>JANTPM010000005.1:25315491-25326200 GCA_025434745.1 Erythroxylum divaricatum | reverse complement strand
GCATTCTGATCACCAGACACACCCTCCGCCCCTACACCAAAACCCTAGCCTAAGCGAGCTACCCCCTCAACGCTCACATCAGCATGATCAACCACAACAATCCCAAAACCAAGAAGCACAAAGTGTGGCCCTAGAGGATGACGCTCGAACCAGTTCACATCCTCACACCTAATACCCCCTCAACACGAACCCTCCTGCACCACAACCAGCCTTCCTCACACAAAGAAAAATAGAAGAAGCGGCCGATCTATTGATTCGTCAAATCTTACAATCTCAACCGGAACAGCAGCAAACTCCTGCTCGGCGGATTGGTGTGATGGCCGATCGGCACTCTACTGAAGCCCTAGAAAAAATTGTGGACCAATGAATCAATATGGCCATGAATTCCCGTCCTGGCCAACCATCAACACAATATAGCTCTCCTTTCATCCCAGAGATCTTGGATAGCCTCCCAGCGGTTGGTACTAAGATACCGACGCTAGAAAAATATACTGGAAAGACCGATCCTCTCTACTATCTACAGCACTTCCAACCGATGATGAACCTGCATTGCATTCCAGATGCCATTCAGTGTAAGGCATTCTGCACAGCATTTCAAGAAGGAGCCCGAAGATGGTTCAACAGTTTGCCCCCGCGTTGCATAACCAGTTTTGAGGATTTTAAGCTCCTACTCCTCAACCAGTTTGCTACAAGAAACGGCCACAGAAGACTGCCTTGGAAGTAATACAGTTGACCCAAGGAAGGAACGAGAACTTGCGGGAGTTCATCACCCGGTTTAACAACGAAGCTGTCGAAGTCCCTAACCTCATTTGCTCGTCCATGTTGGCTGCCTTGATGAGCAATACGAGGGATGAAGAGTTCAAGAAGTCGCTAGCTCTTGATCAGCCCAAGTCTATCCAAGAGATAAGAAATCGGGCAGATAAATACATCTAGCTGGAGGAAGTGTTGAAAAACACAAAATGCAGGGCGGATGACCACTGTCCGAGTAGTAGAGCTGATGATTCACATAAACGGTAGAAGGATCAGTCTAGCTAGAGGAAGCTAACCGATCGAAAGGACCAGAGGCGAGAATCCTTCACTCCGCTTAACAGGCGATATGCGGAAGTACTGGAGGTCATGAAAGCAGAAGGGGAATCCCTCCAAGAACCCAATAAATTGAAAACTCCTCTAAAAAAAGGGTTTCTTCTTTATATTGTCGTTTCCACAGAGATGTCGGTCATGACACGGAGGATTGCTGGGACCTAAAGAAAGAAATCGAACTCCTTATCTAGAGAGGAAGGCTGGGTAGATTTTTGAAGTACAGAAACAATGTCGATCGGGATAATAAAGGCAGGAGCAGTCGGTTTGACAATTGGTGAAAAACATAGAGACAACACAATATAAATGATGGTGGAAGGCAGACTAGGAATATGGACGACCGACGCGATATGAGAGGACAGTCCAGGGCTAGAGATGACAGAAATGCTGGACAGCAGGATGACCGACCGGTCAGGGTCATAAACATGATTTTTGGCAGTAGCGCAGCAAGAGGGTCCACCGTCAGAGGAAGGAAGCGATATGCCAGGCAGATCGCTGATGGTCAGTCAGCAACGAAAAAGCCACAAGTTAATGAGGTGATCTCGTTTGACGAGTCTGACCTGGCTGGCGTCAGCTGTCCTCATGATGATGCACTCGTGGTCACTTTGAATATGGACGGTAGTGAGGTGAAGCACGTAATGATTGATACAGGCAGCCCGATCGAACTATTGTACTACGATGCTTTTAAGCAGATGGAGATTTCGGAGGAACGACTATTGCCGATAGAGGGACCAATCAAAGGGGTAATTGGAGCATCAGCCTATCCATTCCCTCGAGTCCTGTTAAACGTAAAGTTCGGAAAAAAGCCATTCCAAGTAGTGAAGAATGTTGAATTCCTAGTTGTGAAGTTTGTAGGAGCCTATAGTGCAATAATTGGAAGAGCCACACAAAACGCACTCAGAGCTATCGTCTCAACCTATTATCAGGCGATGAAGTTCCCAACCTCCCATGGCATCAGTATTGTTAGAGGTCAGCAAAGGATCGCTAGGGAATGCTACTTGGCAGAGACAAGAACCCTTGAGGGAGCGGTAGTGTTAGCAAGCTCTCTTGATGTAAGAGCAAATGAAGAAACCGAGAGGATGAACCCCGCAAAAGAAACTCAGTGGGTCATATTGGATGAAGATGACCGATCGAAATTCAAAAATTTGGGTGCCGAACTCGAACAAGGGTTGGCCGCAGTAATAACAAGTTGTCTGGTAGAGAACCGATCGGTCTTTGCTTGGGTATCGAGCGACATGCATGGAATCTTCTGAGCGATAACATCCCATTCCCTGGGTATTCAGAGAAATTATAGGTCAGAAAGAAAAAGTGATGGCACAGGAAGGGGTGGTAGGGGGTGATCGAGAAAGAAATAAAGAAGCTGCTTGATGCCGGGTTCATTCGGGAAGTCAAGTACCCCGAATGACTAGCCAATGTGGTATTGGTGAAGAAGAAGAACGAAAAGTGGAGAATGTGCATCGATTTCACCGACCTAAACAAAACATGCCCAAAGGACAGTTTCCCCTGCCCAAGATTGATCAACTGGTAGACTCCACGGTAGGGCATGAGCTCCTCAGCTTCTTAGATGTCTTCTCTGGTTATCATCAAATAAAAATGAGCCTCGAAGACGAAGAAAAAACGACTTTCATAACTGACCAGGGCACATATTGTTACCAGGTGAAGCCGTTCGGTTTGAAAAATGCAGGGGCTACTTATCAGCGGCTCGTCATGAAAGTTTTTAAGAGACAGATCAGCAAAACAGTCGAGGCTTATGTGGATGACATGGTGGTCAAGATCAAGACAGTTGCCAAGCATGTGGAGAACCTTAGAGAAATCTTCTTGACCCTCAATAAATTTCAAATGAAGTTGAATCCCGAGAAGTGCGTTTTCAGTGTAGCGTCTGGAAAGTTCTTGAGATTTATGATTACTCAGCAGGAGATCAAAACTAATCTAGAAAAGATCGAAGCTATTGTCCAAATGCCCTCACCACGATGCTTGAAGGATGTACAGATACTGACCAGGTGGATATTTTCTTTGAGCAGATTCGTCTTTAGGATGGGGGACAAGTGCCTCTCTTTCTTCAAAATTTTGAAGAAGGCAAATGTGACCCAGTTCCAATGGCTGGATGAGTGCGAAAAAGCATTCCAACACTTGAAGCAATATCTGACCAGTCCACTCATCTTGCAGAGCCCTGTAGAGGGAAAAAATCTGATTCTTTACTTGGCAGTCACAGAGGGGGCGATCAGCGCAGTTCTTGTTTGATCGGACAGTAGTGAACAATTCTCGATTTATTATGTCAGTAAAGTGCTGAACGGACCAGAGATGCGGTATGCGCCCATTGAAAAGTTGGCTCTTTCCTTGATAACTGTGGCACGGAAACTAAGGCCCTACTTCTAGAGTCATACCATCGAGGTATGGACCGACCAACCCCTCAAGCAGTGCCTCCAAAAGCCCAAAACCTCTGAGCGATTAATAAAATGGGCAGTAGAGCTGAGAGAGTTCGATATACACTATAAACCACAGACGACGATCAAGGTCCAAGTGTTGGCGGACTTCATTGCAGAAATGAGTCAACCTGACTCGCAGGGTGAGCAACACCTTACTTGGAGCCTATTTGTCGATGGGTCATCCAACGCTGAGGGATGCGAAGCAGGAGTGATATTGATCAGCCCACACCGGGAAGAAAAGGTAGAGTATGCTCTCCGATTAGAATTTAGAGCATCCAATAACGAGGCAGAATACAAAGCTTTAATAGCCGGCCTCCAGTTGGCAAGAGAGATGGGGGTAAGGCATCTGAAGGTGTACAACGATAGCCAAATAGTGGTTGGTCAAGTTACTGGGCAATATGATGCCAAGGGGAACAACATGATCAAGTATCTAGAATTGGTAAAACAGGATTTGAGTAATTTCGAGCAATGCTCAGTCAGCAAGATAGAGCGGACGCAAAATGCTCAGGCTGACACACTTTCCAAGATAGCTTCCGATCAAAATGCCAGGAACAATATCTTGGTCGAGCGGCTCGACCAACCTAGCATCCAGAAGACCACTGAGTTCTTCAAGCAGACGAGGAATGGTCGAGTTGGATGGAGCCGATCAGGCAGTACCTTCTGAAAGGAACACAGCCAGTGGAAGCTTTGGAGACCAGGAAACTAAGAGAAAAGGCGACCAAATATGTGATTGTTAATGACATTTTGTACAATCGTTCTTATGACTGGCCGCTACTACGTTGCCTGGATGAAGAAGAGGCAGAACGAGCAATGGCTGAAGTTCATAAAGGAATGTACAGAAATCATTTAGGAGGTAAAATATTGGCTCACAGATTGATCAGACAGGGGTATTATTGGCCGACGATGAAGAAGGATTGTCAAGAGAAGGTTAACCGATGCGAGGCCTACCAGAAGAACAACAATTTATCTCACCAGCCGACCGAGCAGCTAAAAATTGTGAGTCATCCCATCCCCTTTGCTCAATGGGGAATGGACATACTAGGTCCTTTTCCTCTTGGACCGGGGCAGAAGAATAATTTAATAAAAAAGTTGATTGTTTATGTTAATTAGGTTATTTGTGATTGATTTCTATATTATCATAAATCGATAATAAACTGAGAGGGTGAACCGACGAAAAATAATTAAATTGGTCTAACGAGAGTTAGGTAATTTAATATGAACGAGAAAATAATCAAATTGGTAATTATTTGACGAGATATCTCACATAAGTTCCCGGTAGTCTAATGAAAAACTTCAGATCTAATTAGGGTGTGGATAAATTGCGAATTGAGAAATTGTAGTTTTTCATAATCTGATTAAGGTTTATAATTTAGGGCCTTTGGTTACAACTCGAGAAGATGATGATGATGATAGTTATAACTCGAGAGAGAGTAATCAATCATAGGACAGTCCAGGACCAATAATCAGACATTTTATAATTAATTAGGTTAGGATTGCAGATAGCTAAAATTTTCCCCTTTCTCTCAATTTGTAGTTTTTTAGGTTGATTCTTGGTGTGTGCATTGCAAGTTGCTGAATTGTTTATATCTCATGATTAATTATTGAGTTGAATTGGTTGATTGGATTTATTGATTGAATTGCATTATTGTGGTAGTTTAGTTGAATTGGAATTTTTGCGTTTAGTTTGGCCTTAGATTTTAGGATTAACTTAACCCTCCTCGTGTGATCGACACCTTAGATGCTACATGAATGACCCATACACTTGCAGAATATCAAGGTTTAAATTAAAACTTACTCCTATCAAAAAATTGCGATCATTGGCTTAAAAGTTGTAAGAGTAAATAGGTCAAAACTTGAGAAGTTGGGTCACTTTTGACCCTAACTTTTTTACCAATCAACAAGTTTAACTATAACATTTTAAAGAGAACAATTATAACCCTAACATTTAGAAAACATTAAAATTTGACCCTGCCCTAATGAAAAATTTAACCCCCTCTGGTAATTGTCAGGTCAACCAACCTAACAGAAAATTTAACCCCCTCAATTAAGTGTCAAGTCAACCACCTTAAAAGAAAATTTAAACCCCTTTGTTAAATGTCAGGGCAGCACTAACCTGAGCTAGATTTATAAATAAACTAAATAAAATAGGTGAGTCCTACATTGCCACTTCATTACTAACATGGCATAGCGCTGACCTAAGCTATATTTATAAATAAACTAAATAAAAAAGGTGGGTCCTACATTGCCACTTCATTACTGACATAGTATAGGTCCATATAAAAAAATTAAAAATGTCACAAATTGGTTTAAAGGAGAAAGATAGAACCAAGACACTACCTGTACAACTACCTGTTAGCTTCAACCAATACAATGGTTACATTACACCGAATTAATCTGCAGGTCAAGCTTTCTACTGTTACTTCACTGAGGCTGAATGTGACAAAGAGTGTAATGTAATACGTAATATAAACCTTATTACGTACCTCAGATCTACATGAAAGGATTAAAAATGAAGGTAACGTGGAATACCTGATTTCGGTTCCATCTCTAATTTTGACGCCGATTTCGAGCTCCAAACAATCAAGTGCTCTCCGAGACATGGGCTAAGTCTTTCTATAGTTTTCTCAATACGTAAGCTCTCTTAACAAGTCAAAAATTCCTTATGCCTACGATTGATATGAGAAACTGCAGGAAACCTTAACCTTTATATAGCTTCCATATTGGGCTTTCCCATCACAAGGCCGATATAGGTCTGATCCACACTAATTAGGACCTATTTTTCACCCGAACTTTGACCCATTAATTTAAATCATTTATTGGGTCACTTTATTATCTTTATATGGATCAAATTACGTAACTTAACTGATAATTTATTTAAAAATTAAAAAAATGCAATTAATAGTTGTCTAACTTTATGGGAAAGGACAAAAATGTCCAACAATCTCCCCTTTGAACAAGCATTAGTTGTAGTTTTGACTCTAGTCTAAAAACTCGGTTAAGCCACACCACTTAATTAGTTGACTAAGTTTAAAAACAAAACATTTGATCCAAAGATAATGAAAGTCCATCATTCTGTCCTGCAATGCTTTTGATACCGAAAAGTTTCAAATACATGTGTCATGCGTGACATAGATCCAATACAATCACGTATACTTAATACCTCACTAACATGGATGAGAAAATGGAGTGTGGCAAACTACGATAGTATTTTTATGATCTAAATTATATCATCTTCATTTGTAGGTCTTAATTTCTCTCACTTTATGCTAAACTACATTAAAGAAATCCTATTTTTTCTCACCGAGTGTTAAAAAGCTTTAGAGAAAACTTGTTTCCTCCCACTAAATGTTAAACAGCATTAGAGAAAACCTTTATGTTCTCCAAATGAATGCTAAACTACATTAGAGAACACCTTTATGAGATTAAAAACTTATATCCCCTATGTCATGTCAGACTTCATAGATATTTATTCTAAAACTATATGCGTCTAAATGATATAGGCACAAGGTCAATTTGTATATATGCCCAATGATCTTTAAATGTTTAAGATCGATGCAAATCTCAAGAATTTTATATGTATCATGACAATGTATGACAACACGTATTATTGAAGATAAACGATGATCATCTTTGTCAATGAGCCATCATGCTATCATAATACATCAAACTGTACAAATGTATATGGAGCAAATAGAACGATCTCCTAACTAATAGTGTCTAAGGATGTCAAAATACTCATACTGTATACTTGTGTCACAAACACAAGTAGGAAAAGTCCTTCAATTAAAGGATTGATTTATAGTTCCTCAGTCCTTAAATGCTCCAAACCTTAATGTCACCTTTTCATAGCAACACCTTTATGACCAAATAATTGATCTTTAAATGCTAATACCTTGTGATATTCTCTGTTGTTATTAAATAACATGGCAAAAAGATTACCATAATATACCTAAATGAGTCTAGCCACTGAATCAACCACAGACATCTCAAAAATCAAGTTTATGAGCTAAACCGTCTATAAAGCAGCCCCATGGCATGCATTCTACATGCATATTCGAGAAAGTTACCCATATCTACTTGACACACTTCCATGACATTGTACCATATGAAAACTTAAAACTGTAACCCTAAGTGGACTTTTGACCATCCAAACACATAGCTAAAATTTGAATATGAATTTCCCTACGAGGTCTAATTTGTTGATTTTTCTATATGTCAACATATAATCCTTAATTTGCTTTAGTATCTCAACACTTGCTAGACTGCATTCCAATGGTCTAAAACTGGATTAAACAGATATTGACCAAATAGTTAAACAGTGAATGCAATGTTCTACCTAGTACATAGTCGAGCATATATCAGGATATCAACCGTACTAGAATACAGAACATTCTTCATAACTTCTGTCTTTACTTTATTCTTTGGATATTGTACCAAAGATTATCTCTAACTATGAGAGACATGTGCTATAATAGGTTTACTTCTAACCGTATTAAACCTTTGTAACACATACTCAATGTATGCTAACTATGAGAGGTCTGATGAGCATTGAGATTTGTCCCGGTGAATATGAATACCTAGGACATAAAATGTTACACCAAGGTCCTCCATGTAAAAGTTCTTGACCAAATGTTGCTTAACCTCATACAACATAGTCAAATAATTTAACGTGAATAATAGGTCATCCACATGCAGTAATAAGAAGATAACTTTGCTCCCCTTAACCTTATAGTACAAGATCATCCTTTTTAACTTTAATTTTCATAAAGTTGAAAAAGGTCACAATCTCATCAATTGTAAGGTATCACTTTTAGGAAGGTTTGATATAAACCATATATTAATCTACAAAGTGTGCAAACCATATATTAGGTTATACCATATAGACCACTTCATAAAGGTTTTTACTCAGGAAAGGAGTTTTGATAGCCATCTGATGTAACTCTATATCAACTTGAGCTACAATTACTATGTATCCTCCAAGGATATGAGAGAAAAGGTAACTTAAAGTCAACCTTTCCTTTGAGTGAATCATTAGTCAACTGGGCCTGCATATAAATCGTTGAACTTTATCCTGAAATCCTTTAGGTTCAAAAACTTCATTTACAACTGACGAGTTTGCAATTCCGCTACAAATCAATTAGATCTTAGACCTTACTATGCTTCATAGCTTGCATCTTGTCATTCATTGCATCCCACCACACATCTGCATTAGGTCCAGAAACAGTTTATGTAAAGGTTATTAGATCCGTAACATGTCTAATAACATAGTCCTGTATACCTGATAGACTATGTAATCAGATGGGATAGCTGGTTGTCTCATTCTAGTGGATTCACTTAATTGTATTAGATCTCGTACGCCCAGGAACCTCTATCTCTATACGTATGGGTTACTATTCCTGTACAAGTACGGTACAAAGACTTGATCCACTGGATCTAATTGTATGAGTAGTAGTTACATGATAACTGTAGTATCCGCCCTGCTATCATCTGAAGGCTCAATAAGCCTACCATCATCATAGGCATCGTATTTCATAAACTTAGTTATTTGTAAGTTCACTATTCCGGTCCCTCCTTCTCTGCAGTAAAATCTGTAAACTTAAAATGGTCGAGATATCATACTAAACAATAATGAGGGGAATGAGCATGCAATCTTTCTTTATAAGGATTATACTACCTGAACTTTTAAATAATTAGGTAGATTAGTCTTGTTCTACATTGACTTCTTCAAGTCCTTTATGGTGCAGTTATGCCTTTTGGCAATACACCATTTTGTTTAGAAGTACTTGGCATAGTGAATTAAATCACTATTCTAATTGATTCCAAATATTTGGCAAACGGACCTTTCAAAGTCCTGAAACACCATGTTTTCCATGATATTCTCCTCCACAGTCAAATCTAACTATCTTGATGAATTTTCCCAGTTAGTTCTCAACCTTCAGTCTTTAAGTAATAACACATGACTGTAATGAGAATAATCATCAATAACTATCAGAATACAATTAAAATTACACAATGCAACTGTATAAGGTTTACCTATATCTTTATATGTCATACTCAAAAAGTCAAAAGTATGAATTAACCTCAATATCCTTATTAGTCAACTTACCCCTGCAACAGTCGACACATGTTCCCAGATCATCATAACTTAGAATTGAGAAATGTTTTCCTTGATCAATCTCTCAACCCTAGTTCTGGAAATGTAACGTAAACTTTTATGCCACACCATGTATGACTTCTCATTCATCAGGATCCTTCATTTCATAACTTGTTTAGCAAGATATGAAGAAATATGTATTTAATTCGGCGTAAGACACATTCTATACAAATCATATGACAAAACAGTTATACCATTATGTTTTGCATTAAACAATAACTGTACAACAGAAGTATTAAATGCAAAACATCAACCTTCTTTACCCAAAATTGATAAAAAGATCACATATAAAATGTGTCAGGTAAAACCTAAATCAACCTTACAGTAAAGTTCTATACATAGATGCCCTATAGATATTGCTTCCACTTTTTCATTGCTGTGAACTATAAGTTTCTCCTTCCCTTTATTTGGCTTTATCCTAGATATGAACATTTGCATTGTGAAAGTACCTTGATCAGATGCTCCACTAAATAACCACCAAATACTTAATGCAACTATCGCAAATTAGATTCATAATTGACAGGCCAAAGAGTAACCTAATGGTTGTCACAATCTTTTCTTTTAAACCTCATACTACTGGTTTCTTTATATCCCTAGGACCTTTATCAATGTTGGTTTGACCAACATCAGCATGTAGAGAAGATTTGAATTTTCTACCTTCAAACTTAGTGGGCTTTATCTTTGTTTTTCCTTAAACTGCTTCGAGGGCTGTAGGAGTAGCAAACTTGAGTTTCTCCTCCTCAACAATGCAATGGGCTATCAAAACATTAAAGTCTCTACATCTTCAATCTACTGTAAATTTGAATTATTCTTGATAAGATTTCCATTACTCCCCTTTTCTCCTGCATATCTTATGGAGAATAATTATTTCATTAAGGCACTTATCTCAACACTAAATGAGACTGTGTACATCTGGGAGACATTATCAAGAAACTCCTTCGCTATGTCTATGTCCGAATGTTGGGACCCACTCTAGGGACCGGATTCCGATCGCTCTGATACCACAGATGTCGGAACCCTGCCCGGAGACCGGACCCCAACTGTTGGATCCG
>JANTPM010000005.1:25294275-25306938 GCA_025434745.1 Erythroxylum divaricatum | reverse complement strand
GGCTGCATTATGAGTTTTCAAGGTCATTGATGTAAGTGGAGACGGCTTATTCGTTCATATGGTCATATTAACCACAACTATCTCCATAATATTTAATACATCCTTCCTCCACTATTTTGAATTGAAACTGATAGGGTTTTAATGGGGACACTATTTTTTTAATTGAAAAGGTGACTTCAAGATGATAATCTTTAAATTGGCACAAATGTAGGGCACAACGATACTCAAGCTATTAAATAATATATTTATTGAAAATCCAATCACATATATTATGAAACACCTTTGGGTGAATACATAATATATGCAATTAGATCTTCATACATAAAAGCAATCAGAGTATAAATCATCAACTCTCAAGACGCTACCACTTATGGGCGAATAGATTATTCAAGCAATGACTTTCCTCTATCTAATGCCTTTACGCACATCTCAAGATCTCATTTAAGGACAACCCTTTTGGGCAGAATAACCAAACATAAAATCAAAGACATCCCTTAACATATAAGCAGAACAATTTAAAATACTAAATTGAAAGGCCACTTTGGTAACTATAGTCTCATCAACACTCAAAAAGTCTACAAACACAAGGGATACATCTTTATGTTATCCTCACATTCTTTATGGGCATATAGTATGTGACAATGTAACATCAAAAAATGTAAAAATCCGAATGCACAGCTCATTATCACACACTCGTGTTGAAGACATTGTCTAAAAACTTCATTTGAGACTTTCATAAAAGACAAACCTTAATAGAGTGACTATCGTGCATCATCGAATACTGAACCGACCACCCGAGCATGAAAACCTCATGTATCTCCCATGTGGCAAGTTCATTGCACAAAAAATCACTCAAAAATAGCTTCAGAATGTCTTAATTACTTTTCTAATTGACTATCATGCAATCCTGAGCATTAAGCATGAGACTGGAGACACAAGAACCTCATGTATCTCCCTTATATGATATCCGAAGCATGAAAATTCATTCGAAATCGGATTCAGAATACCTTAATTCCTTTTCTGGAGTTAAACTTTAATTTATTACTAATGTAATAAATCTACAAAAATGGAAAAACTTACTTTATAAATTTTTCGAACCCAGAAACTAACCTAAAACACCCCGAGGTACCCCTACAAGAAATCTATAATTTTTGTGTGTTTTTTTAAAAACATTGTAGCTTTGTACGGTCAGGGAAGTCCTGCATGCGCCGACGCACGCTAGATGATGCGGTACCCACGCGCAGACGTACGTCCACTATATGACATATGAATATATGATGCATGATATGCATGCGTTGACACACATCGCCCATCCCACATGTCACGTGTAGGATCTGGATGCGGTGCGTGTCACCATCCCACGATCGTAGGAACACAGGTCGCGGGTTGTGCATGCTACCGTCACTCGCTAGAGTAACGTGGCGTGACATAATTGGCGCATGCATCGCACACACCAACTGTACGCAACTACCCCCGTTTACTGTAGTAGCGTCCATTACATTGATGTCAAAGGCAATTTTTGGCATCCTAAGATCCTGGTTTTTTCCTCCGTTCGGCCCGTTTTTGACCCTTTTTTGTAGTTAACCTTATGTATACCACTTTTACGTAATTATATACCTTAAAAAACTTTAAAACGAATCAAAAATCGAGGAAAATCATATGAAATGAAAAATTAAGAAATCGAAAAATCTTCGTTTCTGACAATCCAATCACGTAACTGCTCTAATACTACATGTAATATGTAGTATATACCTTATTACATACCTCGGATCTACATAAAAGGATTAAAAACAAATGTAATGTGGAATACCTTATTTGATTTCAATTCTATCTCTAATTTTGATGCCGATTTCGAGCTCCAAACGATCACGAATCTCCCGGGACTTTTTATGGAAGGTGCTCTCTGGGATACAAGCTAAGTCTTTTTACACTTTTCTCAATATGTAAGCTCTTTTAATGAGTCAGAGATTCCTTATGCTTACGATTGATATGAGCAACTACAGGAGATCTTAACCTTTATATAGCTTCCATATCAAGCTTTCCCATCACAAAGCCAATATGGGTCTCGTCCACACTAATTGGGACCCATTTTTTACCTGGACTTTGACCATTAATCTAGATCATTTATTGAGTCACTTTATTATCTTTATCTGGATCAAATTACGTAACTTAATCGATAATTGATTTAAAAATAAAAAATGCAATTAATAGTTGTCTAACTTTATGGAAAAGAACAAAATTGTCCAACATATAAGCCACATATTTTCTGGCTCAATGTAGGTATGCAAATTTCTGAAGATTGATGACCATGCTGCTTCGTATGTTAACAGTTGATTAATTGGTGACTCCATTGTCAGGCCTTGGTTGTTCATCTTTGGCTTACGAGGCCATGCATCATAAAACTACAATGGAACTTTAGTTACGCGGGAGAGAAGACAAAAAGATAAAAATAGGGAGGAGAGCAAGATTTATAAATAAATTAAATAACATGGATGTCTCATATTTATAATTAAATTAATTTTAATTTTTTAAAAGTGAGACCCACCTTGCTATGCCAGTAATGATGTGGTATAAAGGCCTATAAAATAATAAAAAAATTTAAAAAGCCAGGTCAACACTGACCTGACACTTAACTGAAAGGGTAAATTTTTCGTTAAGATGAATTCTAATTTTAATATTTTCTAAATGTTAAATTTATAATTATTTTTTAGAATGTTAGGATTAAACTTGTCGATTGATGAAAAAAATTAAAGTCAATAGTGACCCTTCTACCTTGAGAAGTTTTATATATACTTTTACGTGCGAAGGGATGATTGAAATAGATAGCGAGAGTGAACTTGCCAATTTATTTTCTAATCTCTAAACAATAATACTTGTTTTAAGTGGTTTAAATGTAAAGTAAATGTTTAATAAATTCAAGTCGTGTTGTTCTAATACATAAATTGTCTTGGACTCTTTTTTTAGTATGATATATTAAATGTTCAATTATAGATAACAATAGTTGGGCTTAGCCTTACCACACTATCTCTAGCTTGGCTAACTTTACCTAACTTTTTATTTTTAATTTTTTTTGAAAGCAATATTCGACAAAATGATGTTGTTTTGCAATTGCAACTCGGATCTTGGATTAGGTTGAGCCTGGACAGCACGGGCCTTAACAGGCCAAAGGTCCAATTAATATAGGCTTGACTTGTTAACTTTAGGTCTGGTTAGGTCGGGTTGGGCCGAATTCTCAAGCCTACTTTCAATATAATTTGTAAATAATTTAAGGATTAAGAAAAGCTTTACGATTATAAGATGAGGAAATTGATATTTATGCAAGTGATTTATTTTATTGTCAATTAAAAGAATATGCATACTGTTTATGATAATCATTTTGTTATGTCTTTTCCTTCGTTCATAATTGCAATCAAATTCTTCTTAGTTCTAGAAAAAACGTATTTAGTTTGATATAATTATGCATTTTATAAAAAAATATTTTATTTTTACATTATATTTATTATATAGAAAATTTATGAAAGTTTAACAATAGTTTAATATCCTTTTTTTCCTTAACGGTTTAATTAAGGGTTGATTCAAGTACATTGTCTTATAATCATGCAACTAACATAATCACCTTTTCTTTACTAAAAAAAGGAAAGCATACACTCGCTAAGTAGGAACCCTAGCTTCTGTGTAATTGCTCGGGTCAAAAACTCTTGATCAGATTCCAATCAGGTCAATACTCTCTTTCTCTCAGCTCACATGTATACGTACACACGTATATGTATTGAATAATTTGATTTAAAAATCATTGAAGTCTGAATTTCGTTTCATTTCCTGATAGGATTATTAAATATTCTGTGTGATTGGTGAAGCCAGAGATTGAAAGTGTTCAAACTGACAAACTATGTGGGGGGTTTTAAGGAGAAGAGTCGCAAGTGGAGGCTCGTTTTCTTCGGTTAGTTTACTCGTCATTTGTTTCTTCTTTTTTTCTTCGTTTGTGGCATGAAGTTTTAATCTTTCTGTTATTTTTGGTTTTAGACCTTTTTTTTATTTTAATTTTGTTGATTTTGGTGGAAATTTTTTTTGGGGCTATTGTGACAGATTCTATATCAGATTCGGGCTGTAACTTCGGCTTCTAGAGTTCCATTTTCTCCGGAGAAGGAGGTGAGTGCTGCTACTATATTCTTGTGTATACATAATAAGTGGTTGTGGTGATGAATATGAGATGGGTCATTTCAGTTTGCAGAATGTGTGCATTTTGTTGATTGCACGGTAAATTCATCTTCTCCGGTTGTTGGGATGTGGGGACAGTGGAATTTTCCAGAAATGATTGACAGTCGAGTATTTTGAACACTTACAGTTCGTCCTGGATTATATTTTTTAAATTTTCTGTTAAAATTCTATCCAATCATCGACTTGAACTTAGTTGCAAGCTCTGCTCCCATCGAGTTCAGCTTATTTTGTCTTTTGTTCTTTTGGTGCCATAAGTGGGACTCTCTCTCTCTCTTTTCTCTGTGAGGTTTGTAACATCTTAACTTATAAACAGATTTTACTATTTCAAGGGGGGATTGGCCAGGCCAGGAATATCACACATCTTATCTCACCAGGTAACCTCAGAGCATATTTGTGTTTTTCTGGTGTAGAATTAAGATCGCTTAAAAATCATGGTTTTTTCTCTTTTGCTGTTATAGGTTATTCAGTCAGTCCGGCACCATTGAGGTTAGTGATATTATTATTTTCTTATGCGTCTAGCGCCTAAGTAGTGCCTTGCACTGGAGTAGTGAGTGGGACTTTGTGGAATTGGAAGAAATTGTATGCGATTATATATTTTTGTAGACAAAATTGATATTTCATATATACAGGAAAATATTTAATTGAGAGACTCAGAAGCATGCAATGCATCTATTATGGGTTTGCTTGCCCCTTGACGTTTCTTTATTTATTTTGTAACAGTCTACTATGAGGCATGGTTAGAATTTGAAAATCCTCTTCTTGTTCTTTTGAGTTCTTATAGTCAAATTGCCTTCATGATGTTACCAGTGAAGTAATTTAATACTTACAGTTAATGCTGAACTGGTTAATCTGCACCACTTTGTATATACCTAAAACTCAAACCCTTGTGCCTAAGCAAATGAGTAAAAATTTGAGATGTAAATGAGTTCAAGTTATGTAAATTTAGAGTCTGTTAGCTAGGAAAAAGGAACTATGTTTATGCCTGCATTCAACTTTTTCATTAATCAAATTTTCTCTCTTGTTTTTTCAGAGATGTCCTTTCCAGGATTCAGCTTGTGGCTAACAAGCAAATGTTGACCAGACCATTTTCTACAGACGGTGGTATGAAATTAATTGCTTTGTCTTACTACATTTTCCTTAATTTCTTGTAGACATGGATTTAAATATCTGTGCCTGTGTATTTTGATCTACTCTTTGTGTGGGAGGCTGGGTCCATATTTTTTCTTGAAGAGTCTCTTTCTTTGTTGGGGATATTTGATGCTTATGAACTACGACTGTACATTTGATCTCTCCTTCATTGTAGATACCAACCTCTCGGTAAATGACAATGTAGCTGACGAATATCTTAATTTGTATCTTTCTGATGTCCTAACTATAATAGTATTTTTTTCATTGTTACACATTATATTAGAGGAAGTGTTGGGCTGATTGGGGATCCTGCATTTACTTTTATGTTATGGCACATTCTACTTGTGCTTTTATTTTAACATTTTTATGTTGTCCATGCTGGTTGTAGAGGATTTGGTAGATGCTGTTGTCCCTTTTATGGGAGAATCCATCACAGATGGCACTTTGGCAACCTTTTTGAAAAGTATGGATTTCTAGTATCAATTCCTTATTGTTGTTGTTTCCTTTGTTATTTGTTTGGAATCTCTTGATCGCTATGCCTCTTGAACAGAGCCTGGTGACAGGGTTGAAGTTGATGAGCCGATTGCTCAAATTGAGACGGATAAGGTGTTGTTTTCCTGTTGCCATCTTTCTGTTTTTCATTTCAAGTTGACGGTAATCATACTTGTCTTTTTTATCCTTGAGACATTTATTTTCTTCAGGTAACAATTGATGTCGCGAGTCCAGAAGCAGGTGTGCTAAAAGAGGTAATTAATCGATTGTGTTTGTTAATATTATTGTCATCATTTACTTTTCTCTTCTCCTGTTTTGTTGTTGGAGTTGACCATTTTGATAATAAATTGAACACCACATGTGCATGTTTGCAGTTTGTAGCCAAGGAAGGAGATACAGTGGAACCTGGAACCAAGATTGCTATAATTTCAAAATCTGGTGAAGGTGTAGCTCATGTTGCTCCCTCGGAGAAAATTCCTGAAAAAGCTGCTTCCAAGAAATCTACTCCTTCTGAAGATAAAGGTAAGGAGAAGACAAAGCCTAAAGTTGAAGCAGCTCCTGTAGCGGAGAAGCCCAAAGAACCAGCAGCACCATCACCACCATCTCCTAAACGCTCAGCTACCGAACCCCAACTTCCCCCTAAGGAAAGGGAAAGACGAGTAAGCATTTTTCTTCTCTGCTTCTGTACACTTCTAACAGTGCCATGTATTGTTTTATGTTTAAATTTTAAAGATGTTTGGAAAAGAGTGGATTGTCTGACTTAAATACCTTAACTATTACAGGTTCCTATGACAAGGCTACGGAAAAGGGTTGCAACCAGATTGAAAGACTCCCAAAACACATTTGCTATGCTAACAACATTCAATGAAGTTGATATGTAAGTTCCACTTACGGGTAATATGGTTAGCTGTCTAATAAGTTCTCCTTTATTGTGCTGTTATTAATCTTTGGGTTTGAGGGGCCTCAACATGACTAGTATGTCACCAATGAAGCTATTTTCTTCTCTTTTGGGGTTTCCCCTCTACAGACTTCTGATGTATTCTTTTTCAATTGAAATGGAGAAGTATATATGTCTCCTATTGGCATTGCTTTGAGATTTAATTGATATTAATTCTTGTATCAAGTGTTTATGCTTTCAAACAACTGGTTTTAACGTGACTTTTATTGCTTTTGAGATCCATTCCTTGGATTTTTGTCACGATATACTCGGATTTCAAATTGGTGTTGACTAATAGTTTACTGCTTAAGAACCTGGCCTGGTTGAGTGTGTTGGTGTAGGAAATTGGTGTTTGGTTCTTGCATTGCTATGAATTAGGATAAACTGCTATTCTGCCACTGTCCCCTTATATTGACAATTCCTTGTTGTTTTTCTCATTATAGGACAAATTTGATGAAGTTGCGCTCTGACTACAAGGATGCTTTTGTTGAAAAGCATGGAGTGAAGCTGGGTTTGATGTCAGGATTTGTCAAGGTTTGCTTCACGTGTTGTTATGGGCATGATGGTTAGAATCTATGATTCTTGCAGTCTAACATGTTTGAATTCCGTTTTCTTTTTCTTTTCCTCTTTTCTGTAAAATGGTTCAGGCTGCTGTTACCGCACTCCAGCATCAGCCTATCGTAAATGCAGTTATTGATGGGGATGATATTATCTACAGAGATTATATAGACATCAGTATTGCAGTTGGCACTCCAAAGGTTTATTTTCATCTAGTTGATTTTCTATTTTTATGGTCAATCATTTATCTGAAATTGTTAGAGCGTTTACTTCCATCCAAATAGCTATGTTCTTTCTGGCATCAGGATCAATTGTGTAGTGTGAGTGATCTTTCAAATTGTTAGTGTTTATGAAAGTATCTTTTGGTTCATATTAGCGTAGCATAAGTCAAATATGAGAGGTATTCTGTTGCATAATACAAAGCATCCACTTTTGTTATATATATGGGGACATACACACAAACACCAAAAACTGAATCAGTGAGAAATTTTTTAGGATTGTTTGGCTTGTAAGGAAGTTAAAGCAGGACTACTTTGTGAATGGGAAATCAAATTACTACCTGCCTTTCTTCTTTTATCTGCTGGTGGATGATATGGTCCAGGCGTAGGATCTAGTCACGGGATGATCCACCAGGGAATCCTCTTGATTTCCCTTGTTGGAGTTCTTCCCTTTTTTTGAAGACCCTATGTTTCTACGCAAGAGGGAGACCTGTCCGTGACAAGGTCTTGTCCTCCAAGCAATATTTATAATTTGTCTAATGCTTTATTCATAAATAGCGTGGCCTTATATAGAGGCTGGTTACATCAGTTTATTTAGGATAAGACTTCTACAAGAATAGACCCACTAGTTTATTTAGGATAAGACTTCTAACAAGAATATACCTACTAGACTTCTAACAAGAATAGACCTACTAGTTATGATACTAAATATTTAAATATTTAAATAGACTCCTTCTAAGGTAAGATCTCTTATTTTAAAGGGATGTTGTAAATCTCCTATCATTACTCCCCTCCTCGACAAGGAACTTGTCCTCAAGCTCGAAGTGGTTCATCTTCCTCCTCCAAGTCGGCCATTTCAAGCCAAAACAGCTGCTTACACTTGTTTTCCCTAGAGTATGGCTCATCACAATTAAAACAAAGTCCCTTTGCTTGTCTTTCGGTCATCTCCTCCTTTGACAAATGCTTGAAAAACAAGGCTAGGCTACTTCCTATACTGGATTCCGATATTGGAGAACCTCCAAAGGGTTTGTTGTCTCAGTTGTTGACAGTACTAGGGTTGGCCCGAGAGCTTTTTGACTGTTGCCGAAGTTGAAGCGTTGTTTATGGCTACTGCCCAGTGTCAACTGCTTCCTTTCAAAAGCCCTTGCTATTCATGGCTGTCTCTAGGGTGTTTGGCCCTTGCAGCTCTACATCTATCCGTATCCTGTCAACTAATCTAATTGTAAAGAGGCCCACCTGTTGTTCGGGTCCAAGACCAGTGGTGCGTGCTACTCCTGTTCCACCTGGTAATAGGTTGGGCCTCCCCTGTTAAGTGAAATGCAGCCAAGCCTACCCGATCCTCTTCTGCCGTCCACTGGCTCTGGAAAAGTTGATTGCAGGGATGCAACCAAACTAGAGGGTCATTTGAATCATTGTAGGTGGGGAATTCCAACTTTGAGTAATGCGGCACCATCGAGATGCCCTTTGTTCGGCCTCCCATCGGCTAGCCAAAGCATGGCTGCTGATCGCCCCATCTCCATGCCCCCCACGATTCGGTTCCTTTCCTAGCTCCCAAAACCGGCGATTCATCTCATCAAATTGGGTGGTTGAGTTCCTTTGCTAGAGCTCCTCCAACTATTGGAAACGTTGCTCAAGCCTTTGCATAAATGCCCTAAGCTCATTCTGGATATTCCCTGAGCCGTCCATCGTGTTTGGCTCTGATACCAAATTGATATGGTCCTAGGCGTAGGATCTAGTCACGGGACGATCCACTAGGGAATCCTCTTGATTTCCCTTGTTGGAGTTCTTCCCTTTTTCTAAAGACCCTATGTTTCTACGCAAGAGGGAGACCTGTCTGTGACAAGGTCTCATCCTCTGAGCAATATTTCTCTGATAATTTGTCTGATGCTTTATTCATAAATAATGTAGCCTTATATAGAGGTTGGTTACATCAATTTATTTAGGATAAGACTTCTAACAAGAATAGACCTACTAGTTATGATGCTAAATATTTAAATATTTTAATAGACTCCTCCTAAGTCAAGATCTCCTATTTTAAAGGGATGTTGTAAATCTCCTATCAGTGGAGTTAATTCGTTCCTCATTCATTTTAGTTCTTGCTTGATTTTCAAGTGTATCCAATATAAAGCAGCTTGAATGTTTTGAGTTGATTCCTTTTACTTATGTGAAAATCCACAAAAATTAACATGAACTCCTTTTGTATTGCTCTATTCATGGTTTATACATAAACTTCTTTGGGTTTTTCTGAGGCCGTCTTTTATCATACCCAGCTAATTACTGAGTTTCGTTTGTTTTTAGGGTCTATGACAAGCTGCGCTTAAAGTGCATACTGATTGTATTTGATTAGTTATCCTTTGTCTCTGTAAAAGTTAATAAGCTAAATTGGATGTCCTGAGTAGACATAAATTAGGTTGCTCAGTTCTGTTGCATGTTTCCATGTTTCTTTTTATTAGGTGGAGTTATCATTAATAATAAAGGCCAGACGTGAAAAAAAAGATGGAGAGCTTTAAAAGAGAAGGCAACATATTATGACCTTTCTATTTCTTTCAGGGGCTTGTTGTTCCTGTTATTCGCAATGCTGCTAGGATGAATTTCGCTGATATTGAAAAGGAGATAAACAATCTTGCAAAGAAGGCAAATGATGGAACAATCTCAATTGATGAGATGGCTGGAGGTTCATTTACAATATCCAATGGAGGAGTTTATGGGAGCCTTTTGAGTACACCCATTATTAACCCTCCTCAGGTTTGTCTTGTACTGGAGTAACTAGGATGACAACTCATGGGTCTTGTGATGTATGGTTGGTATATTTTGTAGTTCTGGTTAACACATGATTTCATAAATCCATAGATGTCTGAAGTTGCTTTGTTGTAATTTGGACTGAAATTTCCAACTATTAAGGAGATTTTTAAATTTAGTGGTAGGAAATGCATATGTTCCCTCATTTTTCCGTTGTGGACCTGGAATCTCATACTCTTTAACATTCATTTGACAGTCGGCTATCTTGGGGATGCATTCGATAGTGTCCCGTCCAATGGTTGTTGGAGGCAATGTTGTACCAAGGCCGATGATGTACATTGCTCTAACATACGATCACAGGCTGATTGATGGAAGAGAGGCAGTGTTCTTCTTGAGGCGAATCAAGGATGTTGTGGAGGACCCTAGGAGGTTGCTTCTTGACATATGAAGACCATCTCGTCAGTTAACAAGTTCCTTCAGTTACAGTCTAAAATTGGGTACACCTTGAATAAGCACTTGGGTTAAGTTTTGAAGCGCTCTCAGTATTCACACCCCTAATACGGGTTCAACTGCGGCTGATTTGATCTAAAATGAGACTGACATGTGTATTTGAAAATGTTTATTTCATTGTCTGCTGTTTTTTCTTGGATTCTTCCAAGGTATATATTGATTCTCCATGTAACTGTTTTGAGAATAATTTCTAAAATGCATGGCCTTTTCATTATGATATATACCACCTGGGTGTGCTCTAAGTCCTTGCCAATGGAATTAAAAGCAGGAAGCTTTCCTCCTCAAAGTTAGATGAGATGAGATCAGGAATACGTGGAATCATGTCCATTTGTAATAATCCCCGTGTAGTATCCTAGCCTTGGGTCTAGTGAGTCTCTTTATACTGGTTTTTAATATAAAATTAATCTTTATTATATGATATTTATATACAATAAGATGATATAAATTGAAGCTAATTTATATATATATATATATATCTAGGATACTCCACAGGGATTATTACAAATGGACACGATTCCACGTATTCTTGATCTCATCTCATCTAACTTTGAGGATATATATATATATTTTTTAATGAAAGGTTCAGTTAAGAAATTTAATAAAAATTACAATTGTTATTTTTACTACACAAGTGACCAATAATTTCTTTTGAAAATTGAAAATGAATTAATGTCATAAAAGGCCTATAGATAGGCGCTGTTCACGGGAGTTCAAGAAAGGAAAGAATCCAGAGCAAGAGATAAACTCTGCTATATCAGGACTCCAGTAACTCTCAGCTACTAGTCAAATGTAAAACAAAACAACTTCAGCTCAGATCACTATTGACTATACTTTTTGCAATGAATATTTTTCTAATCCAAGATATTACTTTTTGACAGAACAAGTGGTTCTTTTTCCTCCAGATAGTGTACACAGAACAATCAAATGCAATCTTGAAGGTTATAGTTAAATGTTTGCTTGATGACTGCACTTGACTTTTATTTTTATTGTTTATGTTTGAATAAGTATTCTAGTCCATAAGGTGTTACTATTCTTTAGGAAAAAGTTAGTCCTTTTGTGATTTTGTAAACCATGACCTGAGTTGCTGGATTTATTGATTTTCTGTTTATTCCAAGGACTATAAATGTAAAGGATAACTGATAAATAAAAGATGATAATTCCTTTGCTGATATACGTACCTTTCTTCCCTCTAAACTTAAGTCTTTTTTCTTCTTTCAGGGGACGGTTGGTTCATATGGGAGAATAGTAATAAAAATGATAATGAATATAGTAAAGAATGAGAATAAGTATAGTGAGAAATGTGAATGAATATTATTCTTATAATTATGATGGTTAGTTAAGAGGAATAAATAATTATCGTTACTATTGATAGTGGCTAGTTTGTAAAAAATTTTGAGAATTAAAAATTTATTATAATTTAAATAATTAAATAATTATATTATAATTAATTATTACAATATTGACTAATTAAAATATTGTAATTAATGAATAAATTATATTTGAATTAATTTTATTGTAACTAATTAGTTAATTATAATGTAATTAATAAATAATAATAATTTAGATAAATATATTTTAATTAATTATAATGTAACTAATTAATAATAATAGTAATTAAATTAAATATATTTTAATTAATTAATTAATTACAATAATTTATTTAATGAATGAATTATATTTTAATTAATTATATTGTAATTAATTAATTACAATATAATTTAATTAATTACAATATTTTAATTAATTATATTGTAATTAATTACTTAATAACAATATTTTAATGAATTATATTGTAATTAATTATATTTTAATTAATTAATTACAATATTTTAATTAATGAATAATTATATTTTAATTAATTAT
>JANTPM010000005.1:25269917-25285391 GCA_025434745.1 Erythroxylum divaricatum | reverse complement strand
TGATGGAGATCTAAGAAAAGCAAACGGTTCCAAAGATTACCCAAGTAGGGTTTTGTTTTCCGTAAACTACGCAACATTGATGACAGGAGCTGGCTTAGTCAAAGTAAGCGACAAATCTCTTCGAGTCTACTGTAAATCGTCTCTAACTTTCCCTGAATACTAGGATCCGAAGGTGGAGCGTGGGGAAACTTTCATTGATGAGCTCATAGTTGAGTCTCCTTTTGCTTACATTGCCTATCATACTTTTAATTTTATTATGTCGAAAATCTGCTAGGATTGCTTACGAATCAGACTTTATACGACACTCGCACGCAGGTTTTCTAAAGTCAGGATTTACAAACAAAGTGGTATGGCGGCTTCAGCGATGCCATTCACTTCTTCTGTATCGTCATTTTTACAAGACATACAAAAGCAGTCTATCTTTTCAGAACAAACCGCTGCGAAATATCTCAGTTCGCTCCTTCTCCTCATCTGTTGATCCCAATTCGTGCCTCACTCCTCATCTGTAACTTTTTAATTAAACATGATCTCTATTTCAAAAGTTAAAACTCCTGCAATGACCATTTTAATATTAGGTATACATTACATTCTATCTATTTTCTAAACAATATTGTTCATTAATTTTTTTTGTAATTGTCAATTTACTTCCTCTTCATTTATTGTTCATTAATTTATTTTATAGTTGTTACTTTACTTGACTATAACGGGCAATTTGCATAGCATGAGAAATGCAATTCGCTATCTGAATTTTTACATTGAAGACGTAAATTCTTGGTTTTCTTTTACCTTTTATCATATAGATTATTCATATACCTCTATATTCTAATTTTATGGTTGATCAAGTTCAATGGGTATGTATGAGTTAAACCATTGAAGAGGTTGCTCAGCTGATTATGAATTGAATCAAAAGTGATAATAATTTTACCATTATAATGAGTTGAATGATTGTTGATAAATTTTAATGTTTACCTAAGACTAAAGACCTTTTTGGAACATAGTGTTATAAACTTTTAATGTTTACATGAAACCAAAGACATTTTTAGAGCATAGTTACTTATATTTTCTCCAAGAGACCCATCGAAATAAGCTTCTTTGAAAGTGAATAATCTTTAAGCATATGAGGTTTATTGGAACGATCTTTATATCCAAGGCAATTACTGACATATCTTGGGTAGTGGGGGTTGCTCAAGAACTTTTTTTTTTAACTTTCTACTTGCTTTCTTCATATAGGATACTACTAATTCTTAGGTTATTCCTCATTTTTTTGTGCACTATCTGCTAATTAGTAATGAGTTATGATTTACTAACAGTCTACCATTTAAACTGCTCCTCAATTTCCAAGTAGCTCCCAACCTAATTAGTGTCTTTGATAGTTCCCTCTCGTATCTCACAATCAACAGTTGGATAAACTATTTCTTTGATTTAGAATTCGACTTATTTTTATCATCCCCAAGTTCTTGATCTAAGCTCATTAGCTTATAGTATTCTTGTGAGATGAACTTCTTACCTATGAATATCTAGATTTTTAAGGAATAAGGGTTTTGAGGGGGTTCCAATGATAAAAGATTACTATTTCTATTCTTCCAACTTTCTATCTTCATCAAGCTTCACTAGGTTTATTCCTAAGCATATTCTTGCATAACTCCATCTCTTCAATGCTACAATATGCTACTCTAGGCATATTATGGTACCTAGTGAGTTTTTTACAATACAAACACAAATTTAAAATGAATAAGTGCTCCAAAAGAAAATTTTTAAAAATTAGCTCATATTAGAATTCTCCTCATCTGTTTCACTAACATCATCCCAGGTATCCCAATTAGTTCCAAAATAATGTTGTTTTAGTTTCACCTTTCAAAATATCATTTTAATATTCACTTTCTTAAAGACAAAACATCGTTGCTTTGAGAAGTTAAATAAAAAAGACATCATTTTGTAAAGAAAATTTTAGCCTTGAAAGTCGACAATCAAGTCGAGTTCTACCCAAAGTTTGACCAATTTAAACCTAACATGTTAATTTCAAGTTAAGTCAGATAAGAACAAAAGTTACCTTTGATCCTAGATTTCTACTTATAACATGATAAGTTTACCTTATATATATCGTAAGCGGTTTCATCAAATTTGCTTCAAAATCTAATTTGAATATAAACATATCTTCCTCATTCACGTATGTGTTCTTCAATCCAATCTTGCTCTAATTAGAGAAAGCCCGAGTTTGCATCAAAGGGAAGACAAATCTCTCATCAATAAACTGCATTAGCATTGTTGTTACGAGAGAAAATTTTTTAACTTCTAATAAGCTGATTTATCACCTATTAATTAACTCCATGTGAGTTTAGAATTAGAGTAGGAGGAAGAGGTAACAGGGTATGCAGGCACTGGAAAAGACCATCTGCAAATAGCCAATTGGCTTTGGTACCATAACAAGGTTTGAGAGTCAGAGAGATGAAATTAAGGGGGGTTGGCAAGGAAGATGCTAGCAGGGGAAGGAAAGAAAAGAGATACGAGTTTTTTGGAGATGATTCCAGCCCGTCACGACCAAAAGGAGAAGCCTTTGGCGGTGAGAGTAGAGGAAAACGTAGCTTCTTAGGAGCTTACTTGATTGTGGGAATGTACTTGCAAATAACTAAGGCAAGAAGTTTGAAAAATCTAGAAAGGTTAGATGACACCTTGTTCCATCAAATTTGACCAGATCTAATCTAATATTATAAGTAGAAAGTATTAGCATTCATATTTCCTCACGATTCAAAGGTAATGAATATATTAATAGAATAAGGAATTTAGATGTACTTACAAATAGAAGCCCCCAGAAAAGTCCCTCAGGCAAGTCCAAGTGATGTTTTAACATCTACTACTGTTCTCTTGTATGTTTAAGTATTATATTTTATGAAGTGTAAAAAGGTAGAAAACAACTAATACTTCAAGTATTAATGTTGTTTGCTTTAAACTTCAAAGTAAAAAGTAGCATACGAAAAGGAAGCAGCAGATAAAATATTTGATCAATTTAAAGAAAGCATGCCTAAATTAACCATTTCAGGAGGTCATAAAACAGTTGATGATGCAAAAGAATATAAATCATTGAATTATAAAACTTGTCAAATCTACCAATTCAGTTGTTGGCTGGATAATTCAAACGGCCAGACATAAGAGTTTTTGTGACTTCAACTAGATTCTCACTTCTACGCCTTCCTTCCCAAGTGCTCTTTAACAGAATGCAGAGGAACCTGCATACCATGAGATTGTGGAATTTCAATAAACGGGAAACAATGAAATGTCACAATATATATGTGTCATAGTACATAAAGCTAGACTTCATTTTCCATGAATGCAATCATCAGAACTTTCATGCTTGTAACAAGGGTCCAGTACCGTTTTCAAAGTGAACCAAATTTGTGGCTTATCAGGTGGCTATAGCCTACCACTTTTCTTCAAGTAGCATATCAATAAGAAAACTAAATGACAGGTTTTACATACAAACACTAAAATCATAACAAATGTCAACACAACACAGTCATACCTCCTTTCTGTGGAAGATCCCAGCAGTGAGGGCGGCTGATGCATTTGTTCTTGTGAAAACTTTTGAAAAGTGTTCAACAGAGCCTAAACCAGTGCTTGCAATCACCGGTATGCTAATAGCACCATAAATCAACTTTATTAGATCTATATCAAATCCTTTACCTTGACCAGAAAAACGATAACGACGTCAGTGAAATATGTGAACACCTCCAGTTTCAGGAAAAGAAGATTAATTTATAGACATGTCACAAAAAAATAGTGGTCCTTTAGTTCTAAATTGAAGATATCATTACTCTAGTTCAAACCTAAGAAAAATTCTCATCAAATAGTGGCCAAGAAAAGGCCATCATCGCGAATAGGAACTGGGGTATCACCTAAGACTTGTGGTTCATCGTACAGGATGAGTATCTCAAAGCAAACATTAAACAATGGATAAGATGTTAGGATTATCTATTGCAGATGCTGAAATCATCAACGCTAACCATTTTTTGTAAAATAAACATTTCCCAATTCTGTTTCTTAAAAACCACAAATCAATAAACAGTGATAAACACAGTGACTTACAGCAGGAAAGAAATAATCCTTACCATCGCAATCAAAGCAGTTCAGCGGTATTTCTCCAGCTCCAGATCATAAGCTCCGATTGGCATACCTTCTCTCCCACCATTAACCTTTAAGGAGGTAAACATTTGGGCCACTTAAGGCAGCCCAGCCCGAATTTTAATTTTTAAAAAAGTGCAAAATGATGTTTTGTTTTACGGGGCCAAGGCTCAGCCGTTCAACCTTTTGCCATCCCTACAGATATATATCTATATTAATTGATAGGAAAACGTTTTATATTCCTTTTCAAGCTATAATATGAGTTCAACTTATCCACGGAAGTCTTCAGTGAAGTAAGACCACACTCATGAGTTTATTACTTTTCAAGCTGTGTCTTTCTTATTACAAAGTGTTAGGTTGTTATCATCTCAAAGAAGGTTCCAATTGAATAATTTCTAAAATGACCACACTCATGAGTTTATTACTTTTCAAGCTGTGTTTTTCTTATTACAAAGTGTTAGGTTGTTATCATCTCAAAGAAGGTTCCAATTGAATAATTTCTAAAATCTAGTTTCACGCTTAGTTATTTATTTGATTTTATGCATAGATATATATTCTGATACTATGTATACGCACCGTCTCTACATAGCTTTTACTTCTAATGTATTTAATTAGTTAGTCCTGCTAACAAGAAAAGGTAAACTTGAATCAATTTAGGAACCAAAAAATAGTTTCAGAGCTGACTGCACACAAAAGAAAAAAAAAAACAAGGCTCACCGGGGCATTGATACCAGGCATACTCTTCGCCATTTGGACCTGAAATCAACGCAGGAGAAGACAGCATTTTGGACCTGAAATCAACAAAGGAGAAGACAACAATTCATTTCATTTAATCAGAAAACCGGCTGAGTATAAGACATCTTTCCCTCTCTTTTTGTGCATGAAAAAGATAAATGAAGATACTATCCTTAGAAAGATTTAATTGCAGAGTGGAGGATGATTTTAAGTTTAGCAAAGGTAGGAGATCATGATTAGAAACGATTGGAACACAGTACCTCAAGCTCCAAACCTCTGCTAAGGGAAGTGGAACTTTAGAATTTTCAAATTCCAAAAGTTAGTATTTTTTTCAAAGCTACAACATCATTATTCACTTAAACAGGTCCCAATGGAACATTAAATCTTCTGTTTTAATTGAAGATAGAATCAAAATATATAGTATTACAAGTGACAAACGGAGAAGCTGACAATAGTAATCATGTAGAAATTATCCTTACCCTGGTTAGTTACTCGAATAGCATTGAACTCCACATCATTGGGACTTCTGAGATAAACTCTACGAGGGTCTATACTTACAACCACTACCTAACATAAATTGAGACAAGTCAATAGATAGAACCATCGCCATTTCTGGCCACACTTAAACCAACTTTAAATACAAATAAAAGGTACAAAGGCAAGACTATGGTCGTCTTTATCAGAAGTTCATAAGGACAGATTATGTAGGATAGAAGAGAAATCATTCAGGGCATTAGCATATATCATTCCAATATTGAAGATTTTTCCCTTTTATTGTTGGTTCTTGCAAATAATGTGGAAGTGAAGAGAAATATGGATTTTATAGCATTTCAAACTGTATAACATACAACCTGGTGTCCATACACTCTAGGTATCAGTTCAATGTTGGTCTTTCCAGTCTTAACCTTCAAGAATAATCAAAAGCCATTACAAAGGATAGACTAGCAATAAAACATGAAAAGACAGCAAATCTGCTTCAATTAGCTACCGCGCAGCATAGACAGCATAACTTCCAATAGAGACCTTATCTGCCCCAGACCTGAAATATTCTGAAGATACTTCCAAACTAGAATAGTTACCTAAATGAGAACCGAAAATAATCAAGATTGATCAAAGACTAAAGAGTTTGAGAAAAACCCAATGTAATGACCAATATGCCAGCTACACTGTAAAATAAGTGCAAGATTGGTCTATGGTACGATGGAAGAATCAAACCTTCTATTTGCATCAGTAAAATCTCTGATCCCACCTCCCACAGTCAGTGGTACAAAAACATTTTCTGAAGTGTATTTCAAAACCTGCACAGCCATAGCAATGAAAAAAATATGAGATATATGATAAGCCATCTCAAGGAAACCAAAGGGAAATGGCCAAAACTAGTCATTTTTCATTGAATAACTGATTGTTAAATAAGTCACCTGCAACATGGGCAAATCACCTAAAGGAAAGTCCCGGAAGCCGGTAATGTTTAGGAAACTGACGTGAAATTCAACATCAATATGTTTCAAAACACAGAATCATTACCACTCAATTTATTATATCAAAAAAAGTCTACCACGTGAGCTCCATCTTTACAGTACTGACCAGTATGCTCCACCGGCTTGCCAAGGTTTCTAACCTGCAGAGGTTTGCACCCATGTAAAGCAGTTGTTGATTTTACAAAATATTCCGAAACAAAAACAAATCACACTGATTTGTTGAAGATGTTTTTGAATTGTATGAATTAAAATTTTTATGCCAAGATATTAATCTATCGTATAAAGGACATGCCACCATAAGAAATCAGCTCTGTCATGACCAAGGGTATTTCAGCTCAATGATTTAGATAACCATTTTAAGATGTAAAAGATAGTTCTTTGAATTTTATATTGGTATTCCTATGCATACAAATAAATGGGAGTCTCTGAAAAGACAATGCTGTCAGTAATCAAGATAAGATTATCAAGAAGCAAAAGTGAAATAAAATTTGAACGGCATACATTAGAAGCCCTTCTACTTCAATATTTCATAAATTTTCTTGACATCTCAACTCAGTTTTAGAGATACAATACCTCTAGCTATAATTTAGCATTACGAGACATATTAATATGAACTACCATGAGAAGTTGCATTCTTTGACAAACCTAATTCTCTTGTGTACGTTCTCTCAACTCATATTGGTCTCCTTTGGTTACTACAAGATCTCCTTTTTCATTTGTTCTCACATCAAGACAAACAATTACCTGAAAGGAAGCAGTATGAATGAGTATCATAAACTTTCAGCAAGGTTGTTATATACAATGCTTTAAAAGTTTAACTCTAAAACCAGAGATCACTAGTTATACTGATGCACCGTTCATATCATAAAAATTCAGCACAAATTTGAAAAAAAAAAGGGTCAAGGATGCACTACCCTCTTTGCAAGTTTGGATGCCTTTCCTTCAGGAGGCTTCTGTCTTCAACCCAAGTTACAATTTCATTAGATAAGGAAACAAAGAAAAATAAAAGCTGCATAAGTTTCAGGGTTAAAAAGGCCACCTTTACAAAAGATGTCTTAGGATGCAAAAACCTCCTGAGTACAGAAAGCCCAACCTCTGTAAAGACATAAAATGATTATCAGTAAAGTGGTTAAAAGATCAGTAAATTACAAAAATAATTTATGGAAATCAATGAGAACCGAAAACCTCTTGCACATCTCTTTAAATGACTTGAAGGTTACAAATGGAAAATATTACAAAGAATTGTCATTTTTCATTGCTAGTGGAGAAAGGCTAAAATTTAACATTTCAAAAGAGAAGAAACAACAGAGCAAGGTTGACAGTTTCTTACCTCCACTCTTCTCCGGATGGAACTGAACTGCATAAACATTACCCTTTCTGACAGATGCTATAAACTTGTCGCCATAATTGCAGGTGGAAGAAACCCACTCTTGATTTTCATGTGACTTGAAAAGAACAAACAACAAACATAGTCATCATGATTCCACACATCAAAGATCACCTAAGTATGCACATATTGCTTTTGATGGTTGATCAAGTAACAACAACTGTAGTTTTTCCATTATTGATTAATAAGTAATTGGTTGAACACTACTTGCAAAAGAAAACAGCTCTTATGTTCAAAAATAAAATGTTCCAGAAAATTCTTCCTCCCATTAGACCATTTGCATCTATATGCATTACGATCACAATTCATGGATATCTCAGTTCAAAAAAGAATAATAAAAGGAATGAACCATTACTTGGTAATATCAAAGTCCAAAGATCTAGAGTTATCCCGTGTTTGAATAGTCAACCGGACAACTAATCTGGATCATTTTACGCTTCCCACATTTTTTTATGACTTGCTGTTATGTCTTTATTTGGTACAAGACTTTCACAAGTACAATAAAATTTCAGAAGAATGGCCCTAATATCACCATAAAAAGGGACGAAGGAAAAGAAAACTTACAGGCATTGCACGGTAAGAGTGAACAAAATATACATGGCGATTGCCAATATCATCCAAAATTCCAGATTCATTATTAATGTGCAAAGCATTCCAACCAATATGGGGTACTCTAACACCATTTGATGAGTCAAAACGCCCCACTACACCAGGTATCAGACCAAGACCACTAACTGAGAAAAACATATAACACGAAAGTTCTATTGATATTCAACATTCAGAGGGAAAGAAAAAAAAAAGAAAGCTATTTACATTGACATGTCCTTCCAAAGGTAACAAAACAAAAACCAACCTGGACCATTCTCCTCGCTGGACTCAAAGAGCAACTGAAGCCCGAGACAAATGCCTAAAAAGGGGCGATCATTCTCAATGTAAGTACACAATGCCTCTGCCATCCTGTGCAAAGTAAACAGTTTGAGAACTAAAACACCGGTAAAGAACAAATCTTTGGCCGAGGAATTCAACAATATAACCACAATTCATTCCTTTCGATAATAATTACTATAAAGACTTTTATGAGAAGCAAACCCTGTCTTGTTAAGTACATCCATGGCAGCTGCAAAGGCCCCGACACCGGGAAAAATCAGACGGCTCGCATTTAAAATATCCGTTGGCGATTGCACCTGATTGCAAATATAGAGGAATATGACTAATCCCTATGACAAAAGGCAAAGGAAAACAAAAAACTTACGTCTTTAACGTGGAAACCCAGATATCGAATCGCATTTCTCACGCTGCGCACATTGCCGGCACCGTAGTCAAGTAAAGTAATAACTACAAAGTAAATTAATGAATAATAGATCAAAAACTAAAGCTAAATTGAAAATGGTAAATGACAGAGTGAGAGGTAGGAACCGGAATCACTAGATTGGGAAGAGGCGCGAACGGAGATGGTTTGCGGCAATTTGTGTTGAAAAGAAAGGCTGCTCTTGAAGATGTCTCGTGGTAGAAATGACGATAAAAAAGAAGTACCAGAAAATGACATTGCTGGAGTGGCCATATCGTAAATCCCGACGTTAGACGACATGTCTCTGTCTGTGGAAATTTAGGATGGAGAACGTTTAGAAAAAGCGCATTCAAGATCCGGCCTTTATAAATAACCCGTTGATTAGCGGCAGGAATATCTTCTTCCTTAAAAGACCGTATCAAGTATGGAGTCTTATTCAGAGCTCCTGTTGGCTATTAGAGATCAAAGAAGCACGGAGAGGAAAGTGAAAGATTTATACGGGGAAGTGGTGTGAATCGGAGGCGGCGGTGAAGTTTTGACTAGGTTTCTTTACTTGTCTCCGCGTAAACTCGTATCTTTTTAGTGATTTTTAATTATTTTTTAAATATTTTCAGAGTCCTCGTTTGGTCATGTTGCGTCTACGTGGCGTCCGCATAACGAAGCCTATGTTGTTTCTGGTCCGATCTTGGTCTCTGCCAACAAACATACAAGAATGACTAGTAGGCTCTCTAGATGTAGATAAGGAGTTTCGTTGACTATTAACGATAGGAAAGGAATAAGAAGCAAGAGAAACTAGACGATTATAGAAGGAGACTTATAAAGGCTATAAGATCGACATAAGAGAAAAGATACCAATATTTATAAAGGATCAAAGAACGAACTACAAGATTAAGTCACCTCGATCAATTTTAAAATACTAACGCCTCCAATCCACCATCAATCTAAAAAATCTACTTCATTAATGAAAATTTTTAATTTAAAATGTCAAACACTATGCAAAGTTATCTAAGAAGTCAAAATGGGATTAATTTAAGACGAAATGATCAAAATAAGTAAACTTAGGTAACAAAGAGTTTAATTGAACCTTTAATCATTACAAAACATTTGCTAAATATGTTCAATTTAATAGAAAAATCCTCAATTTTATCATCGCGCCAAAGTTAAAGATTTCAATTTATAGCATGAGTGAACAAATTTAGACAAAATTAAGTATGAGAATACTTCAAATATGCTTATAATTGCATTAAACAACATCAAATTTACAAAAGTTATATACATAATTTCAAATAATTAAAAAATCCCAAAATATAATTATAAAAGTGCCTACATATCAAATTTAATCAAAATCATAGATTAATAGATGCAACTGGCAGTTAAAAAGCTCAATTAAACTTTCAATTTCACTAAAGAATATCAATTTGAATAATTCATTGAAAATTTTCAAGAAATCAAGAAATCTCCAATGTCAAACTCTACGTTAATGGGATTTCCAATTTAATACAATCTAAATGGATTTTCTTGAAATTGAATGCATAAGTAGTTTACAGACAATGAAAACAATGAAAATTAATTATTTAAGAAAAAGCTTATAATTCTATAATTAATAAAAGGGTTAGAGTTGTAACTCGTAATGAATTGGAGGCCATGCAGATAGATGTTAATAGAATTTGTTTCTAAAGGTGCAGAAGTGTCAATTGATTCTTTATATGCCGACTAACACTTGCTAGAGACGACAAATGTTAAAGAAGGAAAAAAAGTTATGAAATAGAGCTTCAACAATATGTACTAACCCATTGTTAAATTTTGAAAAGTTTAATGAATATAAAGGAGATTGTAGTAGGTCAAAATGGAGAGATTAGAGCGATGGAAAATGGTATAATGAATCATGATGATTTTCAAAGGCATAGATGTAGGTTTTCTCTTATAGGTTTATGATGAGATAGACAAGAGAGAGGGGGAAAAGGTGTTTAAAAATAACTATATTGGTCAAACCTTTAATTGCATTGGTTGACCAATGTAATGTATAGATAGACCGATGTAATTGACTAAACATTAATAACTTAACAGTATATATAACAAATGACTATCTTAAGAAACTTTTTGGCTACTCCTATATATTATTCCACTAGTATGACCTAAAATCATAAATTTCAATTTAAAAAGCATCCAAACTAATATTAAAATACTAAAACATTTAATAGATCAAAGAAATATTATTCAAAAACAAATTTAAGCACTAAAGGAGATCCTAATCGAATAGACTCCCAACAATATGCCTAATTCTCTCTTAATTATATAAAATTTTTCTTATTGGTTTAGTTACCTAAGCCAAATAATTGGTGCACAACAAGTATTAGCCACCACATATTCAATCTTCGCAATTAAAAATACAATCGAATTTATTTCTTACTAAATTTGTGAAACTATTGAATTGCTTATGAATTGACAAGTACTATATGTGATCTTTCTATCTATAGGACTACTACTAGAAGTCCTATCTGAATAGTCAACCAAATCAAAGAATCAAGAAGCCAAAGTCCTAATGACATTGTACCACACAAATATCTAATAAGCACTCTAATGGCTAAAAGATGAGACTCTTTAGGACTTGATTGAAATCTAGCACATACGCATACTCTAAACATAATATCGAGACTACTTGTGATGTGATAAAGTAAATTGCTAATCATAAATTAGTAAAACTTTAATAAATTGACTTTCCCTCTTCATCCTTGTTGAGTTTACTTATGATACTTATAGGTGTTCCCAATAACTTAGCTTGATCCTTCCCAAAATGTGTGATAGCTTTTTTTGGTGTAATTGTCTTAATTGATGAAGAAACCCTTCCTCATTTATTTGATTTAGAATACAAGAAAGATCAGGATTTCCATCGTGTTCATCTCAGTCTTCCCACTCATACACTTGAAAATCCTTGTATAAACTTTCATATGTTGTACAAAAAAGTAACATGAATTTGAAAAATTATAATGTCATTATCATATGTTGGTTTCTATTATTAAATATTTCCTTTTCACAAAATATTTACTCACAACCTAAAGTAAGTGTACCTTCTGTTAATAAGCAATATAGTAATAAATAGAGGTTCGATCAATAAAGAAGTTAGAATAGTTTAAAATACTCTTCTATTACTAAATAGTTAAAGAAGTAAAAACAGATAGATAAAATAAATAAATAAATCTAAATAAAGAATTAAAATAAAAAGAAAATTTAAGAAAAATAATCGATTAGACAATTTTAGAAACTGTATAGACAAGGATTCCCCTTAGCATCATCTTTGTCATCAAGATTAAATAAACTTAGGAAGTATTTATAATTTGGACTAACTGAAATTTCTAAGTTATGAAATTACTCTCTCTTGAGACATAATCACGTATTATCAAGTTGACTAATTGATAACACTATCCAATTAAAACTCTAAAAAATGCATTAGGTTATACGAATTTCCATAAAGATTTGACCTTAACACCTCAAAATGTATGTAAGCCTAATATAGCACTGCATACAACTAATCTCTAAACCATGATCCACTCACATGCATGTTATTTCAAATCGTCATGATATGAATTAATATTAGTTCTAATCATTAGTATGTTTAAATTTATATTAACAATATTCAAAGATATTTCGGTCAAATAGATCAAACTTCATAAATAATATTGAATCAATCCTTAACAAAAATAATCATATGGTTCTTCTTCTAAACATATAAACAAACTACCCACAAATTATTTTTTCATTGACAAACACAAGTGATAAAATAAAGGACATTAAGATAGAAAGAATTCTAGATGAAATATTCTTCTTCCAATTGACTATAATCTATTTAGATGATCTCCAATCCTTTTATCTATTAAAAACATATTTGGAAATAATCTCTTGAGGGTTTTTGCACCTCCTTGCAGCTAACTATAGGTTTATAATATAAAAGAATGACAAAATATTTTTTAAATTGAAATCACTTAAGACATGGTTTGGTAAACAGTTGTATTCCAAGTTGTGTATCTTCTTAATACTTTCTATAGGGCAACACGGGCTCCAACATGCCCCTGTCCTAAGCCAAATATCTTTTTGTAACTTTTTAGGATATTGGCATGAGTTAAGACACAATTATGTCTTAGACTATAATAAACTACAAAAATTCTATCTATAGTATAATCACCATCCAGGCTGTTTATATGACCATGTCTTCATTTTTATGTGGTAAATGAAGGATACAAGTTAGCACACGTTCATGTGCTTAGCTATTCCTAACTAATAATTGTGTTTTCTTTTTATTTTTCACTTGAAATCTTCTCCAATTCTTGATAAAGCTCATCATAAGGTAACACTTTCACAATTATTAAAAGCATCACATTCCTGGCTGGTCAACCCAAGACAAACTAAAATTGACATTCCTAGTTGGGATTGGGCATAAAGACTCGTTGGACTTTGAGCAACGACATTTTGCTCTTGTATTTGCTACTAGTTAGTGCAGAAGGTGCGTGAAAGAAGTTGACGGTATTTTTCAATTTTTGTGTACGGGAGAAGACAAATTCTGATACAGAAATCCAAAAAAAACAAGGTTCTTAAAACCCCCTAATCCTATTGAATTAAAACCCTAATCTTTCTATTCCAAGAACATACTAGATCAAACCCCAAATCATAAGTTTGAGACCCAATCCTAAAGAAATCATAAATCAATTTACGTTGCAAACACTTACTTATTGATGCAAATCAATTTCTTGAAGTAATCATGAAGACAATCACGCCTCACTTGAAGAACTCAATTTTGAAATTTTAATAATCATCCAAGCTAGGGTTACAAGGTTATAATAAGGTATAAATACCTTGACCAAGTCCTAACCCTAATAGGAATGGGTTTGCAAGCTCATTTAATGTAAACTAGGCTAATACTAACAAATCTAGGAGCATCTAGTCTATTGAACATATTCTGATCCAAATCTTTTTAGGAATGAGCTAAACACATTAAAACAAATAAGTCTCAAAATAACTCAGACAAACAAAGCATAGGTTACTAACTAAAAGAATAGTCCGTAAATAAGTCCTTGGGCCTAAAAAAGAGATAATAAGTAATAAGCCCAAATTATTAAAAATGGACCTAAATGGCTAAGTGCTAGCTTCTTCTAACGCCTCCTCTAATAAAGTCACAAGCTTGGGCATGCCTTGGTGTTCCTCTATGGATGTTTCGGCCTCCTCTAATAAAGTCGCAAGCTTGGGCATGCTGGTGTTCCTCTATGGATGTTTCGGCCTCCTCATGTACTTGACTTGTGATTTGGGCTTGAACAAAAGCTTGCATTGCTTGTTTAAGCCCTGAAACTTGTTGTGTTGTAATTGGACCATTTGGCATGTGTAGTTTGTCCCGTTGATGTGTAAGACATGAAACTCTATTATGAAGGCTGGTTGTATCATCCCCTCCTTCCTTAAAAGGATTCGTCCTCGAATCAAACTCTACATTAGTAAAGGGAGAGAGATCAACAATATTAAAAGTAGCGAACACTTGATACTTACTTGGCAAATCAATCTTGTAGGCATTATCATTAATTCTCTCAAATACTTGGAATGGCCTATTGCCTCTAGGATCCAACTTGGATTCCTTTTTCTTAGGAAACCTCTCCTTCCTGAAATGTACCCAAACCTAATCTCCAGGCTCAAACCTTAACAACTTGCGCCCTTGATTGACCCTGTGCGCATTTGCTTCATTCTGCTTCTCTATTTGCTGCCTTGCTTTCTCATGAATGCTCTTTACCAATTCAGCTTTGTGTTGTCCATCCCTACTAGATAACTCATGTAATGCCAAAGGACACAAATCCAAAAACGTCAAAGGGTTAAATCCATAAACTATCTCAAACGGTGAATAACCAGTAGTAGAATGAATGCTCCTATTGTATGCAAATTCAACTAATGGCAAACATTGTTCCCAAGTTTTAAGATTCTTCCTTATAACAACATGCAAAAGAGATCATAAAGTTCTATTGACCACTTCAGTTTGACCATCTGTTTGAGGATGACAAGTACTAGAAAACAAAAGCTTAGTTCTTAACTTTCCCTAAAGAACACGTCAAAAGTGACTCAAGAATTTTACATCACGATCTGAAACAATGATTTTTGGAACAACATGCAAACACACAATATCTCTAAAGAACAAATCAGCAATATAAGTGGCATCATTAGTTTCATGATATGCAATAAAGTGTACCATTTTACTAAACCTATCAACAACCACAAATAAGTTATCCTTACCATTTTTTTTCTTAGGCAACTCCAATACAAAGTTAATAGATATGTCAGTCCAAGGATGCTTAGGCATAGTCAAAGGAGTGTACAAACCAAGTGGATGGGTCTTTGATTTCGCTTATGTAACATGCCATCACTGATGGGAAGGGTAAATTGGTCATTTGGGACGGGTTAGGCGTGTGTAAACATATCTCGGCATGAACATGCATCATATG
>JANTPM010000005.1:25223653-25235399 GCA_025434745.1 Erythroxylum divaricatum | reverse complement strand
AACACAATAAAATTCAATTAACAAACAAAGTTAAACCAATTATGCAATTACTAAATTTAGTTAGTAAAATTCAGAATTAAATTAAATAATTAAACAAGTAAAACCTATACTACACATCAAATCATGCAAAATACTAAATTGGTATGAAACTAAAATAATAAACACTAACTAATTACTATAAAAACAACAAATTATACGTAAAATAATAAAATGTATCATAATTTTATAACCTAGTGAGCAAAATTCACATTCCCAATTTCAAATTTCATCCAATCCGTATGCAATTCATCAAATTAACCTAATAATTTGTATGGAAAAGAATGAAATTCAGCTCTTAATTGAAAAAGAGAAGAAAATTAGGTGAGCATACCTTGAATGAAAGCAATAGCATAACCTAGCAATTTGGGGAAGAGTAAACCCTAAGATTTGCAAAAATACCAAAAAAACTTATTATAATTCATGTGAAATGCAAGAAAAAATCATTTAGGCATTATAAAATCACTTGAAAGGGCTAGGCTTAGTTGTAGGAGGGAGACATGTAACAGAGAGGTGGCAAAAGAGGGGGGAAATGGGAGAACAAAAGAAGATTATGATTCTTAAAGGGTATTATGGACTTGCATGATCTATTACATGACTTTTCACCTCTCTGCCTTGCCCTTGGTGCCTCCTCTCCCATCCGTTGTTGCACTATTTATGTTCTCCTCATCATTGTAACTAAAACAAAATAAAATGTGAGAAAATAAAAAATATAAATACAACAAAGCAGTTTTTTACATTCATTTCGTTCACTTTGTTACGCAATTGCAAAAAAACACATAATTAAAAATCAAATTAAACTAAAAAAATGTAATTAACAAAATAATTGAAAAATTAAAATAGTGACACAATTCATAACACAATAAAATTCAATTAACAAACAAAGTTAAATCAATTATGCAATTACTAAATTTAGTTAGTAAAATTTAGAATTCAATTAAATAATTAAACCGGTAAACCTATTCTACACATACAATTAATACCCAAATCATGCAAAACACTAAATTGGTATGAAATTAAACTAATAAACATGAACTAGTTACTTTAAAAACAACAAATTATACGTAACATAATAAAATGTATCATAATTTTATAACCTTGTGAACAAAATTCACGTTCCCAACTTCAAATTTCGTCCAATCCGTATGCAATTCATCAAATTAAACTAATACTTTGTATGGAAAAGAATGAAATTCAGCTTTTAATTGAGAAAAAAGAAGAAAATTAGGTGAGCATACCTTGAATAGAAGCAATTGCATAACCTAGCAATTTGGAGAAGAGTAAACCCTAAGATTTGCAAAAATACCAAAATAAACTTACTGTAATCCACGTGAAATGCAAGAAAAAATCACTTAGGCATTACAAAATCACTTAAAAAGGCTAGGCTAAGTTGTGGGTAGGAGAGACACATAAGAGAGGTGGCAAAAGAGGGGGAAAATGGGAGAACAAAAGAAGATTATGATTTGTAAAGGGTATTATGGACTTACATGATTTATTACTCGACTTTTCACCCCTCTACCCTACCTTTGGTGCCCCCTTTCCCCTCCGTTGTTGCACTGTTTATGTTCTTCTCGTCATTGTAACTAAAACAAAATAAAATGTGAGAAAAAAAATATAAATACAACAAAGCAATTTTTTACAATCAATTCGTACACTCAATTATGCAACTGCAAAAAAACACACAATTAAAAATCAAATTAAACTAAAAATAATGAAATTGTAAAATTGTAAAAATTAAAATAATGACACAATTAATATTACAATAAACATTCAATTAACAAACAAAGTTAAACCAATTATGCAATTAATAAATTCAATTAGTAAAATTCAGAATTAAATTAAATAATTAAACAACTAAACCTATACTACACATACAATTAATAGCTAAATCATGCAAAATACTAAATTGGTATGAAATTAAACTAATAAACACTAACCAATTACTATAAAAGCAACAAATTATACATAACGTAATAAAATGTATCATAGTTTTGTAACTTAGTGAGCAAAATTCATGTTCCCAATTTCATATTTCATCCAATCCATAAGCAATTCATCAAATTAACCTAATAATTTGTATGGAAAAGAATGAAATTCAACTCTTAATTGAAAAAACAAGAAGAAATTAGGTGAACATACCTTGGATGGAAGCAATTGCATAACCTAGTAATTTGGGGAAGAGTAAACCCTAAGATTTGCAAAAATACCAAAACAAACTTATTGTAATCCACATGAAATGCAAGAAAAAATCCCTTGGGCATTGCAAAATCACTTAAAAAGGCTAGGCTAAGTTGTAGGAGGGAGAGACACAACAAAGAGGTGGTAAAAGAGGGGAAAATGGGAGAATACAAAAAGATTATCATTTTTAAAGGGTGTTATGGACTTATGTGATCTATTACACGATTTTTCACCTCTCTCCCTTGCCCTTGGTGCCTCCTTTCTCCTCCGTTGTTACACAGTTTCTGTTCTTCTTGTCATTGTAACTAAAACAAAATAAAATGTGAGAAAATGACAAATATAAATACAACAAAGCAATTTTTTACGCTCAATTCGTACACTTTGTTATGCAATTGCAAAAAAACAAATAACTAAAAATCAAATTAAACAAAAAATAATGAAAATATCAAAATAATTGGAAAATTAAAATAATGACACAATTAATAACACAATAAAATTCAATTAACAAACAAAGTTAAACCAATTATGCAATTACTAAATTTAGTTAGTAAAATTCAGAATCAAATTAAATAATTAAACAAGTAAACATACAGTTAATACCTAGATCATGAAAAATACTAAATTGGTATGAAGTTAAACTAATAAACACTAATTAATTACTATAAAAACCACAAATTATAAGTAACATAAATAAAAGCATCATAATTTTATAACCTAGTGAGCAAAATTTACATTCCCAATTTCAAATTTCATCCAATCCGTATGCAATTCATCAAATTAACCTAATAATTGGTATGGAAAAGAATGAAATTCAACTCTTAATTGAAAAAAAAAAAGAAAATTAGATGAATGTAGTTTGAATGGAAGCAATTGCATAACCTAGCAATTTGGGGAAGAGTAAACCCTAAGATTTGCAAAAATACAAAAAAAAATTACCATAATCCACGTGAAATGCAAGAAAAAATCACTTACGCATTGCAAAATCACTTAAAAAGGCTAGGCTAAGTTGTAGTAGGGAGAGACACGACAGAGAGGTGGCAAAAGAGGGAGGAAATGGGAAAACAAAAGAAGATTATGATTTTTAAAGGGTATTATGGACTCACATGATCTATTACATGATCGTGTAACTAATTATGTAATTCATTATATACGTGTCTTTGAATATATATGTGTGTGTGTTTTTGCTGATTTATACAATCATATACACGAGTGTATGGGTGAGTGTGTAAGTAACTATGAATATGCGACTTATAGATAAAGGCATGTAAGTTGACATGTCCTAAAGGAATGAGATATACGAGCATATCTAATGCTCATATAACTCTAAGGGACCTTAGGCATAAATCTTTAAAATTTCTAAGGATGTACACGACAATGTCTCGTGATGATAGGTCATTAGAATAGTGTACAATATACAAAAGTGATATTTTTATATACACAAACATGTACAGGACTATGTATACCTAAATATTCATAAAAACTTCAAAAAGTTTCATTCAAAGTTAAGAGAGTCAAATAACACATATCATAAACACATAAATTAGGAAAAAAATCAAATAAGAATGCTCTATAACCTAGCATAAAAACACACTAAAAATTAATGAAATCCTAAACTAGACTAAAGAATAATTAAAATAATATACTCAAATTAATCAAAATTATCATAATTCTTTGATTACTTCCTAAGTAGCACTTCTTTAACATCTTTAGCTCAATGTAAATATCATGATCAAGGCGGATTATAAAGATTAAATTTTCTCTAAATAAGCTACCTGCTTTTTCCTCTTGGGGTATTTGTACTTTCTTTTTACCTTGAAAAGGAAACAACTCTGACAGACCTTTAGAAAAAGATTCATGGAAAACATCTTAAACTGAATTATCAAATAGATCACTAGAATAATCAACATCAATAAGTTCAAGGGAATAATTCATGACATCAGATAGTTAGAATATGACCTCTTTATCTCCAAACCTAAGTACTAGCTTGCCCTCACTAACATCAATAATTGACCTAGAAGTGGCTAAAAAGGGTCAACCTAGAATTACAGGTACTTCTATGTCTTTCTCTATGTCAAGAATCTTAAATTGACTAGGAAGATAATCTTATCATCGTTAAGAAGTATATCTTTAATAATACCTATAGGATATTGTTGAGCAAGTTTTAATCTTATAAAACTCTTAATATTCCACAAGCGCACGCATCGTAGCGTAGTATGTGAGGTGCTGATCTCATGAAGAATTAGTGAACTAGTCGAATCCTAATTTGTCTAAAGCCTAAAAGTGTAATTAAACTAAAAATAAAAACCAAACAAAAAAGTTAACAATCGAATATGGAGTGATTAAAATGAGAATTCTAAATTAATGTAAGAAATCAAATGTGAGCACCACCAGTTGACAATTGAAATTCAAACGAAGAAGAATAACAAATTATGAGAAAGGAGATTTATCCTATCATCAATTCTATTTTAGTCACTTTTGTGTTAATGCAGTGTCGGTTTTAGGCTTTCGAAGAGTGAATTAGTCTCTCTCGAGTTGTAACTATTAAGCCCTAAATCATAAACCCTAATTAAGTTAAGTTATTGAACATAAAATCTCTCAATTAACAAAACAACCCACAACCAAATTAGTTTTTAAGTATTAAAATAAACAATCGAGTCCTCAAATGAGATCTCTCTCCATATAATTACCGATTTGATTATTTTCATGGTCTATTAAATCATTTAACTCTCATTAACCAACCTAATCATTTTTGTATTCGGTTCACTCTCTCAATTTGTTACAAAGCATACAATTACAATAAATAATCATAACACCCAACATCATTAACAACAAAAGCAACTAGATTAATAGTAAATCAAATATAAATCCTTAAAATAAGTTAGAACATCCTTAAACCAAGATTTATCATCATCAATTCCATATCATACATCAAATGAATGAAATAAAAGATGGAAAAAAGAAAAGATAACTTGGGAGGACTAGAGGTTGAAGTAGCAGCAAAAGCTCCACCTTCTCTCTCTTCCTTCTTCCTTTTCCTTAGCTTTGTCAAAAGTCCTACATGGAGGCCCTCCCTTTTAGGTTATTTCTCTTGTCTTATAAATTCCTTTACTAATTGGGGTAAAAACTAGGTTTTACCTGGGCTTAAAAGTCTGAAATAACTCACAAAAAATTAAGTTTGGAGGCTAGTCTGCATCTATCAACATGCAAGCCAAGATCGTATCCTGCTAAAATTAGCTTATGTCATGATCATAACTACTAAAATTAGGTTCTCTAACAATCATGGCCTTGGGTCCTCTATCAAGCTTCCTTTAAATCTTCTTCGTTATTCGATATCCAATCTCAAATACTAACAAACACATCAAAGCACCTCAAACACATTACATTAAAGCTCAATAGTATGCTCTAACTCACATAAAACAAATATCTAACCAACTAACACAATTCTAAACCTAAACATGGATAAATAAATTAATTAACAACTAAAAACATACAAAAATTTCTACTAAAACATCATGTAACCTATAGCTATCAGATACCTTATCAATTTGTTTACTAATTGAGAACTTATCAAAGTAGGTTTTGGTTCTCCTAATCCAAGTTTCTTATACAGGGATTAAGGCATCATATTAATATCAACCCTTAGGTTGACTAAAGCCTTTTCTATCTTTAAGATACCAATTTGACAAGGGATGGTAAAACTTTCGAAATGTTTACGTGTTTACGATAGCTTGCTCTAAAGAATTGTCAAGCACCTTTCATTTAGTTTCATAGTCGCTACCTCCTTCAACCTCCTCTTGTTTACTAGTAAATCCTTCAAGAATTTTGAATACTTTAGCGTCTATATAAGAGCCTCAACAAGGAGTAAGTTAATATAGATTTATTCAAACAATTCAAGGAACTTACCAACCTACTCATTTGTGCGATCATTCTTCGCTTTAGTAGGATAAGGGATGACAGGTTGAAATTCCTTAGCTTTTGGAAGGTGGTCTTCACCTTTAGCTTTTCTTTGACCCTTGGTGTCACTCTTTTTCCTACCTTAGGTGATGTTCTCCTCTTGAAATGATTTTCTACTCCTAAAGGTGATTGCCACTACATATTCTTTAGTACTTATCTCAATGGTACTAGATAAACTTTCCTATTGTATTTGGGAAACTAGCTTTGCAAATTGACCGATATGAGTTTTCAAGTTACATATAGAATCCTTTTGATTTCTTTGGAAGTTTCGGTGGCTTGAAATCTAGCCTCTGAAGTTTGAAGAAATTTGGTCATAAGGTCTTCCAAGCTCGGCTTCTTTTCTTAAAGTGGGTGTAGCTGGAATCTTAGTGGAGGGTTGTTGCTTAGCTATCGTTAATTCTCCCTAGAGAAAATTACGTGATTCCTCTATCTTGGATTGTACGTATTATTGTGGGGATAATTTTTTGGCCTAAGAGCATTCTCTATATAATCCACATACTCGAATTTAGTTTTAAACATTCTTGAACTACATGTCCTAGTTTGTATACCTCACACTGCATCACTTGGAATAAGAAAGAATTCATAGTTAATCAACCTATCTTCCTACTTAAAGCTTGGACCTAGCTTGCCAAGGTTGTGGCTGCATATGTGTCATGTACTCCTACTGGTTTGCCAAGTTTTGCTCCAGAAGAGCACCACTGATAACTACTAATCGTTATTTCTTCAATGAAATCTTGAGTTGCTTCTGGCATTTTGTTTTTCATAATACCTCTAGTTATTGCATTTATCATCCACTTCGTCATTTGATTTAAACCATTGTAGAAGGTTTGAATTTACATCCATAAGGGTAGACTATGATGTGGCATTTCTTAACATCTCCTTAAATATGTTCCATATATCATATCTCTAAGTTTACCTAAACACAGGAGGTGATGCCATTTCTCAGTTTGGAAGTCTTAGTTAGCAAGAAGTAGGAAGTACTTCAGAAGAAATTTCTCTACTACTTAGTCCAAAGTGGTAAGGGATGACCTAGGTAGAGAATTTAACTATTGATTTTCCCATCTCCTTAATGGGAACAAAAATAGTTTCAATCTTATTGCATCATCATTGCCACTATTGACCTTAAGGCTATCACAAATCTCCAAAAGATTTGCTATATGTGTATTAGGGTCATTATCTCATAACCCATCAAACAAGACTGACTATTACACCATTTGAATGATACTTGATTTAATCTCAAAATTATTGGGCGTGATAGTCGGCCTCACAATGTTGGACTTTGTTTACTTCAAGTCTGATATAATGTAATCAACATCGTCCTTGGTTAGTCTGCATAGTTCCTAATCCTTTGGTAACAATTTGACCTTCCAAGTCCTCTATGTGTCGATCTAACTTGAACTCTCTAATTAGGTTCCTTCAGAGATTTCTACTAGTTGTTCTCTTAATTTCTAGATCTTTGTTAACTAAGTGTAATGGATTTCCTTTGATTATAAACCTAGTCAAATCAAAATTATTAAACAAATTAAAAAAAGTAAAAAAATAACGACTAGATTAACAAAAAAGGTGTTCCTAATATTCTAATCCTTGACAATGGCACCAAAAACTTGATACTATAATCTTGATGTTTTAAACCGCAAGTGTACAATATAGCAGTAGCTAGCACTGACAAGTATAGGTCAGTTCCACAGGGACTACAAGTACTAGTAGTAACACTTTTTCTATTATCTAACCTAAGAAGGATGATGATTTAATTTAAAACTAAACTAAACTAAAATTCCACAAAATAATGAATCAAAACATATATAAAACAATGATTAATCAATATCAAAATGCTAGTATCTATGTAATGAATCCTCTTAAGATTTTTTAACCATGCAATTCAATTATTGATCATTGGATTATGAAAATTCCTATCTTATGAGAATACCTTTCTCAAGACTATTAATAACTATTCCTTAGTTAATCAATTGAAACCTCTTTCTAGTTAAAACCCTTAAGATCTCATTACTCGATTCATGAATTCCACTATTAGGTTTGATCTTAATCCAGATGATTGATGTTAATATATCTCTAAGTTAGCATGTAACTCCTTCCAATTATAGTGGATCTATTCATACAAAAGAATTTCTCAATCTCAATCATATAAAATCATATTTCGAACTAATATCCTCAACATATTAATTAAGAATAAAAAAAATTAATTGAATTTCAATGAATCAATCAACAAAATTGAATTAAATAAAAGATCAAATCATAATTTCCATCCCAACTTAGGGTTCATTATACCTAGGAACTAAACAAACTTAGTTTATAAACACAGAAAATGAAACAAACATCAAAAGTTCAAAAAAATAATTAAAAAGAAAAGAATTCTTCAAAAAAATTAAAAAGAAAAGAATTCATAAGATATATATCCCCTTTTTCTCTAATGCAATCCTTTTGACCTTTTGATGAAAGGCCACTCTTTATTGGATATTTGAAATAATCTTTGTGTTATCATCATCCTAGGTTCATAATTGAGTCTCCCACTAACTTTTATCTCTAACTCCGACTTTTAATTACCTCTCTCTTATAAGCTATTTATAATTGCCTTTTATATAGTAAAATTAAGGTTTCTAGATTACAAACAATTAGTCACACAGTTGTGTAAATGACTATGTATCTCAACAACCTCAAAATTACGAATTTACACATTTCTAGTAGTTTATATGGGCACGAGACATGATCATGCATGTTACTTACACAAGTGTGTATCTTCACATGGGAAAAAAATAAAGTCTTTGATGATTTACATGTTAATGATCACCTACACAATCTTTACACAATTGTGTATGTTACTTACACTGATGTGAACCTCATCGTACGAGTGTTTATCACTAAAATTGCTCCAATTCTTTTGTTTTTTTCCCCGATTTTACCCAAATTCTTCTCCTTTTGATCCATTAAGTCAATTTAGACCTGAAAATATACTAGAAACAAGTAAGTACCAAAAACACATAAAACTCTCAAATAATAAGCAAAGCAAACTAAATATAGGCATAAAAACATAGTCCATTAAACTTTTATCATATATGCTTATGAACGGACTATGACTAATAAACTTGACATGGGTAAGTATTGGATCATACTATTGTGTTATAAAAGGCTTTCACTTGGATAACTCATCATTTATTGATAAAAATCATAAAGAGAACTTAGATGATGTGGCATATAAGATCACATGGGATACACATCAATTCTAAAATTTGATTTCAAATGTATTTTATCTTTGTATCTCAAAATCATTTTCATCTTAAGAAATAAAACTTTATGGTCTAATTTGAAGAGTAAACCTTTTTTCTTAAAAGAAAATTTAAACACTAAAACTTTCATTTATATAAATAACCGAAACTAAAATAATTCTTTTAGTCTATAATTTTGAAAGTTTTAAAGCTTGTTTAGTATAATAGCTTAGGCATTGGACAAATCTACTACTTTAGATATGAACAATTTAATTTCTACCAAATTTTAAACCATTTTATCTTTTTATCACAAAATGTTATTCATCTTTAAAAATAATTTTTAATTGTCTAATTTTACATGTAATGCTTATTTCAAATTAGAAAATTTAAACACTTTTAAATATATTTTAGTTAAGTAAACATTTCTAAAACTTTCACTTATATAAACATGCTTTTACTTTCACAAAAGCAATTCTTTTAGGGGTTGTTTGTTTCTGTTTTTTTATTGTCATTTTTGTAAAAAAAAAAAGTAAAATGTGTTTGACTTACTCTGTTGCGATTTTTTGTTTCTGAAAATAAAAAAACAACAGTTTTACAGAAATCAGAAAATATCATTTCTCTGAATTTTGACAATATGTTTTCTTCGACAAAAAACCAATATATCCCTGCATTATATCTCGAAAATAATAATAATAATAATAATAATAATAATGATAATAATAATAATAATAATAAAGTAAAAATTTATAATAAATAATAATAATAATAATAATAAGATAATTAATTTGGTATAATAAAATTAATAATATTAATAGTATTAAAAATAGTAAGTAAAAAATTTATAACAATAATTTATAATTATATTGTTAATAATAATAATAATGTTAATATTAATAATAATAATAAATTAATAATAATAAGAATAACTTATTAAAAATTAATAATAATAATAAAATTAATAATAATAATAATAATAATAATAATAATAATAAAGTTACTAAAAATAAAATTAATAAGAATAAGAATAACTTAATAATAATAATGATAATAATATATTAATAATAATAAGAATAACTTATTAAAAAGTAATAATAATAATAATAATAAGTTTATTAAAAATCTCAACTAAAGGTTTTTATTTTCAGTTTTTTTATTACAAATCTCAACTAAACAAGTTTTCATTTAAAAAAGATAAAAACTAAAAACAGGAAACAAAAACTAAAAACAACATAAAAACAAAAATAAAACCAAATGACCACTTTGTCTGTAACTATGAATGTTTTAAAACTTGCTTATTACGGATCATTTTTAAATTTCAAAATAATCTTTAAAAACAATTTGTTTATTTTTAAAATAAATTTAAGAGTAAAATAATTTTATTTTTAGGACTTTTAAGAATGAATACTTATTTTAAATTAATTTTTAAATAAAATAACTACTTTAAATGATTTTTAATTTTAAAATAACTTCAAAATTCAAGATAAATTTTATTTTAAATAATTCATAATTCCAGAATTATTTTAATTTTAATTTTAGAAGATTTTTACTTTATAATCAAGCTGTGAATATCATTTTCCTGATTTTGGTAGTTATCATAAATTATAGAATCAAAACAAATAACTTATTTTATTTGATATCTAACAACAAAAATAAAGAAACCATAACCAAAACAAATGAGTGCAAAACAAAAAGACCCAATATTTTGTTCCCGTCCCTTGAATTCTGTCCGCGGGTACAGATTGATGAGCCTTCAAAGCTCGGCCAAGTAAAAGATCAGATCAGTAAACGGATAATACCACAAGCACCCATTTTTTGAAGCAATTTCCTGGTCAAGGGACCGGATATTAGGTGACCAAAGAGGCCACAAATCCAGAAGATGGCAACTGGTGATCTATATATTTCGTGGTGGATTGCAGGTATTTGTCATCAGCATTCAGACACAGCCTTGCAGTTTCGAGAAGTTTCCAGCAAATTTGCAATACATCGTGGCTTAACTGTCAAAAAACAGAGAGAGAATGGGAAAGTTACAGTCATTTTATAGTCAATGTCATTGCTCAAAATTTGGATAAGAGAATATGCCCCAGATCCTTAAAGAGAAATGGCCTTCGTCAGACTTTGGGATCGCAATGCATTCTGATAAGGGACATAAATCTACTTCCCATAAGCAGCAGGGCAGCTTTAGGCTTACATGTTTTTGAAATATTAACCTTAACCTCTTAGAATAACATCTACAAAGTACGATAATTACTACCTGTTGGGAAATATTCAGCTGAATATTTCTAGCTGAATATTTCCTAAGATATTATTGACTCCTAAAAGTCAATAAATCAGATCAGATAACATGTATCAGATCTGAT
>JANTPM010000005.1:25206799-25220606 GCA_025434745.1 Erythroxylum divaricatum | reverse complement strand
GCTTGAATGAACAAGGGTATCCTGGATGTACATTAAAGTTTTTGAATGTGAGATTCTAAAGAATGATTTATTTTTAATCTAGGAATGTCCCGTAACAATCATTTATCCACATCCAACAATAAAAACAGGATGGTATTGTAAGAACAAGAAGTAATTCTACTGATACACAGTTACATTTACAGTTTCCTCATATACTGTCCACTTTTACAATCGAGTTAAACACAAATGTTGCAGACAATATCAGAGAATGTCAACTGAGGGCTTGATACGATCTCAAAACCCTCATAGCCTTTATATATAGTAAGAACCAATTTCATAAAGGAAGTATGAATTATGCAAGGAAGAATGATCTTAGGAATAAATAAGAAATCATAATCTAACTTTTCATAATTTAAATCTGACTTTTCTTAATACTCCCCTCAAGCTGGAGCATACATATCATAAGCTCCAAAGCTTGTTGCATATAGATTTTACATGAGACCACCCCAAAACCTTAGTGAATAAATCCGCAAGTTGGTCTTTTGACTTAGACATAAGATGTCTTAATCAATCCTTCTAAAAGCTTTTCACGAACAAAATGACAATCCACCTCAATATGTTTAGTTCTCTCATGGAAGACTGAATTAGAAGCAATATGAATAGCTGCCTGATTATCACATATCAACTCCATGGAGACGAGTGCTCAAAACAAAGTTTTCCAAAAAGATGCCTCAACCAAGTCAACTCACATGTACTATATGTAATGGTCCTAGACTCAAACTCAGCACTAGAACGTTCAACAACTGGTTGCTTATTGCTTTTCCATGACATTATGTCCCCATCTATAAATATAAAATAGCCTGAGTAGACCGTCGGTTATAAGAGTTCGCAAAATCTGCATCTGCATGTCCTCGAATCTGAGTATGTGCATGGTTCTCGTATAGAAGACCTTGTCTTGGCAAACCTTTCAAATATCTCAAAATCCCGAGAACTACATCCCAATGGCTAGTTTGTGGAGACTCCATAAACTGTCTCACTACACTTGTAGCAAACGAGACATCTAGACGAGTAGAAGTCAAATAATTTAGTTTAATAAGATGTCTTCTATACCTACCTAGACCTCACAAATACTCTACTCTGTTAGCATCAGGTTTAACATTTGGCTCTATAGGATTATCAACTAGATTAGTTCCCAACAAGCCTATTTCCTCCAAAAAGTTACGAACATACTTCCTTTAAGATAGACAAATCCCCATCTTCAACCTTGCTACCCAAAAAATATTTTAGTGAACCAAGGTCCTTTGTTTGAAACTTCATCTACAAAAATGACTAGAGAGACTGGATTCCTGCTTTATTATCTCCATTAATAACAATATCGCTAACATAATTAATTAAAGAATTCTACCAGCTTTAAAGTGATGATAAAACACAAAATGATCCAAACCACATTGAAGTAGACCAAACTCTACAGAATTAGGATCTAGGATAACATGCTGAGAACCGAATTGGCAGACACTTAATAGTGTCAGTAGAGACATACTGAGCATTAGAAAAGTATTGTGTGTCTTCAAAAAATATAGAAAACCAATTCAAAGAAGGCTGAAACATTTGTACTCTTTTTGTAAACAAGAGTACCAGAGAAAACTATAGTTTATAGCTTTTGGGTCTAATTTATCTATGCCTGGGTGAAGCCGATGAACAAAACAAACACAACCAAATATCTAAGGATTAATAGAAAAAGGATCTTGGCAGGGAAAGAGTATAGAGAATGGAGTTCTAGCCATCAACACAGAAAATGACATTCGATTATAACATGCAGTGAGTACATCTCCCTAAAAACTTTTGGGGTACATTCATGTAGATTAGCAGGGTACGAGTTGTTTCAACAATGTGTTGGATTTTTCCTCATCTACCCCATTTTGTTAAAGAGTGTGCGAGTAGGAAGATTGATGCTGAATACCCTATTGGTGCAAGTAGCTAGAGGAAAGAACTAGAGAAATATTCTCTAACATTATCACAACGAAGAATATTGATTAGGGTATTAAATTGATTTTGAATTTTGGCACAGAAAGAACGAAAAATAAAGAATAACTCTAAACAATCTTTATTAAGATATAACTAAACTAAGTTATTCAAGAAAAATCATGAACAAAAATTTCAAAATACTAAGATCCCAACTTGGACTTGACACGACTTAGACCCCAAATATTTGTGTGGACTAACATAAAAGGTTTCTCAACCCTTTTATTGACTCCAGGAAAACAAGAAGAAAGATGATGTTTTCCGAGCTGACACGACTCACAATTTAAGCTAGAAATAGACTCTAACCCTGACACTAATTTCTTAAGATTTCCCAATGACGGATAACCCAATCGATTATGAATATCAATAGGGGAGTTGATGCTGGACATGCAACAAATGACTGCAACTCACCAAAGTAGTACATCACATTTGATTCACGCTCTTCTCCAATCGTCGTCTTGGTCTTTAAATCATGGATAATGACATTATTAGGGTAGAAACATACAAAACAATTTAGTCTTTTATTCAATTTGCTCATAGATAGACGATTGAACGGGAAGTTTGGTACAAATAATGTAGATGGTAAAGTAAGAGAGGGCCAAGGATGAGAAGATCCAACACCTTTAATGGTGGTTGTAGATCCATCAGCAATGATAAGCTTATCATTATGAGAAGAGGGTAAAGGAAAGATAAGATCGAAATTAGTTATTTTACCTGAAATATGATCAGTGGTACCAAAATCCAATACCCATAACTGTCTTCTAGGGGTAGATAAACAAGTTGCTAGATTACCTCGATGAGCCACAAATACCATAGGAAAAGACAATGCCTGTTGAGCTAACTAATATTGCAAGTACTTAGTATACTCACCCGTGAGATAAGGTAACAAACAGCTATGAAGTGAAGTTGTAGCTAAAGAATGTTCTTCAACAGATGTCCTATGAATCACATGCATATGAGAATACTTATCCCAATAGATCTTCTGATCATATCCACCTTTATCACAATATGTGCACTGAAGCTATGTGTTCGGTTTTATAGATTAGAATGTTCTAGGGTTATATGGATAGGGAGGTAAAGAGGTTTTGATGATCTAGGATTAACTTGCTCTATTACCATGTTGTAAACAATATCAGAAGATGTTGAGGGCTTGATACAATCTCAAAACCCTCATAGACTTTATATAATAGTAAGAACCAATTACATAGGGGAAGTACCAATTACATAAGGAAAATTGATCTTAGGAATAAATAGGAAATCATATAGATCTAACTTTTCAGAATATAAATGACTTTTCCTAACAACAAACATTTATAACCTCTCTACCTGCCTATAATTTTGATCAAGGCAACTAGTTACAAGTAAGCTGAATGTGGGAGAAACAACTTAAAATCAGCAAAACCTAAGAGGACAATATAAAATGACTTGTCTCATATGTCTGAACATTCCACCAAAGACATATTTGAAACAATGAAAACATAGACTCTGACTGCATATTTCATCATAGAAAGGAAAGAGCAAACCTTAAGGTCATTTAGGTTACCAAAAGCTACACGGCATTCAACCAAAAATGTTAAATGTTGTTCTGTCTCCAATCCGTAGTCAACCTAATAGTGAAGAATATGAGGGCTGTAAGGCAATCTCAATTTAAATCTTAAGTCACAACTCATTCAGCAATATAGAAAGTAATTACCATTTGAATAAAGCGAGATATCAAACGCATTGCTTGTTGATTTTCATCATCTTTCACGTTAACAAAATCCATACCATCATGTAGTGATTGAGAAATTTCAAAAAGAAATTGTATGGTTGATTGATCACATATAGAACCATCCCTGTCAAATGTATAATCATAACTAATACCAGAAAATGATAATAGTTCTTTAAATAATGCAAATACATAGCAGCAACGAAAAGAATAGCATGAGAATGAGTAAAGGAAAAATGAGTGCTACAAGGCATGATAATTCAAAAAGGAGTAACAAAAAAAAGTTACTAGATATTTACCAATAAAAAAAGTTACTAGATGGCTAAACTTTGTTCGGCAATTGAAACTCCACTACTTGATACAAGTAATCTTACTCTGATGATTGCCATTGAATTTATTGCTCAAAACATATGGTGCATCTTTTACGTGGATATATAAATGAGTAGCTGTTAATGTTCTCCAAACCGAATCGTGGGGGTTTACATGCTAAAAGAATACTCAAACTAAAATTAAGGATGTGTAGAATTTGAACAATTCGATGATCTTTTCAACACATTAGAAAATTATTATATTAATCAATAAGAGTAACTTAAGACAAAGAATTAACTAGTATTCTGGATCCAAACTCAATATTTATAAGCTAATATATCTAATCTGCAAGGGGGCTGATTTCATCAGACAAAGATGTAACCAGAGACTTGTTGTAGGCCTAGAGAACAATTGCCCAATGACATCCAAGAGTACTGAAACAACTTCAAGCCCCCTGGTTGCTCAAAACTAATATGTGTCTCCGCATTTGGATCATAGATTAATGGCTGAAATTTGTGGGTTTACATTACCATCTTAATTTAACCACATAATAATTAATGAGTAAAAGTAGTTATTATGCATTCAAAAACCCTCCATCTGCAAGTACCTTATAGTTTGTATGACATTGAAATAGTACAACCTTTCTTCTTCACATCAGACTAGAACTAAATTCTGTGAGGTGGCTATTTTAGGAATGGGGAAACAAAGACAATGTAGGTAAAGATAATCACGACATTCAATAGAGCAACAACTATCCAATGAGAATTCTGCTAATACGTGGGATCTGAGGGGGTCCAATAGTACGCAACCTAGTAAATAACTTAAATCTAGCTCAAAAGTAATAAACAAAGTACCTTGTTGCCATCTTAAGAATATGAATATCGACTCCATTGCGAGCACCTCCATGCATTACATCCAAGATGTCAAGAAAATGACTCTATAAAATCAGACATAAAAGCACAATGAGTATTCTACAAAAAACAATTAACTGGTATAGACCACAAAACTTTAACAAGGAAAAGCACTTTCTATATATTTTTCAGCATGCAATCATATGTCCATAAGAAACAAAAGAAACAAGGAGACAGGGGAATGGAGAAAAAAGAAGAAAAGCTTTGGGAACGACCGTACCAAGGCAAAGATATCCGTTAAGTCCTTCATATAGGAAAGAAGCTTTGTTAAAAAAGATTGCAAAAATCCTAATTCGTCTTCAGATATCTCTTTGTTAACTGCTCGTTCCGAAATGCCCTCTAGAACTGCATTCAAATAATTGTCCTGCCAAAGTAATTAGTTTTAGAGCATTGTGAACGATGTAGTAAAAATACGGAGAGATGTTAATAGAAAAAGATTTCAGCTTCTCATATTAACAACAATGCATATAGTCTTATTCTTCAAAAAATATATATATATGCATATAGTCTTAGAATTGTTAAAGAAAACAAACCATGAGAAAAAAGAGACATGACCATTTAAGCTCTAAATGAGTAAACATCGCTCTAGATAACTCAGAAAATGAATTCCCAAGTCAACCTTCCACATACACCTTTTTCATTCAACGGAATATGTACTTGAAAACAATCCACTAGAGCTGTAAACATGAACTGAAATTTCTGCATCAAACATGGACATTTTAAGATATGCAAAAGGAAAGCAGTATGGATCATGAAATGCAATTCTACAGAAACAGATAGTAACACATCATAGCAGTTCTAAGTTACATATAAAGTATTAAAGAGTGATAAGCTTACCATCTCATTTTGAAGAACAATGTCCACATAAGCATCTACAACCTTCAGGTACTCATCAAGTCTGTCATACTCACTAGCAACCTGAAATTATAATGATGTTTAATTTACCAACACATTTACAGAACAAATCAAGCAGAAACATAACAGAAAGATGGCCAGTTAGTCTAAACGAACTTTGTGAAAATCGAGGTAACAGCAACAAAATTACAATGGTTAGTAAACAGGATGAAGTTGACAAAACAAACACATCATCTGTAATGACTTCAATCTATTAACATTCCAGATCAAGCCACTACTCATAGTAGCTTCCAATTGGATAGCTAATACTTAACAGCAATAATAGGATGTCAAACCAAGAAAAACGAATCCCGGGCCAAGAAGTAAATAAAAAATGTTAAATCCATTGAATAAATAGAAAAGAATTGCAGTGGATCACATGGGATTAAGTATAACAAAACAGTAGAATTCCATTGGAACATTTAAATATACCAGAACAGAAATTTTATAGTACCTTAATAATTTCGGAAAGTACTTTATTGATAATGTCCATTGGAGGTCTGCTTTCAGACAGCTTGAACCCAAGTAATCTGTAATTTAAGCACTGCCCCACCCAGATTTGAAAAATAAAAATCAATAATAGTGAACAAAGAGGGAAAAGGGTGCATAAGTTAAGCTCATAACAGAAATCTTTCTTTACCCTCTTCAAATGCCAAAGAAAGAAGCTATAAAATCAGTATCTAACTCAATTAAGGATTCAAACGATACCTGATCAAAAGAGCAATCAATGCTGCTCTTAATCAGATCAAGAACATACATGGCATTGGAGCTGACTACTTCAACAGGAAGTTCCTTAAGCAGATGGTGAAGAACAATTGACACACAAGGCACAGTCTGAAAAACATCCACCTGATTCCTTCCAAATCCAAGCTCCATAAGTACAGCATCTACTAGCCTCTTTTAATGGGAATTTGCAAAAGAGAGTTAGTGACCCAGTGTTATATGCCAGTGTAACTAGAAGATGATATAACAGTAGAGACTTTCACAAGTCCTGTCTTTCAAAAGTAAGTAATACAAACTGTTGCTATATTGTACTACTTGGGTACAGCACCACTAACATGCACAGACAAAACTGACAGCACATCAATACTATCATACTTTGCATGAAGATGTTTCCCATATCAGCTATGATTACAATTCCTAATCAGTTACTGACCTCAGATGAACCCTCAAATATGCATTTCATAATGTATTCAATAGTTGGCTCCATCAGACTGACAAGCAACCTTCTGTTGTCACTAAGATGTCCATGTGAAGTTTCGTTCTCCAATAAAAGCCGCCTCAATAGAATCTTCATGTCATTAACACAAGTCACTAGAAACCCTGTCAAAGTTAATTTAAAGATATGCAGTCAATGAGTTTCCAATCTACTTAAATAGCCCTTTCAACTTCCTTTATCAATAAGTCACATTGGATTTTGGTCCATGAATGAAACAGAATAGCACAACCAAAAGGTATACGTACTGCTAGCACTTAAGACTTCAAATCACCAGGGGGAACCTTTAGTTATTACTATTGAAAGGGAAACAGCTTACAATTTCAAACTATTGAAAATCAAAACAAAATCTAAACCATATGCCAGTCTTGAATTAGACTATGCCACCCCTATATTCTGAAACACTTAGCACCAATAAGCAACCAGTGTATAAGAGATTACATGCCATTTGTCAATATAACAGAAAATCTTACCAGTGTGGGAGGCGTGCAGCTTCCGTGCACAGTGGGCCATATACAAGTGACAATAAGCGGAAGCCAATGGATTTGCAATCCCTCTTGTCATCATGACCAGTCGCTGGAGAACGTCCTCAGGATGGTCAAGCAGAAAACGCCAGCAGGGTAATATTGCCAACTCCAAATAACTGAAGTCATAATGCCAAGAACAAAGAAAAAACTAGAATGTCAAAGAAAGATATGAGAGATAAAGAAAAAGGAACAGGAGAGACAGAAGAAAATGAAGAAAGAAGAGTTTGGAGATGCCTGATGTCTCGTGGAGAATGGGTAACTCATAAAAATAAAATCTTTAAAACCAATGGTTTTGAATTATCACTAAATTATGATGTCAATTGAGAAACAAAAAGAAGTAGTACAATATACATTCCCAACTATTGCTAACAATAATGTTTGGAACCAAAAGAAGATTGGAATTCAGGGAATTGGAATGATTCTATGATGACAACTTTGGAGTGAATTGGAATTTTGAATTGAAAGGATATATTTTACCATTACACACTTGGTCAAAGTTACCCTTATGAAATAATAAGGTTCAGCCATGCATAAAAATAAACAAATTTAGTAATAAATAAAATGGATAATGAAGTAATAACTATAAAAAAAAGAATCAGATAAACTAGTTTTACTAATATGTAACAGATTTCTGATTAAAAATTTGTATACATGGCTTCAGCAAAGACGTCAGATAATTGATACAAAACCAAGTCAGAACCTTATTCTGAACAAATGAGTGAGTTTATATTTGATAGAACATGATTTTTTGTTTTCTGTTTCTGAACAAAACCAAGAGAATATATACATATTCGTGGAGAATAGTATATAGGGATGGAGAATAGCATATAGGGATGAGAATAGCATATGTACATAATATATAAGTTTTATGGTGAGCGGTGGAAATTAATTCTAATTGTCAAGCAAAGGATATAAAATATGATTTGAAGAAAGGGAGAAGAAGATGTACCCTTTCTTAAGGTGAGAAGGAACAAGACCTTTTAAGCCAATAATAGGGTGATGATGCAAATAGGCTTATAGAGATGTATAAGCATAACTTTGCTTAGACATATTTTAATTTACATGGATACAGTATTTATTTGCATATTCCGCCAGTATGGAAAGAACTGGAGCAGCTACACAAATTCTATGGAATTCAAACATACTCTGTAATAGCTGAACCAAAGAAAGGATAAAGTCTTGATAGTAAAGGAAATCAAATTTACATTTAGAAGCAGTTGTACGCACTAGAAAAGGCCACTTCAACTGAAATGTTAGGAAGACAATATGCAACCCAGTCTTAAACACAATTTCCATTTGTAGCTCACTTTCAACAACACCTAATCCATTTCACCCATGCTGAAACCAATTGTGTCCATACCTAAAATTATTTCCAAGATATTATTAGCACAATAACTTACATTATTAGGAAATGATCGTTTTCGTACAAGTATTTATTTGCAAACACGATATGTCAAAGCATATCAGTGAATCCCAATTGAAATTAAATCAGAATAGGTCCTACAAAATGCAGCAGTGTTCAGGTCCTTATTTGAGTGAGAACAACAAACCACACCTCACACTTTCAGTTCAAGGTTCACACTTTCTGTGTTAGAAAAAGCATCTGCTATTACTTCAATAAGCATTGGCAAGATTGTAAAATATAAATAAATGGAAAAGGATCATAAATCAATGAGAAAACAGCAAAAGAACAAGTTTACACAAGGGCTAATTATAAAAGAAAAAATCTCAAATTTTATTCAATTTTATAATATTAGCCAAAACTTCAAAAAGTGGCAATAAAATTATCTAACTTACAAATTTTCTCAAAAATAGTTTACGGTTAACCCTTCAGTTGCCACTTCAAGAAACTTTTTGACAAATGGCTATCATGTGTCCTTTTATTGCCACATCACATTAAATATTTAAAAGTAAAAAACTTAAAATGTTATAACTTCCAACCCTAGCAACCGTCCAAGCCACCACCCAAAGTACTCCTACCACCATCGTGATTGAAGAAACTTCTAACACTTGCTGTTTCAATAGCATAGTCAAAGGATGTAGCATCTTCATGTAGTTTCTAGAAACTATTAATCAAGTGTGAGTGTCGGACACTTGAGTATATCCAATTGAATTCATGTTTGATGTTAATCCTAGGATTTGCAGCTACCACTCCTTTGTTGAAGTATCTAGCTCCTATTAACTCTAAATTGCACATGGAGGAATTGAATTCTTGTTCTTCCTCACAAATGCCCTTCCATTTAGATGGCTCAAGCATCATACAATCATCCTTAAAACTAGCACTGGAAGGCTAAACCCAGTATCAATAACACTAATTATTACATCTTTTCTAAAACCTAAAACGGGCCATAGACTAGAGAAGGAATTTAAGGAATGGAAATTAGTAGTGTGAGTGGAGTCAGTAGTGACAGTCTTGTCTTTGTAAGATGAAACAAATGTGGTGTCTTTTTTATAGCTTCAAGTTCCTCTATAGACAAAACTGCATTGAAGCATGGGCAGCATTTGTCATTTGTGTATATAAGCAAGTTCATAGTTGAGTTCTGAAACATAGATTTAATAGAACTGATTTGAACTCTTTCAAGGATTTAAGAATAAAGTTCCTAGAAAACTTGTTTAATCCATAACAATTGCAATGGTACTCGGAATTAGAGTGATGAATACCAAATAGAAAACATATCCTAACAAGTGATTCCATTCGACTTGAAGCCAATCAACTTTTAAGTTGCATAGCATCAATAGTGTTTGCAAAGTTTAAACAATTTATTGTACATTTTCGTTAATGTCTCTCATTAGACAATAGATTACTCCAAAAGTTGTAACCTAAGCATAAAATAAACACCAAGTCAGAAGACAACGGTAGCCTGGGAGGTGACTTAGACAGTGGCTTGTGTGACGTTCTTCAATCACGATGGCGGTGAGGGTATGTTTTTGGGCAGTGGCCTCATCGATGGCTAGGGTTAGCAGAAATTTAGGAATAGAAGATTGTGTGTGGCTTGGACAATGGCTAGAGTTAGAAGTTTTAACATTTTAAGTTTTGCTTATTTTTAGATATTTAATGTGATGTGGTAATAAAAGGACAAGTGCCAACGACATGTCACAAAGGTTTGCCGACGTGACTTACCACATCAACACCATTAACTGTAAAGTCAATGATGGCTATTTTTGAGAGAAATTGAAAGTTAAAGCATTTTCTTATCACTTTTTAAGTTCCTGCTAGTATTACATAATTAAATAAAATTCGATTTTTTTTTACAATTAACCATTTACACAATAACTAAAATCATGGAAAAATTTTACATGGGTGGAAATTTTAAGAAAGTTGAAAGATATGAACTTAACATGCGTGGAAGAAGCTCTCGAATGGAACCGACTTTGAAAAACCAATTATTGCAAGTTCCTTTAGCAGCAGAGCAGATATCAGTCGCTTTAAATTTCTCTGCCAAATAAATCCAAAATCATTTCAAAAGCTACCTAACTGCTCAAGAAAACAATAGCAATAATGTGCTATATGCACTTAGACATGATTAAATTTATTAGTCCAAGATGAAGACTAAAAGTCTGAACGCCAGTATTGACTATATTGCTTTGTTCCACGAAGTACGACTAACTAATAATTACAACACTAGCACTTTATTCATTAAATACACCATATATAAAGATTAAAAAGTAGAATTTTCTAATTAACACAGATTTTTAGATGCATGAAATGCAAGTTATTAGTTCAAGAATTCACAAATAGGAATAAAAACATGAACCCTCTCCTTTGGTTTTCAAACAAAGTATATTAGCATCCATTACGTATTTTCATTTGAAGCAGTAATTCAACTTCCATTTGTGAAATCCCCTAGTTTAGACATTTTAAATTTGTTAACATAATCCCCTAGAAGGATCACATCAACAACTATGTGACCACTATAGTGTCCACAAAGCAATTCTAAGGAAGATAAATAAATAGACAGAGAGGCCTATACTAAGGTTAAAAATAAAAAAACCTGGCAATGAATAGAGAAAGGATCCATTTTCAGAAAATTCAGCTTTCTGCCTAATGCGTTCCCACACCATTTCCCCAAGCATGTCTAGTATATCTGTGGCAAGAACAAATAAGGTAGGATAAAAATGTAGAACTGTTGTATCCATAAGAAGCTTAGCCACCTGCACAATAATTAAAACAATAATAATGTCAAAATTACATGTAAGCAACTGGGAAGTACATGAATCCCCTAGTCATGTGGATGGTGGATTTTCATATTCTAACCATAAAGTCCAACTGAATTGCAAATTGCGATAACAATGCTTGGGAAAGGTTCAAAGTATACATCATCCACATGTATCTACATGACAAATGAAATAGACAAAGTAACTTCCTACTACATAAAGTTGGAAGAGAACTTTATTAGACCAGCTATAGGGATTGCCAAGCTACATCTCTTGCAGCATAGTAGTGTTGGAGTTGAATCAGTCGCTGGTCAAGAATAAAGCTCCGAAGATGTTGGAGTCAAGAAGTTGTTTGCGATTTTTTATGTTCTGTTTCCTTTGTTTTAGCTTGTTTCCTGATTTTGCTCTGTTTCAGTTGTAGAGAAGACTTTGTCTTCTTCGATAGGCTATTTAAAGCTATTTCCCATTTCTAATAATAGTTGTGGAAGCTTATTCAGCTTTTATTGAGTGTTGTTTAATCCTAGAACCATCAAGTAGTGACTAGCATAATGATTACCTACTCAATTAATGATGCAGTAGAAAATCATCCATAGAACTGAATAAAAGTCACCTTTATAGATAATCTTAAAGCTGTTACACAATCTTCAGCATGCCAGGCACGAGTAATTTCATCTTTGAGCTCATGTAACCGGGACACATATTCCTGACGTGTGATGATCTTGTCATCATCTTCAAAAACTTTTTCAGTATCATCAAGCTCCTCTAGACGAGTGCTTTTCAAAGACATCTCTTTAGCTGCAAACAAAAAAAATCATCCAGCACATATTAGGTGAAGTTTGCAACTACTTGATCGAATACGTAATAACAAACCCATAACAGTCCTATAAAAGTAGGATGCTTGAAGAAAAGGTCAAGCTTTCCACTAAAACACTTAAAACTAATCCAAAAAAATGAAAACTGATTGAAAAAAATTAAAGAAAGAATGAGCATGATTACCTTTTCCAGTTCTCATTATGACATCGGGCATCTGTGAAACATCTCAGTAAGTCTACAACTAAACCAGTTCCAATAAACAATCATACATTCTGTTCAACATCTATAGAAGCTAAAATAGAATTCTTACAGAAGACACTGAGATCATCTTCGAGACGGGGAACTTTTGCATTAGAATTCTCTTAAATGAGGTCCACTCCTTGGACGGAACTCCGCCGGAGATACCGATGCTGACGGCCGCCGGAGAATCCTCAAATGAGGCCGCGTCACGTGCCCTCAGGGGGTCAAAGAAGTCATCGCCAACAACCTCGTTTCCAGATACTTGACCACCCGGTTGTTGTGACGAGAGTTTCTGGGCCTGGTTGTTGTTGATGTTTGAGTGCAGGAGCTGAGGAGGCAGCAATGGTGTTGATAGCGGGTGATTATCGGCGCGTGAGCGGGGCAACACGCGGGCTTGTTCTTCGGCAATATAATCTCGCTGCCTGAACTCCATCCGAGAAAGAGAGAGGATTCGATCGATGGACTCGACGTGGACTGTTTGCTTTTAACTTTATGGTTTTAAAACGCAGCATTCCATCGCTTTGAAAATCTGCAAGCAAGAAATTAAAAGATGAAAAATAAATTAAAAATTAAAAATATATAAGAAATTATTTAAAAGAAAATATGTGCTAATTTACATAATTTTTTTAATTAAAAAAACTTAATTGTATATTTATCATATGAAAAGATTTCAACCAAAAAGTCCCCACTAAAATTAGACTGACACAAATAAATAAAGATTCAAAACAACTTTGTTAATAAGAAATTAATATCTCTCTAAAGAAATTTTTAATTTCTTAATACAACCTTTTATGCTTGCAAATAATATGAGAAAGAAAGAAGAGTATCCAAATTAGTATAAACTATAAGCCTATTAACAAAGTATTAAAATTAATTAGATATCCTATTCCAAATAAAAAAGATTTGCTCCAAAAACTTTGTAATACATAGGAGTCGTTTAGTTCTACTTCTATTTTTCTGTTGTTGTTTTTAGTTTTTTGTTTCTTGTTTCTTTTTTTTCTTAAAAAAACGAAAACCTGTTTAGTTGAGACTT
>JANTPM010000005.1:25147313-25169817 GCA_025434745.1 Erythroxylum divaricatum | reverse complement strand
ATTGGGAATAGATGGACTTTCTCTAGGACCTGTTTTACTGACAGGATTTATCACCACTTTAGCTACTTTAGCGTCTTTATCTCGTGAGACTTTAGTTGTCTCGATGCATAGGCTATCACCTTGTGATACTGCATCAATACACATCCTAATCCTTGATGTGACGTATCACTGTATACTACATATCCTCCAGTTCTTGAAGGAATAGTTAACACCGGTGCTGTAGTTAATCGATACTTCAACTCCTCAAAACTTTTCTGACTTTCATCATTCCATATGAAGGCTACATTCTTCCTCAGAAGTTTAGTCAGAAGGGCTAACATCAACGAGAACCCCTCGATAAACCTCTGGTATTATCTGTCCAATCCTAAGAAACTTCGAATTTCTAATACATTCCTCAGAGCTTCCCAATTCAACAGTACTTCTATCTTCTTTGGATCCACTTGTATGCCTTGTCTAGATACTACATGGCCCATAAATACTACTTGATCTAGCCAAAATTCACACTTACTAAATTTGGCATACAGTTGTTTCTCCTTCATAATCTGTAAGATCACTTTTAGGTGCTCAGCATGTTCTTCTCTGCCTTTTGAATACACTAAGATGTTCGCAATAAACACAATCACAAATTGATCCAGGTAGGGCTAAAATACCTTATTCATCAAAGTCATAAATGCAGCTGGGGCATTAGTTAACCCAAATGGCAATACTAAGATCTCAAAATGCCTATACCTGCTTTTGAATGCACTTTTCGGTACATCAGCCTCTGCTATCTTCAACTGATAGTACCTAGATCTCAAGTCCAAATTAGTGAGCACTTGAGTTCCTTGTAACTGATCAAACAAGTCATCAACTTTAGGCAACGGGTGCTTGTTTTTCATTGTCACCCAATTTAGTTGCCTATAATCAATGCATAGTCTTAGAGTTCTATCTTTCTTCTTCACAAATAAGACTAGAGCTCTACATAGTGATACACTAGGTCTAATAAAACCTTTTTTCAATAACTCTTATAACTAAGCCTTCAACTCTTTTAGTTCCATAGGTGCCATCCTATAGAAAGGAATAAATATGGGAGCAACACCTGAAATTAAGTCAATTGTAAACTCTGCTTCCTCGATGTAGAGGTAAACCAGTAAATGATCAAGTTTGTCTCTAATTCTGCCTAATCAATTCTAATCAAGCACCGCTTGCAGACTTCTACTATTACTGTGGTACTACCTATCTATCTAATCACCTCTAATCCATGTTTCAATTGCTCTCTATCACAATGCAACCTAGATGCTAGATGCGGTGTGATAAAAGAAAACATAGATCTAGGATCTAGCAATGCAAATGCTTCACAATCAAAAATAAGCAACGCACCTACAACAATATTTGGAGAATCCTGAGCCTCCTGTCTGGTCATAGCATACACTCTGGCCTGAGACTGCGATCGATTGCTCCGCACTTCAGTCTTGATAAAAGGACTTCCAAAACTCACTCTGCCTCGACCTCTCTGTCTAGCACCACTAGCTCGGCTCTACTAAATAGTAGTCTTACTTACTGATCCCCCTCTTATACTAGACTGGGATCTAATAGTAGCAGGACAATCCTTTAATCTGATAGTTAAAAGAGTTGCACATAAGGTAAGCTCTAGACAATCTCCAGCACTCACCACAGTACTTCTTTCCAGCAGTGCTCACAAGGAGGTAACTAGCCTGATACTGCACCTCTTCCACTGCCAGATTGTATGAAGCTACCTCTTTATTTCAATCCCAACTGTCTTGATCTAGCCGGTGGTCGGAAGGATCTATTCTAGCACTTACTAAACTTCCTGTCAAAACTACCTGGAATTTCACTAGGCCTCTTTTGTGTAGACTCTCACTTGAGTTCTACCTAATCATCTCTCAACAATTGCTCTATTAGGATTGAGGCTGCTTCGTGCTTAGGAAAAATGCTCAAGTTAGTGATTCCTAGCATTGTCCAAATTTCAATGTTCAACCTAACTTCAAATCTCCTGCACTTGTCTTCCTCAGTAGGAATCAAGGCAGTAGCATACCCCATTATTCATTAAACTTAATCCTATACTCTGCTATTGATAATCTACCCTACTTTAGGTCCAAAAACTCCTTCATTTTTTGTCCAGGTAGATCTTAGGCATATAGTTTTCTCTAAAGGTCCTCAGAAAGTCTCCCCACTTCAGACTGCAAGGCCTGGTGGTACTGCCTAGAATAGTCTTCCACCATTTGTAAGATGGGCTTTGCAGTAAGGAAATGGCGTAGTCGAACATCTCCTCTGACTCACAATCCATCTGGTTAAAGACTCTCTTTGTTCTTTCTGACCATGACTCGGCCTTTACAGGGTCTGTACTTTTGTAGAAGTCCACAACTCTCTGCTTTTGTAGTCTATCATACCTTCTTTCCCTTTTCTCAGGAATTCTAGGAGGAATTTCCTCAGTTTAAGGTACAGAAGACTCTCTAATGGCTCTTTTTGATCCTAGGTTAGTTGATTGTTTCACTTGATCACCTATAGTTGATGACCTATAATAGACAATAACTCCAATTATTATCCATATTTCTCACGATATTTCATGCCTAATATTCATATATGTCCTTATGGATGTCAAACCATACTTTGATACCAAAAATGTAACATCCCACTGTCATAGGGTGCATACCAGAATATCCTGAGGATGTTCTAATACATAACCTATAATAATGACATGTTAGAGCAGTAACTATAATCACTTAATCATGGCATCATCATAAATACATAAATGTCATCATATTTTAAAACTGAATCCTCATCTCGTTTCATAAAACAAAACTATATATATACATTGTAGCTTTTTAGTAACTTCCAAATATGTACAATGATCCAAATCTAATACAAAACATGCTACATGAAAGAGGAATTAATTAAAAAGTCTAACTAAATCCTTCAGTCTCAGCTGACCGACTTTTGAGCCATTCTTCTTCACAAAAGTACAAGAATTCTGCTTCTTGTAGAATCTCTCTATTGCTAATGTCCTCTCTTATTCCTGAATTATCAACGTTGCAATTTTGATGAGTTTTGCAAACTCCATAATGTAACTATCCTCGATGGCTCACTCAATTTACATCACATATCAACACATAATTCACATCTTTTCATTTATCATATAGCATCACATATCCCATTTTTATTCAAATACATGACCACATTATATTTCAGTCACTCAAACATATGTATAAAGTGTATATGCAAATGCTTGTGAGGCTCGCTTTCAATTTTTACATTGTTGTGATTAAGTGCCTAAACTGTTCCATATCCATTATAGATACCGGGCTCATTAAGACTGCCCAGTATCTATTGTAGATATCGAGCTCATTGATATTATCCCTTATCCATTAGGGATGTAGGTCTCATTAAACAAAATGAGACTTTGGCTCTTAATTACAATATGAGCTTAAAGCTCATTTTCGGTGGCTACTCATGTCCTGACTTTTATTATCTGATTATGTATTCATGTAATGGAATGCATGACTCATATTCAATCAATCTTTCACAATTTAAATCACAATTATCATTGGATCTTAGCCCAACTTTCAACAATCATGTTGAGAAAACATATAGTCAGTCCAAATTCATATTCAAGGAGTACTTCAAATATCACAGTCCCAATCACATTATGTGTATATGTATGCCATATTTTGAATAAGCATGAAATGCACTTTCTAATTTCTTACACTATTCTAGCCTTAACATAGATAACGAAATATTACCAATGATTTAAATATATGCATTCTATATTATGTTAATAAAGACGATATGGTATTTTTCTTTCTAGAATCTTTCCAAGCTCTTAATATGTCTGCCTTCCTTTAATCACATATTGATCCTTATTTTCTCTAAGCATTTTACAATCGTTGAGCATCACGATATATAGACATAACCTCACTAAATTATGTTTTAAGAATGATGAAGTAATTTGTTGTTAGACAAATTAATAATATCTAGTGTTGGCACTTGGAATAATCTTTTAGGAATAATTCCATTCAATTGAAATGAACTGAAGCACAAGACAGTTAACTTTATGAGTTGCCAAATAAATTGGAAACTGAGCATAAACATTGTCATAACATTGTCTTAGCCTAGATGAATCATTGAGAGGGACTGAAGCCTTGCAAGAGAAGCGTCTCCAATACAATTGTTCAAAAAACAAGTTTACAAAAATGGGTTTAGGTAAATATTTGGTGTTTCAACCTTTGTGCTAGGTGATACGAATATTCTATGTGACGTGTTTTAGGGTTGATCAAAATATTAATATAATGATTTTCATGTTTTAAACAATTATAAAATGGAGAAAATTTTTAAATAATTTTTAAATAAAAAATCTACATCAACATCCAGATAGTCCAAGTTTTGCATCTAAAGTGTTACATTAGTTGGGTTAATGAGAACCTAACAAAATTATAACTAAGTTAGGATTTATAGAGTAAATAATATTTTTTTTAGAAGTTAAGTTCATAATAAAAAAAAGAGTTAAATGAAAAAGTTCATTATTGAGTACAGTAAACCGAACCAATATAACATTTATTAAATATGAACAAATTCAAAGTGTTTGAGGAATTAGCACAAAGCTCTTTAAAGTTGATCTTTGTGGAGACATGTATAGCTCATAGAGGAGAGTTGTAGGCAATTAGAGATTGTGTCCTAAACTTGAGCTTTACCTGACTGTTGTGGCTCAAAAGTGCATGTAGATTATAATTTGCATAGTTTATTTAGTTTATATAGCTTATAGTTTATAGTTTATGTTTTGGTTTCTTTTTAAGATTATAATTTGCAAAAATTATAAAATTTAATTAGTTTTCTCTTTTATGTTTCTTATTTTTTATTAATAACTATTATATAAATTATTTAATATTAATTATTAATAAAATTTTAACTTAAATATTTTTAATATTATTAAATTACATAAAATTTAAAATATTTTTTAAAATACTAGATATTTAACCCAAATAATAAAATTATTTTAGTTAAAAGATATTATTATAATATTTTTAATTAATAAGTAAATAAAATTACATAAAAACAGAAATTTATTTATTACATTATTTTATAAATTTTATTTAGTATTTATTTGTTATAAATAATAAAAATTTAATTGACCCTAATAGTCAAAGAAAAATAAAATCAATGAAAAATATCTAAGTACAGTATGTTGTTTTCTCTCATTTTCATTTTGTTACAAGACACAAGACACGAACTCAAGGCGCATGTACAGCACGTGTCAAATCTTTGCCTCTTGTCTCTGCATTTGTCCCTCTCATCTCTACATAAACTGAGACACACAAAGATCGAAAACCTTGGTTCTAAAAAACTATGTCGAATCTCCCTCAGTCTCTCTCCATGAACGCTGCGTTTGGAGGCCCCAGCGCGTCTGCTCCGGCTAACAAGGACCGGAAGATGGCATCGGCGGAACACTTAGTTCTTGAGCTAAGTAACCCCGATCTTCGAGAAAATGCCCTTCTTGAACTTTCTAAGGTGAGAATTTCGACTCGTATCTCTATTATTTTTTTCGCTGTTCATGTTCCTTCTAGTAAGCGCTTTTCCTTTAGGACCTGTAATTAGGGCGATTTTGTAAAGTTGTAATCTTGAAGGAGGAAATTGATCTCTTCTGTCCATTTATTGTTTAGTTTTACTCTTATTGGGTCTCGAGGCAATCGGGTATAAAGAACCACTTGGGATTTAAGGATTGACTCTCGCTGGTGGAATATTTTGTAAAGTTTTTAAATTTTTCTTAATACTGTCGAGTTGGTTCTTTGACTTTTGAATTTGGTTGTGGTAAGTTTAGGATGTTTATATTTTCTATTTGATAGTTGCAATTTTGATAAGAAATAATAGGCTAAATTGCATATGTTTTCACTTTGTCAACAGTTACGTCAAGCACTCTGCCAATTGGTTTTAAACTTTTTTTGTTACTGTAAGTTTGAATTCATGAAGATAGGTTTTATTCAGGTTAAGTGCCTGTTATTCTTTATCTAACAACAATTTGTGTCTCCTTAGCATATTAAGACCTAGCTTCTCCTAGACATATTCTGGATTTATGGATTGACTTTTAAGCTTTCTTATTTGATAGCTTTGGCTTGACTAGATCATTTTCATACTCTAAAAGAGGTAATAAAGTGCATTCTTTGTGTAATCATTATCTGGGTATCCTATCATTTTGCGTTATCGGTTTTGTTTTTATATATTGCCTTTAAGCTACAGAGAAATTCTCCTTCACTGGAATTGTAATGCTCTTTATTGTTGTGTATCAAGCATTATTGCAGTTCACAACTTGCTTTGTGTTGTAATTAGTGTTACATGGGATATAACTCATCAAGCTTAGGAATTCACGTTTGTTGTTTCAAAAATGAGTGTTAGATAACATGGTAACTCACAACTTATTTTTTCGTGATAGTTACTATTCCATGGGAATTCATTAGTATCTTGAGTTTCTAAAATTCATCAACTGACACTGTGGCTACATTTAATCAGAAATCAAATTAATCCTTGATCAAAGATCTACTTAGTTAACTTTTCCTCAACTTCACCAGTCCACTTTTTGACAAGAACCACTCGGGATCTGCATCATGTAACAGTGGGTTTTAAATGTCCTAAATTAAGAACTTTTAACAAGATAAAATAAGGATGCTACACCTAGAACTTCCCTTTCAGTCACCGTATATTGTTATTTGTGCAAGTCAATGTTCCTTTTAACTTGCAAGTAATTCTGGCTATCATCAGTTTATGTGTAAGTGTTGGCAGCTGCCCACTAATTTGTGTGCATGCTTTCTTCTTAAGTTACTGTATTTTGTGAAAACTGACAGCCAAACTTGATATTTTCTTTTCTCTTAAAGGTTTGCTTATGTGGGTGTGAAGTACAGTTGTCTCCTAACTGATTATCCTCTTCTTTGTTGAGATTTTTACCAAATGTTATATTAACTGGCGTGTGCGTCAATTGTAAACTAGTATCTGCCTTTGGTTTCATTTTTTAGCACAAGGAATTATTTCAAGATTTGGCTCCTTTCGTGTGGAATTCTATTGGTACTATTGCTGTACTCATACAGGTATGCCTAATAAACTTTTGTTTTCTTTTGTCTTTCATCTTTTAGAAGAGAGAATTATTTCAAGATTTGGCTCCATTATTGTGGAATTCTTTTGGTACTATTGCAGCCCTGTTACAGGTAGGCTATTTGAAGCACTGTTGTATTTACATTTTTCTCATTTTTCCTCATTTGGCTCAGTGTTGTGCATACTTTATCTAATATGCTTGATCTCATAGTAATTCTGAAAAAGAAATGCTTCTTCGAATCAGTTTTAAAATGCAATCTTAAATTTGTTTTCTAATATTGAAGCTGACAAGATTTTGTAAAATCTGGATTATTGCTAGATAGGATGAGAAAATGACATCATCCTTTAGGTGAAGTCGAAGGTGACTTTATTGGTCCAAAGTCAATACTTCATAATTTGATAAAGTGTTCTTTGTTAGCATTTGTTGTGGAGATGTGTTTCACTCCTTATATACTAGGGATTTCACATCTAAGCTTTGAAAAAGTTTGCTAGCAAATGGCTGGGGTGTTCTCGTGTACCTGTAATTGTTCTCGTGTACCTGTAATTGGAGGTTATTACGAAAGTGAACACCCACAATGCTTCCTTATCCTGGGTCTGGGAAAATTATAAATAGTCAATTAGTTTTTGTCATGCCGTATAGTAGTACATTAACATATCTTTAAGGTCCTCGTATCATGCTTAACCCTTTACTATCTGAAGTTAGAAGAGTACTAGTGTGCTTTTACATTTGATATATTTATTTCTAGATAATGTTATAGTTGCTTTTCAGACTCTCTTCTTTTTTTTAGATGAGGTCATAGTTGCTTTTAAGACTCGGCACTTTGTTTTTGAGGTGAGGGTTGGTAAATTGGGAACACAATTTGGTAATTGCTACTATTTCTTTATTGCCTATTTTGTATATGCTTTTGTTTCCTTATGCTTTTCAATATCCTTATTTCTTTCTTCCAGGAGATAGTTTCAATATACCCTGTTTTATCACCACCATCCTTGAGTCCTGTGCAATCAAATCGTGTTTGCAATGCTCTTGCTCTTCTCCAGGTAATTTTTTTTTTTACCAATTCATTTCATGTCATTGTTTCACGCAAATTCCATCATGTGTCCCTCTTATATGCACCTCTCTTTATGTATATGTTTTAGAAAGCACTTCTGGGTCCCTTTGAAGGAACTATTTTGCATTGACATGCCTCATAGCTTAGCTGGAGTTAAATGTGAAGGTTTCATTGAATTCATTGCTTGAAAGTACAACAGCGAACAGTATCTAACATTCAATGTATTAAGTTTATATTTAGATGAGTTAATTGGTCTAGACAGTAATTTGCTAACATATCCTAGGTTTTTCTTGTGTAATATCACACATTTGGTTGTGAGTGCTTACAAGTCTGTTACAATAGAAAAATAAATTTGGTTCATTATATTGATGTTACATAATGTTTTATGTACTTACAGTGTGTGGCTTCTCATCCAGACACAAGGATGTTATTTCTGAATGGTAGGGTTCGTCTTTTTGTTCTCCAACCTATATCAGTAATTAAGAAGCTAAGATATTCTCCCTTTGTAATTGCATAATATCATGAAGAAATATTGTCTTCTGGAAGAATTATTTTCACCTCCACTTATATCATGTAATTGAACTATTATGTTAATGGACACCTCTTCTTTTTGCAGCTCATATACCTTTATATCTGTATCCTTTCCTTAACACAACTAGTAAATCAAGGCCTTTTGAGTATTTGAGGCTCACTAGTTTAGGTGTCATTGGTGCCCTTGTAAAGGTACTTATCCTCACTAGCATGTACTTAATTGCTTGGCTTCTACATTCTTTTCACTTGGTTGTGGCATGATTCTATGCTTTACTTTTCTTTGTTCATAAATGTTATATTTTAAAGAAAAATGACCATATTATTGCAGTTACATATATGCACATAAAAATTTCATTAGGCTAACTGGGATCTTGTATTACTGGGCTAAATTTTGTGGTATTTGTGTCTATTCCATTTAAGTTCTGAACTTATTTTCTTCTTTAATAGGTTGATGACACAGAGGTTATAAGTTTCCTTCTGTCAACTGAGATAATTCCGCTGTGTCTTCGGACTATGGAAATGGGCAGCGAATTGTCGAAAACGGTTGAGTATATGTTTGCTTCTTTTCATCTTTTTCAGGCATGTGCTTGGCTTTAATGGATCTTTTTTTTAGAAAATTTTTAATGGATCTATTTTCCCGTGAACCCGATTCAAATTTTTATCAGTTATCTGTTGGAATAAACTATTCACTGGAAGGACATTGATATGCCAAGTTGTATTGCTGGCCCTGCCTTTATCTCAATAAAATGAAACTTAAAATGTGGTGCTATGTTCACTTGTAATGTTGAATTGAGATTTCATTTGTCTTTTACTTACAAAATTGGATTAGAACCCGTCTTGCCTTTCTGGGATATCCTAGTGTATGTTGTTCTCTTAATCTTGTTGAATCTTTTTCTTCTGACTGTATTGCTAGTAGTAATATTAAGGTTGCTGTTTTATGTCTCGAGAAGTTTCCACCTTTGAATTTTCTTTCTTCTATGTTTTTGCAGTTGCCTTTTTAAGTAAGTTCGTTCTTGTTACAAAAATCAGGTTGTTTTGTCTATAATTGTTGGTGGATCTGGAAAATGAGTATCTTAGTTAAGATCCTTTTGATGACAGGTTGCCACATTTATAGTTCAAAAGATTCTGCTAGATGATGTGGGCTTGGACTATATTTGTACTACAGCAGAAAGGTTCTTTGCAGTAGGTCGAGTCCTAGGCAACATGGTTGCATCACTTGCAGAGCAACATTCAAATCGTTTGTTGAAGCACATTATTAGATGTTATCTTCGACTCTCAGATAATCCGAGGTATAGTGTGTCGTATTTATATGTTCTTTTAGGAGTGAGTGAGCTTCCTCTCTTCTCGTATCTTCCTTGTACTCTTTTGCTGTTTCATTGACCTGCAATGGTCTTCTTTACTTGCTTTGATTTGTTCTTTTTTCGGAATAAATGTATGATTTGGTAATATTTGGTTTCAGGGCTTGTGATGCTCTGAGAAGTTGTCTGCCGGATATGCTGAGAGATGGCACCTTCAATAGTTGTCTTCGTGTAAGGCTGTTCATATAACAGTAAATAGTGATGTTAAATTGCACATTACATCAAAGTTTCTTGCAAGTAAGAATAATTTGCCTTCTCTAACTTCCAGGATGATCTGACAACAAGACGCTGGCTGCAACAGCTGCTTCACAATGTTGGAGTGAGTAGGGTTGCGGGACTTCAGGCTGGTGGAGGTTTTGATCATATGCTGGTGAACTAACTTGATTAAACCGTTCTTCATGTATGTTGTCTTCTTTAATTAATCGACATCACAACCAGACGTGTCATTGCCTCAAATATCCCCTTTTGGTTTCATGCATATGAGGTAAGCAGGGTCTGGAACTGTAATTAGCAGCTTGTCTTTCAAAGTGGACACACTGGAATGGAAGAGCAAAGCTGTTTTCATTGTTAACTAGCCATTATGTCAAGGTTGTATATAATGCTGAATATTTATAATTTTCTTATCATTTGATCTTTTTTTTTATTTGAAGAACCTTTTATTCTTGGTCATTATCTTTGTTTACTAGTTGGCACTTTCAAGGTTTCAATGTTTTGACTTAAAATGTACGTTTTAATATCACATATAACTCATAGTTGTGTGACACTATAGAGCTAATCCACGAAAGGAAAATAATATTTAGTATGAATGTAGAAAATGAAATTTCAGGCAATGTATTCTTGCATTTTGGATAACTCTTATAATTTATAACACAGCTTCGATTATATATATTTTAGATTATACCGCTGAAAAAGGTTAAATTGTCTTATTGTTTGATCCTCGGGGTTCATAAATTGAATTTGCAAATAGGATGTGTACGACTCGTGTACATGCCAATCTGAACTATGAACAAAACTTCGTTGAAGTGAGCCTGCAGACCCTTTTGGAGTCGTTCCGCAACTTTACTTGTTAAATCTCCACATTTTATTTTAATGGTGAGAATACGGTATTTGATGTTTCTCCTCCTGGAATGTCAATTTCTGTGGAACATCAACATAGCAAACCAGGAGAACACTTGGCTGAGTAAAGAAAGCTTGAACAAAAAAGCAAAAAAAAAAAAAAAAAACTTCCCTCTCGTGAACCTCTAGCTTTCCTCTTGTGCTCCTTCTCTGTAGTAGTAGCCATGCCAGAGTATGTGTACGACATGTCGAGCTGCTCTACGTTGTTGATTAGTTGCCTTTTACTTCTCACGACTTTTCTTGCTGTCAAGCTTTTTCTTACTGTCGAAGGTTCTCTGTTCACTTTGCTTCCTTCCGTCATTCGCCTACTTTTCCACAACTTGTCGGGCCTTTTAGTTTGGTTGGACTTGGCTCTTTTAGGATCCTTCTTTGAGCTCTAGAGGAGCTCTATCCTCTGCTATTTCAGGAGTAATTCTCGCTCTTTTCATCTTACATTTTTAGGAATACTTTTCAATTGTTACAATTGTCAGGTTTCCTTTTTAGTCATTTTAGCATCATGTTTATCTCTTTCTTATATCCTAACTAAGTTGAACTCCGTAGTTCTTTCTGTTTTCCTCCTCCCAAATCTCTCATAGCATGTAACATCCCACCACCACAGAGCATATACTGACATTCTAGAGAATATCCGAGCACATATCCCACAGAAGTGGCATGTTAGAGCAGTCACATCAACTTGTAATGGCATCATATAAAACATAAGCATTTCAAAGAATTAGGTTTTTCATATCATTCATAGCCATAAGCTTACATTGTCATTACATTTTATAATCTAAGCTTACATTGTCATTACATTTTATAATCTATGTATTTACGTTACAAAAGATATGAGATTCTTTACATTTGATTCACAAACATAATCTTTCATTACACCCACAAACAACTCATACAATCCATTCCTTAAGTTATAACATCAATTAACAACCTAAACTCATCAAATACTTAACCAATTGATTCAACATCAAACTATGCTTATTTTAAGCCCTAATTAAGTCTAAAGCACCAATGTATAATATATTATCCTTATATGATTCAACCAGAACATAAAACACAAATTTCCTCTCTACCAAGCATTTCCACAATCGTGGGAAGGAACCACACAATTCTCACAATCGTGGGATAGGTGAACCAAAAATTCACCACTCTTTTCCTTCAACCTGTCTTCCAAATTCTAACTTCTTCATGATAGTTCATCAGTTACTCAATTATACCTTAAAAATACTTCAACTCCTCATCAATTCCTCCCTAAAACAATATAAAACCTAGGGTTTTCTTACATCAAGAACAAAACCAATTCATTCATCAAGTTTTAAGCACTTCTTATCATCAACCCTATATGCAATTCATCTCCAATCAATCTTTATGAATATTATACTTACATATATCACAATAAGGCAATCAAATACTTATTTAGCTCAAGGCCTCCTCAATTTAACAAGCTAAGCAAGCCTCCCAAACATTCAAACATACTCTAAGAACAAGATGGAATAAAAGGTGGGTTTCTAAACACAAGATGAAGGCTACTAAATTTTGGTAAAAATTCAAGGGTTATGGAGGTGGTGTGAGAATGACATTGGTGAAAGGAAGAAGAAGAAAACATAAGATCAAAACATGAAAGAAGGTAGTCTTGCAAGTGTGAGAGATGTGGGTGAAGTGTGCGGTGAAGAAAATGGACTGTTGGCATGCCACCTGTTATACTAAGAGCTATGCTATATGTCTTTGTCTTACACTCCCAATTGTCACTCCATAACTTGTCCATTTGTCATTTAATCAATAGGTCATGTGTCATTCAACTATACCACCATTTATCACTCGTAGATTCAAGTCATTTGTCACTCTATTATTAATGTCACATGTTACCATTTCATAGGCTCATTCAACCTAAATTCCCATGTATCATTTTGTCTTGTCCTTTAATATTTTTCCTAGACTAGATGGATAGATCATCTTATCAATCACTCTATTGTAACAATAAATTCCCAATCCAATAATTATAATCCATCAAACAAAATTCAAATCTTAATCAACAGAAAATTACACCATAATCATTTAAGATATTTCATTCTTATATATCAAATGAGTGCATATACTATTTTTACAATGTCCCAAAATCATGATTCATGCATGGATGTGAATAGGATGCATGAAAATGAGATGCACTTTATGAATTCTCATATGATATGACTCAATCTAACAACTTAAATCGTTAAGTGTAAAAATGAGTTTTTACATAGCAAATATTAATCGTGGGTTAATACTTAATCTGAGTTTTTCCTTAGGTTTTTTTTAATCAAAATACGATTGTTAATTAAACCTAAACATCGAATAACCTAAGATACGATCTCTACATTTAATTAAACTATAGCATTATGAATTAAAAAAACTGATTAATTAAGGTATTAACTACATATGATGTGTTATTTACCTAGGCCTTGTCATCCTTAATTATTACAAATCATTAGTCGCTATATATGAATTTTAACATAATAATTACAAATTACACCGAAAATTTAGCAATGAGTTTGCAAAAAACGATTCAATGAAAGCCTTAAAATCATCTTTTTATAATATCCAATTCAATAAACACAAGATAATATAATCAATTCCTAATAATAGAAAAAAAACAACAAAAACAAAGAAATACACTTATCCCAGGTCATCGGTGTCGATGTCATTTCCGAAGTCAGAACATTTAGCCCTTCATCTTTTTCATGGCTGTCATGTTATTCATCTTTGCTGCAGCCCTCCCACCATCTTGAAAGCCAAAGAGGACAACATAACTCACCTCACAAAACTCTCTCCTAGCCGTCCCAATTTTCTAAAACCGAACAGGATAAAATATATAAGCTGCTATGTATCTTTTCGCTCTTGTTACACACCTCCCAGCCGACACCTCCCTTTATTATGATAAAAAGCTATCTTAAAAAACGTGGGAGATGAGGCTTAACCGAAGAGAAAATAGGACTTTTAGCTACTCCACTTGCTTCAAAACTGAAGGAGACAAAAAATAAGGAGATGCTGCCCTTTATTCACTTTCGGGTTGTTACTCATTACTAACCCTCCTTTTCGTCCGCCATCCATATATTCTTTATACCTTAAATGCTAGGTTAAATGGAAAGGACAGGTGGCATTTAAATGAAAGCATGAGGCGTCTCATTTTTTAACGCGCTGCATATGTCTTCAGTTCATGTTGCTGCAGCCATGACACATTTGGTTCCTCCAAAAGCTAGGTTTTTCTCATTATTTAAATGGACAGTAGCTTCATATAGGACAAATGGACAGGTGTAACGTTATATATGTGTTGTTTCAACCATTTTTCTCAAGCCTTACCCAATTCTTTACTTCAGCCGAACCTTCACTCTCCTACACCAGCCGACACACACTTTTATCTTGCCTTTATTCCTAAGCTACGTTACAAGACATAAGGCAGCTAGGTTTTTTTGAGATAAATGGATGGCTGGTCTTGTTCTTGTCTTGTAATGCATGTCACGTGATCTCATGGTTGCTGCATTTTGCTGCTTTAATTTCTTGCTATTATGTCATTTTGTATTTGTTCTCTCTCTTGGCTACTTCTTTGTTTTTTTCTTTTGGTTTCAATTTTCTAGATTTTCTTCGAGTCCAACAAACATTATTTTGAAGAGATTTTATTGTCTTATTCTTGCTCTAATTATCTTCTTCTTACTCTATGACGACAAGTGAGTGTAATTCTTCGAAAAATGGCCTAAATATAGTGCTTTCTACTCACTTTTACTTTTTTACTTTCATCTTGTACCTAAAATCATATATGTGTTAAAGTAAGTATATTAAGCAATTTCATGTCGTTAATCGCTAAGTGTTATGAAATAATTAAACAATCAATTAAGAACATATCACTGAACTTACGATATATCACAAGCAAATGTTACCTTCTGTTTTAGAGGTTCCGAAGATCGAATTGAAGGCATTACTTGATCACCTTAAATAGATCTATCTGGATGATGGAGAGTCATTACTAGTGATCATTTGAAAGGCAAGAGGAAAATCTAGTGACACTACTTAAAGAATACGAAACTACAATTGCTTGGACTTTAGCGGACCTGAAAGGAATCAGCCCGGTGATTTTCATGCATAGGATTCTTTTATATCAGAATGCTAAACCAAAATGAGAACCCCAAAGAAGGCTTAATCCAACAATGAAAGATGTGGTAATGAAAGAAATTTTAAAACTTTTGGATGTAGGTATAATTTATCCAATCTCATATAGTGAATGGGTAAGTCCCATGCATGTTGTGCCTAAGAAAACTAGTATGGCATTGATACGAAACTAGAATGATGAATTGGTACCGATGAGGGTACAGAATGGGTGGCGAATATGCATACACTTTAGAAAGCTTAATTTCACTACTCGAAACGACCATTTTCTGTTACCTTTTGTGGATCAATGTTAGAAAGACTTGCTGGTAAATCATGTTTCTACTTTTTGGATGATTTTTTTAGGTTACTATCAAATATCAAATGCTTAAGAGGATCAAGAAAATACTACATTCACGTGTCCCTTTGAAACATATGCTCTTAGGGCAATGCTATTCGATCTCTGCAATGCTCCAGGTACGTTCCAAAGATGCATAATGAGTATATTTTCTGAGTATATTGAAAATTGTGTTACAGTATTTACGGATTATTTCACTGTTTATCACTACAAGAAAGGAAACCATTTTGTGAAAATTTTAAAACGTCACAAAAGGCAATAAAACGTCGCAGAAAACCTTCTGCGACGTTTATTAAAACGTCACAAAAAAATATCACAGATGGTGGTTTAGATAATAGGTATTGGCAACGTCTGGTGGAAAACGTCATGAAAAGTACTGATATTCGGCGACGTTTCAAAAAACGTTAGGAAAGAAGAGGATATTTGGCGATGTTTTGTGAAAACTTCACGGATTGTTAGAGTTTTAACAACGTTTTAAAGACGTCGCAGAAAATCTGTAATCCGCAACATCTGTTTCATCAGACATCGCGAATTGTAAGATATTTATTAGTTTTAATTTAACCAAAAATAATTTTATTTTAATAATTTTTAAAAATTTATAATAAAGTTTTTCATTTATCTGAAAATAATTAATATTTAATGATGATTCAATATAAATTATAATTTTTTCTTTGTTTACATTTATCCGAATATAGGAATAATTTAATAATTAATCAATTTTAATGATTAATTTAAATTTTTTCAATTTTCTGAAAAAATTAATTTAATTATTTTGAATTATAATAATTTTTAATTTTAATTTGTTTCAAATATCCAAAAATAAATTTAATTTAATTATTTGCTAATTTAATACTTAACAAAATTTTAAAATCTTAGTTATTTAATAACTATTAAATATTATTTATGAAATTAATTTATTTAATAATTCTTCAATTTTTTGAATATATCGTTAATTTTAATAGTTATTCATGTATAACAAGAATCAAATACATGTAGACAATTAATTATTTAATTGCAATTCCCAAACATATCATAATACGATAATTAAAATAAACAATACGTCAAAAGTATTTAATATATCAATATGAGTACATATCTAATCTAAATGAACATTATGTGTAGAATATAAAAAGTTTCAAGACCTTTTTTTGTTGTTCGACTTCAGAAGTTAATTGATCCTGCATTTCTTTAAATTATTTAATCAATTCATCAACTTGAGACTGTAACCCCTGATTAGCCCTCTTTGACTCCTCTAATTCATCTCGAAGTCTCTTTCTGACCGAAGTCTTCCTTTGTGCTCGAGGTCCAATTCTTATGTCAACAACGTAATCTGATCTAGTGCCCAAGACTTTGTCGCACACTTTATCCACTATCATCGGATGACCATATTCTATTGCATGTGTCATTTTATGACACATTAATTCTTGAAAAAGTAATAATTAATTACATACACATTCTCATTTAACAAATATTTGTAAATGAACTATGTAGTCACCCATTTTGCTTTGCATTCGGCAGTTGTCCATTGATCTTTACTTTCATCATAATGAGTGTGATACCATAACTTCATCTGGTCACACTCTTCTCCATCTCTGACACTTTGTTATATAAAAATATATTACTAGTAATTTTTATCATAAATTTTTAAATGTCAATCAAAGTAAAATATAATTAAAAAGATAATAAATCGTAATCTCATGTCGTATCGCTACAAAAGTCTTGGAGTTGGAGTTTAGTCAATATTTGACCTGACTCTTAGCCAATTTAGCTTTTTGACTTTTTTCCTAATCATATACGTAGCAAAATCTATTATAACATCTATAAATCACAATTCATAAATACTAAAATATAATCAGTTGTCAAAGAAGTTGTGAAATTAAGTTTTTTTTTATCAAATAAAAACTAACCTTTGTAGCTGATTGCTCCCAATACTCGCATAAATCCATTCACTCCGCCACTGTGACATTATGCAGCTTCACATCCTTTCCATGATTGGTAAAATGCTATTTTAAATTATACTTTTGATCTTTAGAACTTAAAGTAAGAAACTTCTTCACACCAGCATGTACTTTGTTGTCAGTCCTCATTCCCTTGACTTTCAATTTTTGCTGCAAAAGATTATAAATTATTAGTCAACACTTTAAGCATATGGAAAACACGTGCAAATTAGATTGGTTTAGAACACTTACGTCTAACTTATCAAATGCAATGTCCAATTCCTCATTAGTAATTTTTGAAAATTTTGTTCTTACAGGTAAGGAAGTTTGGGATACCACACCAATCTCACTTGATAATTTGGCAGACTATAAAGAGTTGGTTGTTCATCCTTCAGCAGGAGAGATCTCTATCTCCAATCTTTTACGTATCTCCTTATTAATCTTTGCCAATCCGTGTCCTTTTGTGACATCCCTTGTTTTGTTTTGCATCAGCCGTGGATCCTAAAATAGCAAAGGAATAATTTATAATTAGCATATAACATACTATTAATTGGTTAGATAAACAAAATAATTAATCTTTATAAATTTAACCAATGTGATGTGAAAGATCATACCTGCAGTGCTTGCGGAAGAGGAGCCCACAATGGGAAGAATAGTGTGATTTACTGGTGTCAGATAATTAGAAGTTGGAGGCATCTCTTGAGAAGTTGACAAAGAACTATTATTGCATCGCATATTCAAAATTTGTTCATACTTATCTCTAGGAAGAGTACTAGGCATAGATGTGACTTCTCTTAGTGTTGAAGTAGGCTTAGAAGCTGCAGATGTGTGATCTTGTGCCTGTGTATGTGCAGGTGTGTGATCTTGTGACTGTGTATGAGCACATGGCTCATTAGCTGCACTTCCAATTAGCTGATGGTATCGCGACTGCAGTTATGTTGGTACTAAGCTACTTGGTGCAGCCTTATTCTTCTTCTTGGGTAGACCAGGTCCCATGTGATTCACCTGCATTCACATCGACATTAGATTTTAAAGTAATATTCATCAACCATATTTAAAGAAATGTGTATTGCATTCACAAGTTTTTTGATAACAAATTGCATTTTCAAGTATGTGACTAAATTTGCAGATGTAAATTTCAAGTATTTTGATAACAAATTGTCCATAAATGAACCCAATAATCCATATACCAAAGCCCTGAAGAGCAGAGGACTACAACTGAAAACTACATAACAGTTATATACTTTTTTTTATAATGTCGTAAAAGTTTTCAATTTTTTAAAACAATTTATGGATTGGTCAAAGAGTTTTCAGTTTTTAATTGTCATTAGAATATATTATGTTCATGGAAGCAAAAGATGGAAATCATCTTCGGCTATGAAACTAGAAGATATGATGGTAGCTTAAAGAGAGTACATATAACTAAGTAAATAAGAACCACAATTATTAAAGAAGTTTATTAGTCTTTACATTCATGTGAAGCAAAATAGGATAAATGGGGATAAATATGAAGCAAAACAGAAATCTAATTATTGTAAATCAAATTATTTTCAATATAAAGTAAATAGAAATCTAAATTAGCATAATGACAGTATATTACCTTCTGTAAGGATTAATGAAGAGATAGATGATTGTGTCTTACTTTGTATTTTAATACAATCTACAAAAACAATAGTTGAAAGCAAGAAAACAAGAAACTGATTTTTAATGAAGAGATAGATGATTGTCTCAATCATAAGATATGCTTGATGATGCAAAATACACAAAGCTTGGTGTTTCATATGCCAAACATAGTATGGGGCATTGCCTATCAAATCATCTGAATCAGATCATAAGACCAGCTCGTACATGAATGCTCAAGATCTGACAAGAAACAAAATTCTAGTTAATACAACTAGTTGCTGGCAGAATTCTACCAACTTAAGGGATTTAATGTTAGGATTTAATGTTAAAGTGGAGAATCATAAACTTGGGGAGTGTGCTTTTATAATGAAAAGGGAAGTCCATATATAGAACTCAATGTTCTTGTACTTGCAAGGATGTGAAAGAAGGAAAGCCTACACTCTTGCCATCTATAAAAGAATCACGTGATTGAGAATTTAGGAATTACCTATTCATTGGCATTACACACATTTAGGAGACAATAATATGTATCACTTTAATATCTATTGTTCTTTTAACTTTGTATAGGGAAGTAATCAAATCATCTAATTAAAGATAAATGAATTGATTAATAATACTTGAAAGGTAGAAAATTTAGTTTTACAAGACTGAATTAACAAATATAAGATAAAAGACAAGTGAAATTATAGCATATCATCTTTACAACTGCTAGAAATGTAATAACTAGGTTACTCTAGCTTCCATTTTGTTTTGCGAGAGTAGCTAAATTCTTTAGTAGCTTAGTGTGCAATAACTATTTATTTAATCTAGCAATAGGTTCTATATGAATTTTATACTTTCAGTTTGAGTATTGTTAAAGATTCTTTAGTTTTACTAGATAAATCAGGTGCATGTTGTGTTGCATTCTGGCCCATATTGTAGCTGTGAAGCGACATTGGAAAAAAACACGACTTATAGTTTCAGGCATCATATTGTATAAGACACATATCTAATCACTTTTACCCTTAATTCTGTCCTTGGTTTTCAATCTCCCTCTAACAGTTAGCCAAGTGGCAAAGGATGCTTTGGCATTAAAGTGCCTTTCCACACAATATTATATCAAGGGTTGGTAGAAACTTGGGGTCTAATAGCTTTTAAGCAGGAAGAGTTAGAGCACTTATCATTCCTGCAAAATAGATAAGGTATTTTTGTCTATAATAGAGGAGCTAGGCAAGTAGTTGGGATAATAGTTTAATAATCTATCAACTTCCCTTCTTGTAGCTAGCCAATCATTTTAGGCAATAACTTTATAAACTCTAGTGTGAATTGGCATTCTAGGAGTTAGTATTAAAAGATCTCCTCTGATGATCAGTGGACTTTGAGAAACCTAATTATCAAACCGGAACAAAGTATCTTCTACAATGCCAATATACATTTTGATAAAAGGATATATTATACCTCAACATTTGTATAAAAGGCCTAGAGTGTTCATGTTCTTCCTCTATCTGCCAAAAACTAGAATCCTTCAATTAGTATTCATTTATCCATTTGCTCCAAGGTGCCTCTTTATCATTTAAGAGCCTTCAAATTCTCTTGACTACTAGCTTTCTCTTAATCATCTGAATTGAGACAAAACATAGTCCTCCCTCTTTTTCGTCCTACAAAGTTGTTCCTATTTGATTTTGGCTCCATTGGAATCCCAGCTTTCCTAGAAGGAAGGAAGTTTTTCAAGCATTTTTCTATCTCCTTATTGATCAATTTAGGAATTAATAGATGAGAGCTCCAATGGTTGTGAAGATTATTCAGCACAAAGATGATAAGTTGAGCCCTTCCTATTTGAGATAGGGCTCTATTATGCCAAACATTAAATTTTTCTTGAATTTCCCCAACAACAACAAGCAATTATGAAACTTCATCTTCTTAAAAGAGATAGAAATTCTCCTAGATACTTGAAAGGTGAGCTTCAAATATTTAACACAAATATATTCTTTAAGCTATCAAAATTTGAAACATCATAATAGAAGTAAATTTTACTTTTTAAAGCATTAACACTTAAACTAGAGATCCTGCAAAACTCCATTAGTGATTTATGTAAAAGTGAGATGCATTTATAATTTTTTACACAAAAAAACATTAAATCATCTACAAAGCTAAGGTAAGTAAGTTAGAGCTCCTTGAATTTGTAATGGAAAAAGAGGTCTAAAATGCCATCAATATTTTATTTGATAATTTTGTTAAGGATTTCTATAGAGATAGCAAATAGGTACGAAATTACAATAAGAAATAGGTATGCAATTATTTAAGGAGACGACATTAGGAACCTTGGGAATCATGAAAATGTGAGTAGCTTTGATCTCGCTTAGTAACTTCCCAGAGTGCACGAATTCCTGTATGACTTCAACTATTAATTTGCCAATAATATTCCAGTTTCTTTGAAAAAAGTATGCATTATACCCATCAAGACCTAGAGCTTTCCTTAAGTTTAAAGAAAACTTAGTTCCCTTGATTCCTTGGCTAAAAATTGATTCTAAAGTAATTCCAAGTTATCCTATAATATGGGAGGGCCAATAAATCTATTAGATCCTACATGGAAAGTTGACAAAAATTGCTTAAAGTTAATAAGTCAGTATAGAATTTAGTCACCGTATTTTCAATTAAGTATTTATTGGTCACCATTTATTCATTATTATCTAGCAAGAAATAGATCTTAAATTTAATCACCATAATTTCAATTAAGTGTTTATTGGTCACCATTTATTCATTATTATCTAACAAGCAATGGATCTTATTAGAATTCCTTCTTGCTAGGACACAATGATGAAATAACTTAGTATTAGAATCACCCTCTTTTAGGTCAATAGTTCTTGCATTTTGTAAAAGCAAGGAATTATGATCTGAAAGGGCCCTAATGTAGCTCTGAAGTTTCATAATCTTTTTAGTTTTTAAATCTTGAATGTAACGACAGAGGTAGCTAGCATTTTGTACTTCCCTTAACTCGTCCTTATCCTTTTGTAACCTCAGTGTAATAGGAGGACCTCCAAACTTAAGGAATTGTTTTAATCAGGTCAGTCCAATACTGAAACTAGAAACTAGTTTGCTCTTCATTCCTAGTTAGTTGTTTCATCTCTTTCCCTATTGACTTTCTAAGGTTTACGACGAGTCTGGTGATATAAAAAGAGTTTGACAAGGGGATTATTGTCTAAAAGTTGTAATTTTTGATATATTCTTTGTGCATCCATTTTTCCCATTATCTTTCTTTATTGTTAATCAAACTCCATATTCTTTTGGCTATTAATGTAACACCCCACTCCCGTAAGACCCGAACCTGATATCGTTGGTGATATCCGAGTCCGTGCCCCGCGAGAGTGGCGT
>JANTPM010000005.1:25113732-25126954 GCA_025434745.1 Erythroxylum divaricatum | reverse complement strand
AATTAACAACCTTAGGGACTAAATTAAAACTCGATCCCTTCATATGATTTGTAGCCCCATATCTTAATTTTAATTTTCCTCAAGAATTGACTAAATCGGAGTTGTACAGCTCCCGAATTTCTCAAAATACTGAACTATGTTCAGAAAATTATCCAACTCATGACCTTTAACCAATCCTATGACTTTTGATTCAATCAATCTCTTTCCATTTCTTCTCAATTCCATAACTTCTTCTTTGCTTTATACATAGCTAAATGCCAAACATTTCTTATTTAATAGTCCTAGCTTACAAAATGGTCCGGGGTCCAACATGGGGGACCTGACCTTTCGTGACGTTTAATTCACCAGAACGTCGCGCTCACTATTTTGGGACGTCTTCCTAAAAAATGATGCCAAATACTTTGTTATTCCGTGATGACTGCATACAACATCACGAAATATTAGCTCTTTTCGTGATGAAAGCCTTCAACAATTCGTGACGTTTTTTCAGACGAAAGCCTTCAACAATTCGCGACGTTTTCTAAAAAAACGTCACGAAATGTATATTTTTATTCTAGTGGCATCCCTTCAATGTTCACATCTCAGGGGAGTTCTCTATTCTTTATTTTCTTTAATTATCTTTATTGAGTTGTGAGTATCTTATACATGCATTAGGGACAATGTATGATTTAGGTATGGGGGAGTGGATGTTTATATTATGATGAACTTTTTGATTTTGTTTGGACTCATGAAATGTTGATTCATATATTAATTATTGCTTATGATAGCTTCAAAATTTTTTGATTATTGTTCATGACTAATTTTGAAATTAGGTGCAATTTTGGTTTTGGATCTAATGCATGAGAGACACAAGCATAATTAGTGTTTTCATTAAAATTTTCCAAATATCTCATTGGTTTTGCTTAATGAGAAGTGTGCAAGACTTGATGCAATTTTTGACACCTACGTGAGTTTTAAGCCTAAGAGCATTCATCATATATATATATATATATATATATTTTGGTGTGTTATCAAACATAACTTGTTTATACTAGAACTTGCTTTTGAATACATGTTGAGACCACATTTTTGATGATTTTGTGTATAAAGATGATGAGGGCTTTTAGAATAACCACTTTTTGACCTAAACAAGCCTACCTTAATTTTTATCCCTAGAAAAACGAATTGAGCCTTAACCTTTCTTTCTTATATAATAACCTTATTAGAAGCCAAATTTAACTTTTTGTTGTTGATATCCTTAATAACTTTGAACCCTTAAATTGAAGGAATCGTATCGGGCTTATTTGCATAGAATTTTGACTATTTTCATGAAAAGCTAATTAGATAATTCAAGTTGCATTGTTTTGATTTTTTATAGAATGAAGTAGAAGTAAAAAGAAAAAAAAACTCCTATTTGATTTTTTCCTTTAAAAGAAGACCAAAAAAGAAAATAAAATAAAATAAAAAGTGATTGAAAGAGATGTTATTTTAATCAGGTGAGTTTTGATTTAAGTTGAAACTTGTGTGGATAAGTTTGTATGATTCCTTTCAATTTATGTAGCCAAAAAGTTCCTTTTTTCATACCTTACCTAAGCCACGATACAACCCTTATTAAGTCCCTTTGATTTATACATTAGATTCATTTTGTTTAGTAGTAGAGATATGATTCTTGAGTAAGCTTACGGAAATAACTTGCTATGCTTTGATTTGAGAGCTTAATAAACCCTAAACACTTTGAGCACATAGAGTGAAATCCTTGTGAGGGTTTCAAGTCTTGTTCACTTGTTTTAATGGAATTAATGACATTCTATGTTTTAACAATGAGTCCTATGAGTGCTCATTCTCTCGATTGTTATTTTATCTTAACTGTGAAATGTCAACTGACTTTTGGATTTTTTATGACATATAGGGAGATGAGAGGCTGTTGTGAAGATAATTAATATATTGAATTGGCGTATGCTTGAGGATAAGTATGAGTTTGATGTGGTGGAATTTGATCAGACCTCATTTTGACTAATTATTTGATATTATCTCCTTTATTTTGAATTTATTTTTGTGCTTAAATGTTAAAATTAATGTTTGTTTTGTTTTAGGAGATAAAAAGTTGAGATTGCATCAAATTGGGACTCTATTAATGATAATGACAAATTTTGGACAAAGTAAAGAGATTGATGCAGTAGATAAGGCTAATCACTTGAAAAGTTAGAATTCGACTGGAAGACTTCGCCTTATCCTTATCATGAGGGAGTTTGATTTTGAATTCATTTTAAATAGACATCTTTATAAGTTAAAGTTATATTAGGATTAGATTAGAAAACCCTATCAAAGGAACGTTTCTCACAAAAAAAAAAAGAGGTTCCCTCTTTTTTTAATGTTTTTAACAATTATTTAGTCTATCTTTTATTTTTGTTATTGGAGAAAAAGCTTGTGTGACTAAACTCATTATTCTCAATCAAGGGGATTCAATACTCTGGTTGTAACTTTGTGAGAATTTGCGTTTCAAATGTTTATTCATGTTTTAAATCAAGTATTTATTGTTTTAAGTTCTCATATTTTATGAATTATTAATATTAGATTAATTTAATAATTTAATTTAATATTAATTATTCTATCACTATCTAAGAATTCAGTGACCCTTAATTGTCATAAGGATTAGTACAAGTAGCAAGTAGGTTATTTATAAATTTTCATATTTAACTTATGATAAATAAGAAAACTAAATTAAATAGTTGCAGCTATCTTGATTATTTAATTTAGGATTTAGTCTTTTTCATGGAGTTTATTGCTATCATTTATTTAATATGGAATGCTATCATACCTAGTCAATAGATAATAAGTTTTGGTTGGATGCTAGGTTTGAAACAACTAATTTAGGAAGTTTTGAGATTTATTATGACTATCCTAATATGTTTCGAACCAACAGCTTAAATCATAAAAATATTTTTTTAAAACCAATGATCAATGTTACAATCAAATGAGATCTTTCCCTTGAATCAAATTTTGGTAATCTTGACTTTCTCATATTTAAATTCAATTGATTTAATTTGTTTCATATTAATTTCAGTTAATTAGTTATTTAATAAAACACCCCCCCCCCAAAAGAAATTAATTTTATTGCTTGAAATTAAGAAACTAGTATTCAGTTCTCTAGAGATTCAACCTGATTTTATGACTACTACAAAAGTTTGGAGAATTGGTATTATTTTGGGGGCTTCGACCAATGTAGGTTAAAGTTATCAAATTTGATGTACCATGAGTTTGTAGTAACATTGATTAAAGTATTGGTTAACCAATAAGCCATACCGGTTAACAAATATGCCTACTGATTGAACATTATTACATCATTTAGTAAATCTAGTTCTTTTAATGTATATTGGTTAACTAATTTGTTATGTTGGTTAACCAATACACTACAAGTAGCCGTTATAATGGCTAGTTCTTGGCTCCAATAGGTAAGAAGGGTCCAAAACACTATAAATATGTGTTTTCTCATTATTTTTAGCATCAAGAATTTTTGATGTATTTTACAAACATTTTAAATGTTTTTCAATCATTTGAGCATTATTGCTTCATATTTGTGTGAGTGTGCCTCTTTTTAATTATCACGTGAATAAGTGGGTTATTTTGAGTTGTAAAATTTGGTTAGGGAATTATATTATTGTACTTGGAGTGATCCAAGTAAAATTAAGGTTCCTCTTCACCTTGGAAGAAGATTGTAAAAAGGTCGTCCCTGTTTATAAAAAAAAGATTGTATGAAAGTTAATCTTTGCCATAAAAGAAGAATTAAAATAGAATTCCAAGAAGAGTCTTGCTAGTGAACATAGGCAATGGTTGTTTGATAAACCACTATCAGTTACATTTTCTCTTTCTTATCCTCTTTAAATTATTGTTCAATTTTTTGATTAGTTTATGTTAAGAAATTTATTTGTTTAAATATATATATTAATTATTTTTAAATGGGGCTCATTGGTTTTCTAAAATTGCTCTTTTCGCCTGGTATGTTATAGGATAAACAACAGGGATACAGACAGTAGAGAATATCTATTTTCTATAGTTTCTATTTTTCTTAAAAAATCTTGATTTTTATAAACACCAAATTCACTCTCCCCCTCTTGGGTGCCACTAAGGACTAACAAGTGGTATCAGACATGTCTATTAGGCCAAATTTTCTATAGAAATCTTATAGCAAAGATCATAATAACATATTTAGATGCATCGTCATCATCATTCAACCAAGAGGGATAAAACATTAGTATACCACCTTTCTTTAATGGTAATGATTACCTTTATTAAAAAACTAGGATGAGATTCTTCTTAATGGACAAAAGTGTAAACCTATGAGAAATAGTTTCAAATGGTCCCTTTATTCTTGAAAAAATTATAGATAACAAAATGGAACCTAAATTAAAGTAAGAATGAGAATCTCAAGAGAAAGGATTGGTTTCCTTAAATAGTGTAACTGTACACATCATTTTTTGTTCATTAGGAAGAAATGAATTCAATAGGATTTTTTTGTTTGAAATGACTCATGAAATTTGGCATACTTCAAAAGTTACACTTGAGGGAACCTATTAAGTAAAGGAAGAAAAGTAAGGATGAAAACATATCAATATGAATTGTTTTAAATGAAATATGATGAAAGTATATCTAACATGTATACTAAATTTATTGATATCATCAATGCTCCCAAAGGTTTGGAAAGACCTATACTAGCATGTATACTATATTTATTGATATCATTATGATCCTAAAGGTTTGGAATGACATAAAAAGAAATCACATCCCCAAATAAAAAGAATTTAGTTTTTAAAGACTCAAAGGAATAATCATGAAGAGGAAGAGACATTAACTAGTGAAAGTGATAAGAAGGATGAGATGCCTCTAATATAATCAAAACACAAAAAGAATATTCTTTCAAATCATCCATAAATGATATTTAAAAAGAGGCAACTAATAGTTCATTCTTTAGAAAGTTTTCATAAACTGCTCGTATTTATCAATTTGAGTATAAATCCTTCGTATTGATTGGTTGAGTGAATTATGAATAAGATTTTTTTTTTCTTTTTATAGTATAAACCTTAGTGCCTAAACTTAACGACTATGTGCTTATTTAGTTATATCATTTGGGTAATAATTTCGCCAGACCTTTGAGTAAGAATAGCTCTTGTTCAATTTGAAGAGAGAAGAGGATGACTGATGGAAAATCACCGTATTAAATGACCTTTTCGAGATCTTTATTGAGTTTATTCATGTCTTATCTACATAATTTTATTCTAATTTGAGTTTTAAAGGGTTGGGTTTAAGTTATTAGGGATTATTATCCCTTCCAAAGAGTTTGTTCATTGCGTGGTCCCCAAATAGTCGTATAGGTTAACCAAATATCCTTTAATGATTGATCAATGTCCTTACTTCTGAAACTCCTTTCTTCCTTTCTTATTAATTAGTTTGGTCATACTATTCAACCAATGTCACCTTATAGTTAACCAATTTAACTTAATGGCTGAAAAATATAAAAATATCACCTCTTTCTTCAAAAGTCTTTATTATAGTGAATCTATAGAAACGCTGGTCACACACTTCGGTTAACCAACAACTAATATAGGTTTCCAATAAAGTAAATACTCTGACATTTAAGGACCAACCACTAGACACTAGTTGACTAATTTATGTGAATGGTTAACCAATATTTAAGATTTAAAACTAAAATTCTTTCTTTCTTTTGTTCACCAAGCCTTCGTTGCTTTCTCTCCCCTCTCTTTAAAAATCTAACTTCTCCACTAAGGCATTATGCACCTAACTACATTTTTCCACTAACCATTCCTTACTCACCTAACCTTTCCTACCATTTTCTAAGACGACATTAACCATCGGGGACTCTCCCTTATAGCTCCACTCTTCTCTAGCATCTCCCTCCCTTCTTTAATGAGATTTTGGTGACTCCCATAGCCCTAAGAAGTTCACTTGCATCCCAAAGATCACATGCCATCGGCCTACAATATCAATTCATCCAGTTTCTTATCTTGTCTTTAGGGATATCTCTAATTTCTCTTTTTGTCTTTCAATTGACATTTCCCTTAGCTTGTGATCTCACTAATAAGCATGTTTATGCAAGTTCATAATTCAATTTCAAGAGTTAGCCTCTACATTTTATTAATTTGTCATTTAGGGCAAGTTAGACTTTCATAATTGGGAATTTCACATTTTTATGCATATTCAATATTATTTTTTAACTTGAAGATTTGTTAGTTTAATTGAATATTGGTTTAAGTCTTACAAATGTTAGGCTATTCTATACTAATCTCCATCCTCAAGTAATTCATGGTGACACCAACAGCTTCTTCAAAGTCCATAGTGTTAATATCTAGTTCATTTTTGATCTCATCATTGAGATCTTAGGAATTTCATTTCTTGAAATTCCTGAACCCTATAGTTATTGCACTAAATACACCATTCAACCTTATTTTGTGCCAAATAGATTCAAAATCATTTTTGAGTTAGACCTCCAGATAGAGGTCCATAGAAACCTTGATGTTCATGGCTTCAATGTTAATTATACCTCCTTTTCACTGTCTCTTCATCAAGTATAATTTTTTCCATTGGTGATCGTTGTTCCTTTCTTGGCCACGTTGATTAGGAAAGTTTATTCGTCTTAGTTTATTTCTTTTTCTCAGCATGGTAAATTTCCATCAAACCAAGAAAATTAAACTTCTTACAAATTGTGTTTAGATATATTATTTTATATTTCAAATATCTTATTTTAATTTTGAGATTACTTTAATATCCAATGTAACTTTTGAAGCCATCTCCAACTGGTCCACTGCTCCTCTTCTCACACGCCACAAATGCCTGCAGCCACCCCATCTCTTGGTAGATGACTCATGCATTTTTTATTGCAGTTATTAGTGGCACATTGCACGATGCAAGTAGTAAACTTTCAAGCGGCTTAGCTGGCAAGAAAACACACGCACAAGGGTCGTTGTTTCATTATTTTAAACCACTTGTAGTTGTAGAGGGAGATGTCTGGAAAAGACCCCACACGAATAATGTCATTAGCAATGGGAGTTTTTAGGGTTGGAAACAACATCTGCTACCACGAGCCCACACACCCCTATCATAATTCCAGCTTCACATGAAGGCGATGATTAGGGTTTTTAGAATTTCTTGTTTCTGAAACAAGGTGGCATCTCTCTCAAGTTTAAGACTTTGAATTCCCAGTTTAATTATCTGCTTCACCTTATCTGTATAATCTAATTCGTATTTATATAAAATAAATAGGGTGATTTAGGATGAATTCTTAAGTCAAAACTTATTATAATATTTAGGATTTGTTATTTTTATTTGCAAAATTAGATATCAATAACAATCAAACATAAGTAAATAAGTTCTCTAATACTACTATTGAGAAATTGAAGTGGGATCCGATCTTCTATTCAGCAGATAAGAACATAACACTTTTGTATTTACTAAAAAAAACATAACACTTTTGTATGATTTCTCAAAAGCTAAGATAACTTAAATTCTATAATATGATTATCACATAAAATATAATAAAACGTAAATCTTAATTTATATCTTATTACGAAGATTGATTCTTTTTCTTGTCATCTTTTTCAACTTGTTTCTAAAATTGGCTCATTTCAACCAATATAGTCAAATACGTGTCAGACCTTTAGCATTATTCATAAAACATATTGAGAGAACTTTACAACTGTTGTAAAGAGGATTAGGCAATAAGTGTTAACTAAATTGTACCATTTAGTAATTTAATTGAAATAAAATTCTAATTTTAATTAGAATAACAATTCATTATTATCAAATACTAATTATGCCTAAATAAGATCAAATATTTCATATTGGTTCTTATTTATTAAATATTCCATATTTAGTTTTAATCATAAAGGTTTTTTAAAGGTTACAATCAAGTCTAACTTGATTAAAATACCTCTCTCTCTTCAACTTATTTGTTATGTCATATCTATTAGATTTTTAAGTATGTTGACAATGAATATATATTATAAGCATAAATCATATTAAGACTTAGATAAATTAATCTCCTTTAATTTATCTTTAATTATCTAATTAAATAATTTATATTTATATATCAAGATTGACCTGTAGTAATGCATCATGACCATTCAAATATTTAAGAAAGTCAAAGTAGATTTAAATAACCTTTTCATCATGATTTTTCATTTAATTTAATTCATTCATCGTACTATGTTTCAATTAGACATAGAGCATATAAATAATCTTTACTCTATTTGAGTCCAACCATATTAATTCTCTACCATTAGTAATTGATTTCATTAATGACATTTGAAAGTTATTCTTAAAGCATCTTTCCACCTTTATCAATGACTTCTCGAATCATACTAATTGAAAATAATTAAACATTTTCTCTAATCATTTTAGAGTAATAAATTATATATTGACCACTCAACTACTTCTATATAGTTCATATTATATCTAATAATTACTGACTGAGCTATCCTTGACTAGAATTGGTTATAAGTAATATCAAAATATGACGATTCCTATATAAGATATTTTAGTGATCTCAAGTTAAAGGATTACTTATACAATCATCACACAGAAATTTTTCATAAACATACAAATAATTTCAATTGTAAAGTGTATATACCGTATAGAGTTTATCATATACATCTGAATATGTATGAGATAAAAAATACCTTTAAGGAATTATGTCATTATATACCGTATAGAGTTTATCATATACATCTGAATATGTATGAGATAAAAAATACCTTAAAGGAATTATGTCATTAAACTACAACTAACCAATTGTTTGTAAGGTATAAACCAATACAATGTCCCTCTGTAGTACTCTAAAGTTTTTTACTTCTTCTATAGACATAACCATGGATAGTTCTAGGAGATTTTAATAGTACCATATTACACTCAGAAGCTAAAGGTAATATTTTCTTGAGAAGCTTCAATGGGGAATTCAAGAATTATGCAAAACCACATTAAAGTCACTAATACAAAGGTTTAAGGGAAGCTTTTACATGTAATAATAATCAAAGTGGTATTTAGTTCATGATAAAGAAGCTATATAGAGCTATTATTAAAGAACTCTGACCAACCCAATTTCTTGATAGCAAGGGAAATTATAGTAATCCCTTTTCTTTGATCATATAAATATTGTCATTTAAAACTTGTTCAAGAATTACTAGAGAAGTGCTCCTTTCCACTTTAATGATTGCCTAAAAGGAGTTGACGGCTTCTAAGAAACAATTGCAAAAGTCATAACTTTAAAATTCCAAGGTTGTAATCCTATGTTTATATAAAGAAACTCCAAATGGTAAAGAAAGAACTCAATGACTTGAACTACAATAGATTTGGCAATAATCAAGAAGAAGTGATGGAAAGTAGAGAAAAAATTACACATATTCAAGGTGAGCTTTACTAATCTATTAATAAAACTGAGAAAAGAACAACTCTTACAAGTTATATTCAAGCTTTAGAAATTCATAACTCGTATTAAAGTAAAAATAAAGAATATAATGGATCAAAGATGGAGATAGGAACTCAAGCTTTTTCCGTAATCTATTATGTCAGGGAGGAACTCTAATGGAATTTCTTTTGTAATGAAGGACAATGGGGAATTAGTATAGACTCAAAACGACATAATACAAGAGTTCATAACTAAATTAGTGACACAATTGGTTCCTAAGATAATGTTTGTTCATCTGCAAATGTCTTGATATCATATATCTTAGAGTAAATCACTAAGGAAGAGGCAAAATCACTCACCATAGCCTTTAATACAATAGTTGTGGTAAAAGTAGCTTTTCAGCTAAACCCTGATAAAACATTAGGGCCTGATGACCTAAATGCATTCTTCTTTTAAAAAAGTATGGAACCTAATTAAGAATGAGGTAACTTAAGTAATATTGAAATTCTTTAGGAATAAGAAGACATTGAGAGAGTTAAATAAAATATTAACCACTATTATCCCTATGATACCAAACACTTCTTCTCTAAAGGATTTTAGACCTATCTCTTATTGTAATATTATATATAAAATCATTGCTAAGCTTCTAACATCAAAGTTAAAGGAAGTTTTAAAGTCTTATGTCAATCATTCTTAGGGTGTTTCTATTTAAGGAAGAAAAATAGGGGATAATATTCTTGTAGCTCATGAACTTTTCAAGAACTATAATGAAGGCACTCTTTCAAAAGCTATCCTATTAAGATTGATTTTCATAAGGCTTTTGAATCTACCAACTAAGAATTTATGTTGCACATTCTTGAAGCATTTGGATTTCTACCAAATTTTAGAACTTGGATTAATTAATGCATATTTGTTACCTCTTTTTACATGTTGATTGATGGGGAAACCAATGTCATAATTAGAGGTGGTAAAGGATTGAGGCAAGTTAATCCAATCTCACTCTACTTGTTCACCTTATGTCTAGATACCTTAATTAGATTGATTGACAGTTTACTAAGTACCCTGATGACTACTTTACGTTCATTCAAGGATTTATCTAAGTTCCCCACTAATAAAGATAAGAGCTACCTAAAGGTATTAATTGTTGCCAATCACCAAGCAACATAGCTTGCCAACTTATTACGATTAAAATTAAAGAACCATCCATTTACTTACCTTGGTTTCCTTGTAGCAACCAAGAGACCAAGGTTGAAAGACTACTTATCACTTATTAAGAGGATTCAAAGGAGAATTAGGAAATGGTGTAATAGGTATTTGTCATTTGTGGGTAGAGTTTAATTCATCAACATTATGCATATCTATTGGCTCTCTTGCTTCTTTTTTCCTAAATATCTAATCAAAACAATGTAGAAAAATATTGAGACACTTTTTGTCGTTTGGTGACCTAAATAAAAATATAATAGCTAAAGTCTAACTGTTAAATCTTTATATGCCAAAGTAGGAAGGAGGAATTGGGATTGTATCCATCAAATTTATCAACAAGGCTCTAATTTCTAGAATAATTCTAAGATTCTTAACTAAAAAAGATATCTCATAAGTGAAATGGATACACTTAGATTATTTAAAATGTGAAAGTTTTTGGCAATTAGACAAAAAACAATTGATTTATGGACAATGGCATATTAGTTATGCTAAGATAGAACTTATACAATGAGCTAAGGTTTAGAATTGATAATGGTAGCCATAGTAAGATAATTTAAATAACTAAGGCCTTTAAATTAGATCAATGAAATGTTTAACTTCTGAAACTACTTGCTAGAAAATATAGAGGTCAAAGAAGTGATAAAAGATAGTTAATAGCAATAAAATATTGATATTCTATTTGTATCATGACTATGGCATAAATAAAAACATATAAAATATTATAATCTAGATAAAACACCCATTTGGTTTTGTTTACCAATAAATCCTTTAACGAACTATTAAAAAACCAAGCAAATAAAATGAACTTGTTTAGAGTAATCTTAGTTTAAGCAAGCACCATCTAGATTTTCATCCATTTTGTAATTATTAGTGAGGCAACCTTAGATAGAACGGGAGGAAACAACAATATTCTGCAATGTTGTAGGTTGTGCAACAACATCTTAAGAATCGAAAGAGAAATGAGAGATAATAAAGGTAAAGTAAGAAAGATAAAGTTGGAGAGAGAAAATACTCTTCATTAGTTTATAATGCAATATACAAGAAGCCTTTATATACATAATCAGTAAAAAAACTAACTAACTAACTCTAATACAGTTACATAATAACACAGTAACATAGAGTAGTCTTCAGATTCCCCCTCAAGTTGGAAACATAGTGAGACCTAACTTGGAAGACAACATCAGGTGAGAATCGTGACCAAGAGGTTGGGTCATGAGGTCAGCCAGTTGCAATTTAGAAGGAATATATGCAGTTTGAAGAAAGCCATCTTGAATTTTCTCTTGAGTGAAGTGACAATCAATGCCCAAATGTTTTATTCTCTTATGAAAACAAGGATTAGTTACAATTTGTTGAGCAGTCTTATTATCACAAAATAAAGTAACTCGAACCTAAACTAGAATGGATAAATCCCTGAGCAAATAGGATAACTAAATTAGCTCACTAGTTGTAGCAACCATACTTCAATATTTGACTTCAGCAAATGACTTAAAAATAGTAAATTGCTTCGTTGTCTTCTAAGAAACTAGAGCATACCCCAAGAAGATGCAGTAACCAATAACGATTGACGAGACATCAGGCAAGAAGCCCAATCTGCATTCAAAAATGCAGTTAACTTGAGCTGTGACTGCACAAGATAAAACAACCCTGTAAAAATGGAACCTTTCAAATACTTGAGCACATGAGTAACAGCCTACATATGAGGAACAAGAGGAGCAAATAAGAACTGACTCAAATGCTGCACTGCATAACAAATATCCGACCTAGTCATTGTCAAATACAACAACTTTCCTATAAGTTTCTAGATGTTCCAGAGGTTCTCCCTCAGTAAGTGACTGCTTGGTATGTTAAGGAAAAGGAGTAAAGCAAGGCTTAGCTCCAGTCAGATCAGCTTTAGCTAAGATATCCATAATAAATTTCCTCTAATGCAAATATGTTCCCTACTCATTCCTACACAACTCAATACCTAAGAAATATCATGCAAGTCCTAAGTCCTTAATGGTGAACTTAGCATGCAAAGTTGTCTTCAAACTAGCAGTGTCAGAATCATCGTTACCCGTAATCAAAATATCATCAACATATATGAGGATGGCTGTAAACTTATCTCCTTCCCTCTTAATAAATAAGGAGTAATCATTAGTGGACTAAACATAACCCAAGTGAGTAAAAAACTTAGAAACTTCCTTATTTCAGTGTCTTAAGGCTTATTTAAGGCCATTCAAAGACTTCTTTAATTGACAAACCTAACCAAGTTTAGCAGCATGATACCCATCAGGAGGGATCATATATATCTATTCATCAATATGACCATGCAAGAAAGCCTTCTTAATGTTAACTTGATGTAAAGGCCAATTTTGAGCTGTGGCCAATACAATTACAACTCTAACAGTAACAAGTTTGTCCACAGGTCAAAAACTATGCTTATAATCTTTACCCTCCTTCAGATTGAAACCCCTCATGATCACCCTAACCTCGTACCTCTCAACGGTTACATCTGGATTGTATTTGATCTTATAAATCCATTTGGAAGAAATAGCTTTATGTCCTGCAAGTAAAGTGGTTAGTTCCCAAGTATTATTCCTCTCTAAAGCATTAAGCTCCGACTCCATGGCCTCCACCCATAGCTTA
>JANTPM010000005.1:25085735-25101717 GCA_025434745.1 Erythroxylum divaricatum | reverse complement strand
AATCAAAGTTTTCAAAAGTTTTGATTAATCAGAATCTATTGAAAAATTCTGTAAAAGAATTTTATTTCTAACAAACAGTTTTCTTTTGAAAGAATTTTAATAATAACACAGTAACACAATAAAGAAACTAACTAACTAACTCTAATATAGCTGCATAATAACACAGTAACATAGAGTGATCTTCACACAACAACCTAAAATACTAAACTATCTATTCTTTCAATATAATTTCACCTTTGACAGATATATTTTCTTGCTTGCCTAGCTATTGTTCTAGCTTCTTAATTCATGATTGGCCTTGTAAAGTACCTATTGCATTTTTTTTTCAATTAATTCAATTTACCTTAAAAATAGAAAAATCAAAACCACAATCCTAGAATTCGGTGCGGTCCAACTAGCAAGCAAGCAATTTTTTTTTGGCTTAAATATTTTAGTATTAAACAATTCTCTCTTATCTTTTTAATTTAACTAATTACCATTTCTCCAAACTGTTGATTCTTCTATCATAGATTTGAAATGATATTTTAAATTTAAAAATTATAAGCACCTAATTAGTAAGGTTACATATATGGCCAATTCACTTCAAGTTTAAAGGAACAAGTATTTTAATTATTATATTATTAATCGTAAACAAATAAAAGATTTGCTAGCGTAAATAACAACTAAGATAATATTTCCAAATAAAAAATTCAATTTATTAATAAACCAGAAAATATATACCCACGAAATGGGAGCTTTCAACATCTTCTATATAAACTAAGTAATACATATATTGATCCAATCTTATATATAGTAGGTATAAGTCATTTTAGAGATAATACTGATTCAGACCGAAATGTAAGTTAATTAAACAATAAACGTATGACCTTATATATCATACGTTATTTGTTTGCAATACTTTTATTACCTTAAAATTTGGGGGACATGTACTGCGTGTTTCACACTGTATTTTTATAGCGGGCTAAATTGCTTTTGCTTTCCAGGGGGGAAATATATATATATATATATATATCACAAAATAATTTATAATCATCACTTGACTGGCAAAGAGACACAAGTGGCCCATCGTCAACTTGATTATACTGAGCAAGTTTTGTACAGACGCCTCGGAAAAAACTAATATACCATCTCATCTTGCTTTATGTTTGTCAGGTATCCATTGTTATCTCCTTAATTACCTTGTAATTTATACTTGATTATTCATTCTAAAAGTGGTTCTTGTCGTTATTAATTAGTAATTAATGCTTCCCAAAAATTAGACCAAAATAAATATGTACAACCAAAAGATTAGCAACAACATAATCATGAATGTTAATGCTGGTATCTCTTTCAACCCTATATATAGAATGCATTGTTGGGGTGTAACAGTACAATACCCAGGAAAGATATATACATGACTAGAAAGAAGGTGAAGCTCGCTTACATTACTAATGACTCCGCCAGAAAAGCAACATTCAAGAAAAGAAAGAAGGGTCTAATGAAGAAGGTAAGCGAATTGAGCACCCTTTGTGATGTTAAAGCCTGTGCCATCATTTATAGTCCTTATGACTCTCAACCAGAGGTTTGGCCATCAACTTTTGGGGTACAGGAAGTGGTTTCTTTGTTTAACCAAATGCCTGAGATGGAACAAAGCAAGAAGATGGTGAATCAAGACAGTTTCCTAAGGCAAAGGATTGCCAAAGCCAATGAACAGCTCAAGAAGCAAAGAAAAGACAACAGGGAAAAGGAGGTGAACCAAGTGATGCTCCAAAGCTTGGGTGCAGGCAAGATCAGCTTGCAACACTTGAACTTGATGGATTTGAATGACCTTGGATGGGTTATAGACCAAAAATTGGAGGAGATTCGCAAGAAACTTGATGACATTCTTAATAATAAGGATAAGAAGGGGATCAAAACTAATAATTCTCAAGCTATTACTCAGCCATCATCATCTGCATCTGCTAGTGTAGAGCATGCACAACAACAGATTGGTCAAATGACAAGTTTTGATGTGAATATGGAGAAGATGCAGAGACAACAATGGTTCGTAGACATGATGAACCCCGAAGAACACGTGGGATTTGGCGGTGATGACATGATGATGCCTTTTGGTGACAACCACCACAATGCACTTTGGTCTAATGGTTTTTTTCCCCTAAATTGGAACTTTTAATTAATATATTGTATATATAAGATAAAGAATTGTTTCACGTGCTTAAAAAAATTTGAGAACATTGTACCCAATAATTTTCTATTTCTGTGATCTCATATGTATTGTCGTTCATTATGTCTCAAAATAGTAATTTTTAACACACATACATTAGAAAGCCTTTATTCTCTCTTTTTGATAAATGTAAAAATATAATCACATCACAGGCTCTTCTAAAATAGTGGTAGAACCAAAGTAGGCTAAAGTGTTTCAAAATCTTCTTTTAATGTATACTTGAACTAAACTCTAAAAAAAGCATTAAACATTAAAATATAAATGTTAAAATCTTAATTAAAAATAAAAATGAATTTATAACCTCCAAAGAAGATAGTGAGTGCTTAACTAAGTTTAGGAGTACAATTAACATAAGCTAAATATAACAAATGTAGCATCATAAAGAGATCATCGTAATAATACAATATAGGCTTTTATTGACAAGCCAAATTATAGAATGAGAATAATCCTAAAGAGGTACCTTTCCACTAGATAGCATCATTTTTATTCAAGTCCAAATTGAATTTTCAAAGTTGAGTAACTATATATGGTGAAACCTAGTAGTTGTTCTTCAATGAATACCCAATTAGCCAACACTTCACTAATTGTTGCTTTCGGTTATGACATATTGCTAGATGTTAATCTTGATCTATGATTATAAATTTTATATTAGAGAATTAAAGATAAATTAAAAGAGTTTTAATTTATCTTATTCTAGAATTAAAAATATAATTTATAATCATTATCAATATATTAGAAACTAAGGGTCATACATTAAAGAGCAGTTTGTAAAGAAAAAGTCAATTTTAATTAAGTTAGACTTAATTATAAAGTTTGAGAAACTTTACGAATAAAATATGAGATATTTGATTTTATTAATATTAAATTAATTATAATTAGAGTATAACTTTAATTATAATTAATGAATTTAATTTTAATAAAAATTAAAACTTAATGTTGTTTTCCTATAAATAGGAATAGGCATCAGGGAGCTAGTACTCCTACTTAGTTCCTCTCAAGAGTTGAGAAGCTATTCTATGGATACAGAGGTTGGACAAGTGAAAAACTTGTGATTGAGAAGTCAAAAAGCTTTCAAGGATTTCAACGGGAAAAATAAATCAAATACGATTTCTTATTTTATGATTTTTGTTTTATTAAAGTTATTTAATTATCTGGATATGACAATTTTATTTTTTCACTGCATCTGTGATTCGATCACAGTTGGTTTCCAACAGTATCACCATGAAATAACCTAAAGATAGTTTCAACTTTGTGCCACTTGGTCTAGTTGCTTCTTCTTTGTCTTAGACTATCCAACGTAATAAGGCACTAGCTACATAAAGACTATCTAACAATCAGCATCTAATAGACATTCCTTTTCCTTTATTCCGTAATTTGTTCCTTGGAATCCTAACCTAGTTGGATAGAATTAAAAACAAACTAAGTCATATAGAGCATAACTTGATGGCCTTCTTCATGGACTAAGGGTTTACACCTTATCACCCTTTTTCATAAGTGCTCACTTTGCCTCTCTCTCCCCTATGTTTAGGGAAGTTCTTCCACTTATCACTCTTTTATAATTTTCATCTAATAGTTTGGATAATTTTTCAATTAGTGTGGGGGATGGTTTAATTGTTTTTTATTTTTTGATTTGCTCTTTTTGTATATATATCTTTACTTTTACTTTTTTTGTTTTGTTTTTTTTATCTTAGTGTGTCATCTTGTTTATTTTATTTTGTTGAATGGTTTGAATTATATGAATGCTAAAGAATTTAGTCGTTTAATAATGAGAGAAGCAACATGATAAATAGTTGAATTTGTTGGTAGTACGCACTTAGATATACTTTGTAATTAGTTGATAAAGCATTTTGTGAAGTTAAGGTGACTTAAATAAATTATGATTTTTTGAGTCAAATTATTGAAACATCCAAGTCAATTTATGTTTTCTTTGAAGTTTGTTGTCTTTTATATGAATAATTTTCTTGAAATTGTTTGGAACTGTTTCATAACCACATCACTATATGTATATATAACAGTGAAAAAGGCTTTCATTGTAGCTTAAAAAGCCAACTCAATTCGATATCCCAAGTCAACCCCCTTTGAGTAATAACCCCTTTCTTTTATGTTATAACTATATTACAAGCACAAATTCTCTACATAAATATCCTTACCTAACTATAGATGTTAATAAGGAATTTAAACCAAAGTCTCTTACAAATTCAAGAATAGGGAATAAGGAATCAAAGTAGTGTTTCTAAGGAGTATGGGATTGAATATTTTGTTATTAATATTGCCTTATGTTCTGGTCTCTATACTTTAGTTTAAGTTTTTTAAATCATAAAAAACAAATATATAAAATAGTGAGAATGGAAACAAGAAAGAATTTCAATGTACAATACATCTTCTTCATATAAAGTAATTGAGTGAACCAATTGTTAACTATTTCCAATGAGTTGAATATCATGGTTTTGATTTATATTGTTGTTCCTTATATGTGTTTGGATGCCTTACTAATGTTTATGGTTTTAGCCCTTCCTACCTATTCATTCTCACCTTAAACATTAGCCTTATTATAACCTGAAATAAAGTCCTTCTGACGGTGTATAAGTAAGCATATGGTAGATTATCTTTATCAGACAAACTTGAGAAAAATGTCTAACCATTCAACAAATGATTATTATTAGTGATAATCTTGAGAAGAATCATTAAAACTTTGTACATGCTTTAGAATAAGGTTGTCTTTGTTTATCTTTGTGTGTATTTCCTTATGAAGTTTAATTACGATGTATATTGTCACTTGAATATTGATTGGTTTGAATTTTAAGGTATACATTTTCTTTATTCGAGAGAAGTGGATTGATGGAACTGTTGTGTTTTTCTTATTTCTTTTTGTTTCGTTTTATCTATGTTTTACTTGAGGACTAGTAAAATATAAACATAAGAGAATTTAATAGAAATGATAAAAGTAGTCATTTTGAACTATAATTCCTTTTTTATGTGTAATTTTTCGCTCAATCTAAAGGATTTGCTTATTTGTGCATCCAGGTATTCTTTAGTAGGTTTAGAGCTAAAAGAAATTAACAAAGGCACAAATTAAAATACATCTAAAGTAATAGACAAAAACTAACAATAGTATTCCAGATGACTAGGCATGACCACATTCAATAGTGGCTGGAGCTTCTAAAATTCACAATCAAACATTTTAGAATTTTTAAATCCTATTTTGACTAAATTTGGAGAGCAATATATGGGTTATGATTTTTTTTATAGCTAGAGAATTACATCAAGAAGATCTAAATAGCAATAAAATTATGGGATAATTGGATAAACCAATGATTAGTAGTGAGTGGTTAGTAAGGTTAACCTAAAGTAAATCCCTATTCCTTAGTCTAAAAATATTTAATCACTCCCCCTAATGATCTAGGACTTATCCACCAACACCAAAAAATACTTTTCATTTAAGTTTAAAAACAATTTAATTGAGGATGTTAATTTTGATAAGTTGTAGAAAGGGGACCTGCTTATCATGTCCAGGGATGTTAAACCTTTGTCTATATGAGGAAATTATCCAAGATCAAAGAGACAATCAAAAAGCTCAAGGATGGTAAAGATTGTACTACTTCTATAGTGGTAGCTAATGCTAAAGAAAAGCTAAAAGTCGTTTAAGAGGAGATGTATAAACATCATAAGAATGAAAATTTGTTAAATAAGGAGAAGAATGCATTAAAATCTCTTACAATAGTTAAAAGTAATCATACCTTATAGAGTAAAGAGGGATGATGAAATGGATAGTATAAGTTTATAGAAACGTTAGTTATTTCCACAAAACTATACATGCAAGGAAGAACCATAATAGAATATATTCCTTAGTTAATGAGAAAACCTCAAGGAGGAGGAAGCTCTTAAGTTCTTTACAAAATCCCTGAGCGCTCTAATGGTAAGTAGATCCATTCCAAAAGCACTTGGATCCCTGAATAGATATCAATTTTGTCTAAAAGAGATTAGTGAAATGATTGCTCCTATGACTTCTAGAGCTATTAAGCAAGATGTGTTTGAGTTGAACCCTGAAAAGGCCCTAAGACCCAATGGCTTAAATGGTGTGTTTTTCTTAAAGGCCAAACCTCAAGTAAGAAGCATAATTATAAAAGCTATTTTGGAAGTGTTTGAAAAGGGTATGATGTCAGTAGACAAGACCTTTTTAGGCCTTATTCCAAAGGTTAGGGACCACGTTACTATGTTTTCCTTTTCTGCCTTTGTGTTAAGCTTATTTATTTTTCTTATTACTACTAACTCTCTTAGTGAATATATTCCAATAGCCTGCTATTATTTTATTTAGAATATCATAGCTAAAATTCTAACTAAGAGATTGAGAAAGGCTCTAAAGAAGAATGTGGATCCAACTCAATGTGCTTTGTTGGGAGGAAAACAAATAGGGGCAATATGATCCTCGACCAAGAACTCCTAAAAAGGATACCATAGAAGGAGTGCACCTAGAAACTATTATATAAAATTATATTTCTACAAAGCCTATGATTCAATCAATTGGAAATTTTAGGATCAAGTACTTGATGCATTCGAATTCCCTACCAAATTTAAGCAGTGGATAATTTTGTGTATTACCTCAACCTCATTTTCATTTCTTATAAATAGAGAACCCATTTATGTTTTTAAAAGTGGAAGGGGACTTATATAAGGTGAATCCTTATATTTTATTACATTGTGCACGGAGGTCTTTACAAGGTTGGTGAGGTTCAACACTAATAATGACCTTTCTTTCAAATTTTGTAGTTAATGTAGGAGCTCAATATAACATGCATAGATTTTTTTGATGACTTATTAATTTTGTCTAGATATGATGAAAGATCAGTACACTCACTTTTTGTCTTCTTTACGTACTCTCAAAGAGCTATCAGGATTGGTATTAAATAAAGAGAAGATTCATTTAGTGTTATTAGCAAGTGTAATGTACTACTCACAAAAGCTTCCTCAAATCATTGGTAAGAGGGCCATACAACTTCCTTTTAATTACTTATGGCTTCCTCTAGTTACGAGGAGACTATAATTTTTTGACTACATTCCTTTGATTAAAAAGGTTTAAAAAGATAATAAGAATGTGGTACAATAAGAAGTTATCATATGTTGGAACGTTGCAAGTAATTAAATCAATCAGTGGCTCCTTACACATTCATTAGTCTTCACACGTCTTATTAACTAAGGCAATGAGTAAAATTATTAATAAAAACATATGAAGGTTCCTATAGGATAGGGAAATAAGAAGGAAGGGTCATACTAAGGTAACTTGGAGAGAGGATTATGCACCAATGGATGAAGAAGTGCTAGGAATTGTTCCTATCAGTTAGCTAACAAAGTTTATTAGAGAAAAGGATATAAAGGTTAATGATGGATAAAGAGGACGTTTTGGGTAAAGTGGGCATATACATACATCCTAAAAGGAAATAGCTTTTTGTATATTGAATGTAATTCTACTTACTCTCGATGTATCACACAACTACTCAAAATGAGAGAATCTATGGCAAGGAACATCAAGTAGGAAAATAGGGAATGGAAAAATAGCACAACTACTATATGAAAATTAAAGCCAAACAAGTCCCCTGATAAAGACTCAACTATGCTTCCCTTAGATGAACATATTCCCAAGTAATACTAAAATGGGTAAGTGGATACAGGGATATGAGTGGAGCAACGTGCCTAAGGATGTAATGCAATTTTTACCTCCTTACAAACTTAATAAAAAAAGGAGGATGAATGCATTTTGATAAGAAAGAACACAGGAAATTTACTAATAATTCTTATATGAACCTACAAAAGATAAAAGGAGTGTACAAAATTGTCTAAAATAGGTGTCTACTACCAAAACTATCATTCCATATATGATTAATAGTTAAAAGAAGGCTTAGTGCTTCTTATGTAAAGGAGAAGCAGAATGTATAGATCATATATTCTTCAGATGTAGATTCTATAATGAGATATGAAGCTCCATCAAGAAATTGTGCCTTCAAAATAGAAATGGTGACTAATTCTAAAAGGCAATCTCATGGTTTATATTGACTTCTATCCTAAAAGAAGATAGATCACTCATGTTAATTGCTTATTGATCTTATCTCTATAAACTATAAGTGGAAAGGAACACGAGATATTATAAGGGAATTAAAAAATAAGTTAGTCAACTTGTAACGGAAACTATATAATGGGCAAGCGAACAAATATTATTGAATTTAATGGCTAGAAATTACAACTTAATACTAGCTATGACATAGAGAGTTAGATAGAGATAAAGGCTTAGGAGAAAATTAAACTTGCAAAAAGGTAAAACAATTCACTGGAGCATCAAGCAGACATGCAAAATACGTGAGAGAAAATAAATCCACCAGTAGGCTAAAGAGTGAAAACTTTATGATACAACTTGCATATTGAGTAAAAAGACGAAAACTAGGGCGAGGTCAAAGAACATGTTCTAGAAATAATGACTAAGAGCCAGACACAATGGTGTACCTATAGAGAAAACAAGAAAAGCTTAAAGGCAAGAAGTAGAAATTCCTAACTAATTTAGAACGAGATGAATAAAGCTAAAATATGAAGATGTCCTAGGCTTTGACATGAGGTGGCCATATAACTAAAATGAGTGACTTATGGCCAAGAGAGGTTTTTGTATAATGTATGGGTTAATGTTTTAGGTTATAAGTGTAGCAAGTGTTTTAAGACCAAAGTGCTTCTTTTATCCATTCTCATGGAGTATAGTAACCAATATATGACCATATAATTTCCTACAAGTTATAAAATTATTTATTTTTTTTCAAAAAATGTAGGACAATTTAATTATACAAGGAACTTAGGGTTGAAGGAGAATGACACCACTTCTCGTCAGTATTTTTCCAACTTCTTCATTAAATTCTATTCTTCTTTTTCTTCAATAGATGTTAGTAACAAGTTACGGTCTTTAGTGGATTTTATATCTAGGATTAAGGGAATTAAAGCCCTTGGAACTTTGTAGATTATGAGATAACTGAGTCTTAATACAAATTATTTCTATTTATTCTTATATGCTTATATTTTGTGATTGCTTTGATTAATTTCTAATGCATGTGATTAGTTTATTAATTGAAATATTCAACTACTAGATTAAATATTAAATACATAAATCTTTATTCTCTTTAATCTTTATAGTGACTAGGATTTTGTAATTTATTACATCAAGAATTATTATCTTTTACAACAAGCATTTAACTAGATTAAATGCAATTGCAGACATTGTGTTGTCTTACTATGTTAGTCTTTTTTTTTTAAGCCATTCATTAATTAAATTTTAGATTGTATATAAAGTTGTGAAGAAATTAGGGTTATTAGATTACTTGCTTATAGTTAGCTAACTGTAAGAAAAGACAGGTATTCAGTATTGCAATGAATATTTCATTAATAAAATAATTTTTGTTTATATCGATGATCAATCTAGCTCCAACATCAGATGTGATTGTAAATTAATGTTGGCTTAACTAATAATTCACCTTTATTATTTTCCTAATTCAATTTTTATTTTTTGTTACAAACTTTCTATTATCATAACGCTTTATTTGATTAATCAGGTTGTCATGTAATGGTTAACCTATTAGAATTCCTTGTGAGAAAGATTCCTATTCTCTTATACTACATTTATTTTTCTCATAAAAATTTAGGATTCAATTTAGGTGTAGACGACATAATCACCTTTTAACAAATTATTTCATATTAGTCACTATGCTCTTTTTCAAATAGATATGTCATTGTTGCTTATATTGATTAATACTACATGTTGATTTAAAATTTTCAATAGACAGAGTTTATATTATTCATAGGGTCATATTGTCACATGTATTTTTTCGGGTGTATGATCATCAAAATATTATCCTATTTGTTTGATAATAATCTAAGGTATGCAAACAAGTAAATTTACATCATTCGTGACAAATACATGACATACACCCTATGATTATTTAATTTGAAGATGTACTTTCTATATTACCTAATCTAGTTTCTTGGAAAATCTTAACCCATGAAACATATTTATTTAAACCTAAACATCTTTTCTTTTGAGCTACACTTAGTTAACATCTTTTCATGAACATAACCTTTTTTTTTTTAACAATAGTCTTCTTGACAAATGATTAGTTTGTTTTGTTGTACCTTAAAATTTTTTTTACGAAGACTTGAATTGATGGTTGGTAATTGAATAAGACTATTAAATTGAAATTAAGTGAATATATTTTAGCTATATAAAAATAGAATTATTTTATAATTTTAAAATTGTTTTAAATGGTATTCAATATTAATTGATCATATAAATAAATAAACGTGTACGTATTCCACTGCAATGTTCACCTTTTTGAAAAGTGTAAAAGGTGTCCCTTGTGGAAAAGTTGTAATATCTTCACGTTAAGAATATTTATTTTCGATATTCATTTAATTATTTTATTACACATATCAATATAACAAAGGTGAAATTACTGCAAAAAAAAAAGAGAATATAAAATTGCTGCATTGTAATTAGTTGGATTTTTGCACAAACTTCAACTTTAGGAGTTATAATTCTTATCTCTGAACTTTTGAATGGATTTATTACTGTCAAAAAGAAAATACAACTTTAGGAGTTATAATTCATATCTCTGAACTTTTGAATGGATTTATTACTTACTTTCAAAAAGAAAACTGTATTTATAATTCATATCTTTGAACTTTTGAATGGATATGCTATAAAATTCGGACTGATCATCGAACTGGTAGTTTTATTGGCCACCAGTTTGACCGGTTCGATCGGTTCAATCACCGGTCGAACCGATGTGACGTAATAATTATGCAATAATTATATTTAATTATATATAATATTTAAAATATTTAAAAAATTCAAAAATTTTAAAAAATAAAAAAAATAATTATAGGACCGGTCGGATCGGTTGGACCGGACCGATCCGAGCTATTAATTGATCAATTTGATCGGTTCAAACTGGGTCAATTTATAACCAATTTTAAAAAATAAATCGGACCAAATTATCGACCGATCACCGATTAAACTGGCCGGTCCGATCCGAAACACAGAATTGATTTATTACTTACTTTCAAAAAGAAAACTTTATTTAAAGTTTGTAAAATAAATTTATATCGTGTCATTGATGTAAAAGGTGTGACTGCTGACCAGTACTCGAACTTGCTTTGCTTTTCTACGCGATTCCTTGTCTTGCTATGACATGACTCCTTGCCTGACATGGGTTTGTATTGTATTTGTAATAATGTAATAATCTCTGAGTATTACTTTATACGACCACAAAACATTACGCTTTGACTCCAGTCGTTGGTGCTCCCCCTTGGTTGTGCTATGGCACTCGCTCTCCAGTCCCTCTCGCTGTCGCCGGAGATGGAGGCCCGGGTGCTCGCCGTTGAAAGGATTGTCGGTTATAGCCTGAGAAACAAACGGCTGCTGGAGGCCGCACTGACCCATCCCTCTTATACTTACCCCGACAACTACCAGCGGCTGGAGTTCGTTGGAGACGCTGCTCTTGGGCTAGCCTTGACCAACTACTTTTTCCTTACTTGCCCTAATCTTGATCCGGGTCAGTTGTCTCTGTTGCGTGCTGCTAATATCAGTACGGAGAAACTCGCCCGCGTGGCCATAAAGCATGGACTTTTTAAGTATGTCCGCCACAATGTGCATTCCCTTGATGACAAGGTAATTTGAGAGGTTGACAATTCAGTGTGTAGTTTGGAAGATTTGTGTTTGATTGTTGATTTCTTATTTTGTTGTCTGTTACAGATTGGGGAGTTTATTGATGCTGTTAAAAAAGAAGATGATGTAGTAATTCATGCTGGGTCAGTAAAAGCACCTAAGGTTCTTGCTGATATTGTAGAGTCTGTGGCTGCTGCTATTTACGTTGATGTCGATTTTGATCTTGAACGCCTGTGGGTGGTGGGTACTTTACTAAGTTTTCATTATATTCTTCTTTCTATAAAGTTTGGTTGGTTGTCCTTACTGGTTATGGACTGGATTGCTGTTTTATTTTCAGATATTCAGAGGTTTATTGGAGCCGATTGCTATGCCTGAGCACCTGCAGCAACAACCGCAGCCCGTCGCTCTTTTGTTTGAACTATGCCAAAAGCATGGGAAACAGGTTGATATCAAACACTGGAAGAAGGGGCTGGTGAGCATTGTTAGTGTGTTTGTGGACGGGGAACTTATTGCATCAGGTTCTTCGGAGCAAAAAGAAATCGCCAAGCTGAATGTTGCCAAATCAGCTTTGCACAAATTATCAGAATCACTTCCCACTTCAAGTGGGATGACAGAATATGTCATTGATAAAAATGGTTTTCTTCAAGGGGCAAAACAGAAGTTGCATGATCTATGTTGCAAGAAAAAGTGGTCCAAGCCAAATTACAAGTATGCATTATCTTTTTTGTTAAACTTAAAGCTTTGTTTAATTTAAACCTGACTAACATGTATCACCCGTTACGTGCATACTCATGTTTGTTTCTAGGTATATTTTGCTATCTATTAAGTTATTAGCACAAACATGCTGCTTACGGTCTGCTTTAGTTTAGTGATAAGAAGGCATAGTTTATATTGTAAACCTTATTGTGTCATGCTTAGTTGGTTTCTTTTGACTTAAGCAATTGCATCCAAAATTATCATTATTTTATATTTTATAGTTAATAATTTTTCTTTAGTTTGTTCGTCTTGCTTATGGATATGTACTAGAGGCAACAAAGTGTGGAGCTTAAACGTATTACTTGTGAAAACTTTTGTTTCTTAACCAGACGCTATGTTTTAAAAGTTGTGAAGGTTAGTTAGCTAAATCATATCAACCTCGTGCTTTGTTGTGTGATGTCGCACTGCATTTGTTGGTGATTGCATCAACCCATGGTTCTAAATTGTGGTTGAGAAATTGTGCATTTAGTTAGTGCATATCAACCTCATGCATTGTTGCGTGATGTTGCCCTTCATCTTTTGGTGATTGCATCAATTTATGGTTTTAAATTATGATCTGCAATTGCACAAATTGTGATAATAGTCTGGACCGCAGTCGCTTATTGCAACCACAATTGGCATAATTGCGAGAAATGTGGCAGTAATTTTAGCAAATTGTGATAATAGCCTGTGGTTGCAATAAGCAACTGCGGTCCAGACTATTATCACAATTTGCTGAAATTACGGCCACATTTCTCGCAATTATGCCCGTGTCATCTCCAATTGTCACAATTGCCTGCAAGCCCAGTATAACCTGTAGTCTGCAATTTAAATCCTTGCATTAATGATAAAGTTACATACTGAGGAATTGTTGTCTCTATACCATGACCAAAAGATATTCTTATGATTTCTTCCAAGAAAGGGCATGCTTTTGAAGCGAAGAGCAAACATGATTGATTATGGGTTTAGAGTAGATGAAAAAGAGTGGTTTTAGTGTTGAGAGAGAGAGAGAGAGAGAGTAGGGTCGCAGAAGTCCGAGCGGTTGGCTTTGATAAAGGATATGTAACCTGTAGAAATGATTCTGGACATTGTTTTGAGATGCAATTTTGATCTTGTCTACAGTTTGTGAAGTCTTTTTAATATACACAGATATACCTATGGATTGTTTGATACTATTTTTCCCAAGCATTGAAAAACTAATGGAATGCCTCCCCATATAGATGTGGTGGGGTGAGGTTAGAATAGCCTTACTCAAGTGCCATAGCATGCTTCCTGAACCCAAAGAAAAGAAACAGGGTAAGTGCTGAATGCAAAGAGAGAATCAATCTAACAAAGTCCAAGCAGTTGAGATTAAGGGAAGATTATGAAAAACTGAGAAGCTTTATTGATGCTTGTGTCTTCTGAGCTGCTGTCAATCTTATGTTCAGACGCAACTGATGTGGAAGTCAGTCAAATAACGTGCTTGTGTAGTTATTTCTTTGTAAATCTCATCTGATTGGCATGAAAACAATTTGTTTCTTTGGTTTGGCATTTTGTTGCAGTTGTAGCTAGTTAGGGAGTTCACAAGTTTGTAATGCAACTTCTTCTCTACCATGAATTATTTCTTATCTACCATGAATTATTCTTTCATAAACAACTTATTAATGCCAAACTTTAACTTTCCATCTTCTTGATGTTCCATTTATAACCTGACTTCTCATTCTTTTCTGAAATGCAGGATTGAGAAAGACGTGGGTCCTCAACATGACAAAAAATTTGTATGTTCAGTTAACTTTGCAACTGCAAGTGGTGTCCTGTATTATATGACAGGAGACGAAAAGACAAGAGTAAAGGATGCAGAAAATTCTGCCGCTACTTTAATGATGCGTGCACTTCTGGAACTGAAGATTCTATAGTCAAGATTTGATTCAGGAAGCAGCATAATCTCCTTTATTCCTCGTTTTTGTATAGGGCAAGAAATAGCTAATTGCTAAGGCTCTTTGCTGTCACCTGTAATTGTAGTCATCTACAATCTTTTTCCTCTTTGCGAGATTTCTCTGGCACAAAGAGTCAATATGATTCCACCCCAGGCCCTTTTACTGCCATGAGCTCTCTTTTACAACGAGTCAACTTGCCCTCCTGGTCAGGCTGCTCTGCACCGGTTTGTTTGGAATTTGAAACAAACAATAATATAGATTTGTGTACTTAGTTTGTAGATTTGTACACAGCTCGAATTTAACTAAATATTGGCAAAAAATTTTAAAAGATATTTAAGATTATATCCATTATGTTTTATGAAATGAGTCTCATTTTCAATTTCAAATATGATTTATTACAACATTTTTAATTTTTAATTGAGCCAATAAATCCATGTTTTAATTTCAAAGTATAAATGATCTATTAAAATAAAATAATTTATGACAAAATAAATATAAATTTACAATTTCAATAAGATTTATAAGTGAAAAGTAATTATAAATTATTAATATTAGACTATATTTTTATTTATTTAATATAATTCAAACTTGTATATTCAATTTTTAATACTTAATTTTAAATTCATTTTTAAAAATATTAATCCATCTTGTCAAATAACTTGGGTCAATAAATAAGTCTATTTAGTTTTTATTATAAATTAAAATATAAATTATGAGAGAATAAGACTTGGCCTTACAAAATGTAGCACCCCACTCCCGCAAGACTCGAACCTGATATCGATAGTGATATCCGAGTTCGTGTCTCACGAGGGTGGTATGCTAGAGCAGTCGAATCAATTCAAAAGAACCCAATAAGACATTTTTCTTTTGAAAACAATTGAATGCACAAAATTCAATAAACGATTTGGGTCCACAATAATACGAAAACAATTCGATCAAAACACTATTTCAATAATCAATTTACAATACAACAATAATCAATTGGGGTCTTTTACAATAACAGTACAAATCTTGCGGAATTACAAATTTACATAAAAATTGGAATGACTCAAATGCAAACGTAAAACTAATCCCAACGTCAAACTCTGACTCTTAGGCAGTAATCATAATCTCGTTTGTCTAACGGGGTATTCTTCGATTCCTGAAAAATAATTGCAATGTTGGGTGAGTTTGCGAACACAGTGAGAAACCATCATCGATGGTCCACCCAACTCATGCATAAACAGACAATATACCAAATATCACATAATAACGCTGTCATATCTATCACATGCACTATCATTTCACAATCGTAAGGCGTTTCGCCTTTTTCACAATTCATATTAATCATTTGTATATGCGATGCACATGTGACACTTTCCATTTTCATTTCGTTGTTGTGACCGTGCGCCTGAAACTGTCCCAGTGACGGGCACATTGCGTTGAGCCAGTGGCTCT
>JANTPM010000005.1:25052759-25066037 GCA_025434745.1 Erythroxylum divaricatum | reverse complement strand
CTCTCTTCTTTCTAATGTTCCCCCCTTCTGGAAAAGATGCGAGGTATGTTTCCAAGGAATTCACAAGCAGTAGTGAAAACCTAAGCGAGAAGTAGATATACTTCAAGGGATATCTCAGGTGTATTCTGCATTACAGACTCTACCTGTTACCACTCACATAACTCAGTATGGGAAAGTGGCTTGAATTAGAATTAAATGCATATAATAGTTTCTGGTTTGATTTTTAATGCTTGAAAGACAATGGGTTGTGAGCTATCAATTGAATAAATTTGAGCTAGAATAGGAGAACTTATTGATGAGGAATTCGAGTATGATTCAGGCCTAATAGAGGTATATTGAACTATAAAGGTATAAAGTGTAAAAAAAAGTCTGGAAAAGTGAAAGAAGAATTGTTGGAATATGTTGGTTGTAGTGTTTTCACTGAACATGCATATGTATTTTAGCCATATCTTGATCTGTGGACATACAAACGAGATGATTTTATGTTTACATTAAATTAGATACATATGGATATTTTTTCATGAAGGAATCAAATTTGAGTTCTATCTCTAAGAGTTTCGAAATTTGGCTTGAAGTTGAGTTTTTAGATTCTATCCCGGTTTGGGAACAATCTGTAGTACTTTAGGTATAACTTACAGAATATTAAACCAAACCACATGAAATTGGTGTCATTAGAAACTTACGACATACAGGAACATTTTTTTGTAAGAATTTATTGCATAAATACTTCTTTTTCCTTGTCAAAATGACCATGCAAAATTGACCTGAAAATTTGTTTTGAGAAAAGTTGGAATGAAGCTTGAATAAGAGGTAGCACACGATCATGCACAAAAACGATTGTGACAGAAAGTGGACATTAGGGAGTTACAAGATCGTGACAGAGAGGAAGCATTAAGAAGTGCACGATCGTGATATTCAAAATGCACAACTGTTTGACATCTTTTGACACCCTTCACTCTTTTGACCATAACTTCTTCTCCGGACCTCTAATTGACTTGAAATTTGAGGCACAAGCTCCTAACACGTTGCCCTTATTCTACACAAAATTTCCTCTTTTTTCTGAATTCACTAAGAAGGGATTGATAATGATTGATTGATGATGTTATAATAATTAAGTGTATTGAGCTATGAACCTTAGTGCATGATTGAGTGATTAACTTAGAATAAATTTGTATTATTAAAGTGTAAAACTATGTTGAAATGAAACATATATGAGTTTTGAAGTATAAATGGTCATAAGATGTGAATAAAGGAAACATACCCGGAATAGTAATTGGGCATGCATTAAACATGACATATGTATATATGTGCACAAATGAATAAGTATTTGATTGATTGACTTCATAATGTGAATTATGTGTGAATTGTATGATTTTAGATGCTCAAGTCAGACATCATTCAGGCATTGCCGGATCATCCAAGCAATAACATAAATTGGAGCATACTGTGAGTCGACTTAGATGATCTTCCTGGGATTGATTTATTCTGTTTAACTTCCAATTATTAAACTGTTTGTGATTTTTTGTGAATTCGAGACTTTAATGGTTTGAGGAGTTTGATATTCGGAAATGTATTGGAAGTGTTCTGCTTGCATCTAAATTCTGAATGATATATGTATACTCAGTGAAAGTTGAATGCCAGACTTAGGTCCGATGAATATGAGATTTTTTCTGTGCATCATAAGTGAATGCTATTCATGCCATATTTTATTATTCGATACATTTCATAAAATGTATGTTCAGATAAAGGTGTTGTGATCAGAGTAACCAATCTGAAAGAGCTTTAAGCTCAGAATTCTGCACGTAGAGCTTTGCTCCATGATTTCTATATCTGACTGAGCCCAATGGGCCAGTATTTGTATTTGCATTTGAAAGACGGTCGGTCACAACAAAAAAATAATGAATCTGGAGTCTCATATGCATATGCATCTACATTTGTATATTTATGATTATGAAATCTTTTCTAAAATTGTGATGATAAAGTGGTATGCTATGATAATACGAATAATTGGGTTATACATGTTCTGAAAGAATGTTTGTGAAAATGGTTGGTTCTATGATATTTGTGTATTTGACCTAAGTGAGATTATCAATGATGGTTCATTCATTGAGTTTGCAAAACTCATCAAAATTTGCAACGTCGCTTTTTAGGTATGAGATAGGAGACCTAGTTCTTAAGTTTTTCTGGAGGAACACCTTGGATTAAGATATGACTCAAAAGTCTATTTGTTGAAATAAGAGGAGTTATAGATTGTACTTTGTAGTTTCTTTGTCATATTAAACTTTTGTATAAGGGATTGTAAACTTTCTTAAGTTTGGTAATGTAAATACTTGTTTCAATGACTACAATGTAAACTTTTGTCAATGAATGAAATGAAGTGTTGAGGTTTTAAGTATTGTATATTCTTTATGATGTTATTTGAGAAATTATGTTTGCTCTAACATACCATTATCATAAGATATGTATTTGAATATCTTATGAATTTTGGGGTATATACTTTATAGTAGTAGAGTGTTACACTACATCCCTCTTTTCTTCAAGTGAGTTATGGCAAAACATTCATGATTAGGTAAGCAAGCCATTGCTAATGAAAAAACTCACCATTGAGGCCGATCACTTTAAAGCTCATAGTTTTAGAACTTCCAAAAGAGGACAGACCATGTTGATAATATCTATCATTCATAGATGAATTTATTTAACTTTCTTCCAAGGAAAAGGGTCTCCCACCATATGGCACCAAGTGGTAATGGCTACTTGCACATGCTTGCCTGAATCAGAGGTTGGATCCTTGTTAGAAGTTCAATACAAGTGACCATGTGGTAGCTTGGAGACTCTACAATCCTAAGATGATCTGGGAGGTTACTGTGAAAGGCTCAACTAGGGAAAAAGGGTTCTAAACATTCAACGGAATGGGATTAGTAGAAGAGACGAATAGAGGGAAGGAAGAGTTGGAGAAAGGGCTCTCTTGCTCTAGCATGATGATCGCTAAAAAGGAAAAAGCTTAGCAGATGGATTTTTTAAAATTTTTCCTTTTATATATAGAAAACTAGAAAGTTGGGAAACATAAAAAGGAAAGAGAGTAATAAGGCAAGAACTCAGAAATAGATTGGTGTATGAGGTTAGGAATAAGGATAAATCTTTATTGAGCACAAGATGAACAGCTGATGACGTTCTAGAATGAGGATAAGAGGGGAGAGTTTTAGAGAAAAGTAGCAACATATCTCTAACAATCACCTTTACTATTTTCATAAAATAATTTATTTATTTTGAAATATTTTGCTACAAACACGAACAATAGCAACCTTTTTCTTGATCGTTAAAAATTACAGTTTGATGATTTCAGAGTTAAGATTATTCCTTGATGAATATAGGTATAAATGATGTGAATGCGTGCAATGATGAAATCGAATATTTATTTATGTAAATGCTTTATGCCTTTTAATGAACAAAAAGTAAGGTATTCTAAAAGATAATGTAAACCAATCAGTGATTGGTTAAGAAGTGCGAAAGTGCCACTCCTCATTTTTGCTTTCTTCTTTTATACCATCTTTTAAGATAAAAATATTGCACTAATTGACTATGGTTCCCTAGTAATCAATTGTATGGAGATCATATAATTTAACTATAATTTTAGCCCGTAAATTCTAAAATATTCATGAACATAGTCAACCATAAGATGAATGTAATCATATATTATAAACAGAGTCTCTATAGCCCCATGATGAACCATGTCACGTAAATAATACCCAATCCCTCTCATCTCATCTCAAACGTTGGATCGCGGGTAATTTAGATTTGTTGAAATAACTTGAGGTTAATTCACGAGTCTAGATCCTCTGTCTAATATTATGGTGTCTTATTGTGTCCAATGAATCTCAGTCATTTATTTATATGAGTCCTGCGTGGATCTCGCGAAATAAATGGTTGAGATTTTATGAGACAGAATAAGACAGAGTAAAATTAGACAGAGGATCTTTTCTCTTCATTCACTCGCCAACCCTAATGCTACAGTACAACGAACTTGGCATTAGATGCCATTCTCCTTCATGTAGCCGATGATTATAAGATTCTTTGGTAGATGCTTGATCTGAGGGATCTAAAAGATTTCTGATGTGAACAAATCTCTAGGAGAGGGAGCAATAAAGCTCTTGTCACTTGTCACCATTTGACCTCTATGTGGGAATATTAAAAATCTAAGCAGGGATGATGATCTTATAATACTCATCATCATTTGCAGGCAATGGACTAAATATGTTAAAATTTTTATCAGCAAGATGTGATAATTACCTGTCTCAGAATATCTAGGATCAAAAGCTTGAATCTTTTGATAATCACCGGTGGGACTCTGTAAAATGGTTATGGACTGAGACATTTTGATGAGAATATCCAAGACACTTCCTGCAAAAAGCAAGATAAGGATCTAGTGTAAGCAGCCACTCTACGGTCCCCGGCCCCATATGTACGATACAAATGCTGAAGGAATTTTAAGTTCTTATGGAAAAGAAAAAAAGCAAAAGACTGCCGGCCTTGTTCTTTCTCACACTCACAACCACAGAGATATCGAGACAAAGGGGAAAAGGGAGCCAACTTTCTTTAAAGAAATGAGGAGAAGATTCAAAAGATAAAAAATCCTTTGGAAACATATACTCCAAAGCACATTTACCCCACAAACATATATCCTTCTTTTTAATAACGGGATCCTTCTCTCACATTTTATGTTGGCTGTGGGTAAAATCTCATCTTCAATGGCAAAGTTATAGCTTTCGTCTTAGTAGTTGATTCTTACAGGAATTAAACTTCAGGTCTAAGTATGATCAAGTCGACGAACCCAAGATTGTACAATGTCCTGGCGTCAGAGATCAATGATGTTTTACCTGCTCCCTCCTATATATGGCTAAGAGCAACTAACCTTGCTAGCTTGCAGTACCAGAACTACTCCTGTCGTGAAGATTTCTTGGCCTATTTTACTTTCCCATTTGTAGAACAGTATTATCCAAGAAATTCCCAAACAATAATTTTGCTTGTGCCACAAAAATAAAAAAAGTGAAAACTTCAAGCAAAGACAATTAGTCTTCTAGATGAGGAAGCTCCTTAAATCTCATTTCAATTTCAGCTTCAATAAAACTAGTCATTATCCTGTCTAAAGGCTTCAACAGCACAAACTTATTGCCAAAACATGTCTGTTGACGCTGATACACTTGCTGTACTTTTCGCCCGATCTTATCCTACAGTGCTTAAAGGGTCTTCTTTTCATCTCAATTTTTATGCATTGTTGACCATATAATAGAGCTTTTTCACACGTCGGAAAGCACAAGTAGGGAATATTAACTTCACTTTTATGTGTATCAAAGCAGTAAGAAAATGGTAGCATGTCACAACTGTGTGCATACAAATTTAAACTTCAAATCTTGTCAAATTCTATTGCGTTATGTCCCGAAGAATTGATAGGTGAAGAAGTAAAGACTCCTTGATATTGCAGCCAGTTCTTTACGTACATTAAACTTTCCCCTTTTTTTTCTTTTTGTGTATGCACTCTTTGCTCATTATCTGTTTCAGGAAAACTTTCTCTCTTTTCCTGAGTCCTGTTTTTGGCCTCAATCAAATCCAAGAAGAACAGAAATTGTTAGAAAAGGAGAGAAAAGGACTTAGAAAACAAATCTTTGGGCCCAGAAATTTTCTCCAGGATTTTGTTGTTTGACAACAGTGCAATGGTGTTTGCTTTGGATTATCCTGATATTGTATCCCATAACTATTCAGGCAATGTTCATGGTAATATTGTTCCCAGGTTGTTTTGTTGACTTGCTTCACATACAACTTCTTAGTTACAAACAAATATGCTGCCTGTACTATTCCCTCCGTTTTTCTTTACAATAAGAGTAGGCATGATGGCTTATGCATATGAAAGAATAAAATTACTTACATCTTGACATCTCAGTATTCAAATATTTTTTTTCTGGATTATCTTAAAGAGAACAGAAGTGAAAAAAGAAAAAACGCTCCGATTTTTAGCCTGAATAACTATACAAGTTGATATTGCCTCCTGGAATGAAACTTCAAGTTGTCTGGATTGACTGAAAGGTGAATCCATAGTCTCAGAAAGAAAGACATGTTCACTTCATATATAATATGGAACTATAGATTGACTCTTGCCAGACACTTGAAGCATCAATTTTAACAATAAGCATATCTCATCATTTTGATTCAAACAAAAGAAAATAAATAAGAATACAACTAAATTCGTATGGATCATTCAATAGATATACCCATGACGCCAGTAGCTTACATTCTATATATCGACTGTTGAGTACTAGAGTTTACCACTAATTTCCTGTCGTAGATTCAAGAACATAACTACGAGACCTTATGATAAGCTGCTAACATATGCAGCAAGTAGCAGTATACATATTAACCCACAACTTAAGAAAGAACCATATCGTAATTTATATGATTTCCCTCCGGCTCCATCCAATAAACCAATGATTCTTAGCTAGACTGTTAATGTGTGACCTAGCATGACGTTGCTAGGCGTCTAACTAGAACTAAATTACTAGAAGGCTTTCTGGTAAAACCCATGAATCCTCTTCCATGACTCTTCCCTTTGCATCTTCAACTGCTTGTAGAAGTTGCCTATGAACGTTTCAGCTTTGGTAAATAGCTCTTGCCCACTGAGCCCTCCAACTTCCTCTTCCAGCTCTTCTTGAATATGCTCTTCATGGAGAGACACGTGATCTTCTGCTTCTGTCTCTCCACCTCCGATAAAGAAAAGACTTGGCATGGAGGGACACTTTCTCACTTTTTCCACCTTCTCGGTATTAGCATTAAATTTCTCAGATGGAGATTTCTCCACCACCTTTGCCTTCTTTTCATTGCAAGCAGTACTAACTTTGGTCTGAGTAGAGGAATTACTTTCTGCGGGTGATGATACCACAGCTTTATTGATAACTGGAACAGCATGTTTTTTGTCCTCTAAAGGCTTGGAGAAAGTAGATAGCAGGCCAGCTTCAGCCCCCAGAGCAAAAATGAGCAGATTAATGATAAGGTAAAGGTACTTGGGCCTTAAAGAGGAGGATATGAGGGGTGTAATAAAGAGAAGTGCAGCCAGAAGAAAAAGCATGAGAATCTGAGAAGTCTTGAACTTGTTCATAGCTTTTGTTTGTCTCTATAGTCTATGCCAACAGAAGATATTATGGAGTAATGTGGTGGTTGATGAATCACAAAATTAGAGGGGAGTTTTTGGCAGTGGAGAGCAAGTATAGGCCTTAATATATGGACACATATATGGAGAGAATAGTAGAGAGGCATGCTGGATGACGGTTGTCGTATACCATGCACAATTTCCTATAAACTTGCTGTATCTGTTCATTTGCAGTATCCGTTCATTTTTAGTCAAAAAAAAAAGAGTAGAAAAGTAGATTATGAATTGAAAGTATTACGTAGCTCATTTTGCTTTTTGTCTTTTATGAGAAGAATCACGAGAACATTTCCTATAAACTTGCTAATTTTCATGTATTTAAGACTAATGATCTTATTTAAATTATAATTTTAAGTTCAGTTAGATTCTTACTATATTAATTGAACTTGCACAAATTTTTTAATTATTTTTCCAAATTCACTTAGGAAATTATTAAAATAAGTAAAAGATTAAAAAAAAATTGTGTTTAGTTTTGTGATATAACACTATCGATCTTCATGTATAATTTAGATTATGTTGTTAGCTCAAAATGAATAAGTTTAATATCAAAGAATAAAGTTCAAGGTATAATTGACCAAAACTCAAAGTTAAAGAAGTAAATTAAACTATAAAATAAAGTATACATTATTTCAAGTATTTTTTTCTATCATATTCGCATAGTATAGACGAGACTAGTAACATGCTTTTCTTTTCAAGATTAAGAGATCGTAAATTTTCTTAATAAAAATTCATTAAAATGGGAGATAAAATTAGTTGACATGATACAAGTTTAAGCCATTAATAATACAAATTTGTACTTTCAGTTAGTGAAGAGAAGACACATATCAATTATATTGGACAAATGTGGGGGATATGCCAAGCCACGTGCATTATATGCATAGACAAGGAAACTTACTAGATCAAGTTTAGCATAAACCATTGTCCTCAATCACACAATAACTATCCTTTTTGAACTAGCAAAAGCTCCTTGCTATATTGATACAAAAAACATGATGAGTGTGACCATTTTGATCATAACTTCTCAAGTCTTTAAATCTTTATAACTCTCTACTCCTTTCTTTCACTTGTCTAGAATATAAGTACAAAGCATATGAGGCTAATTTTCTAGGTTGTTAATGCTTCCTTCCTCTCTAGGTTGTCATGCACAACTTGGGTTTGATCAGAAATTCCTTATAACTGAATGCTCACAATTGGAGCCAAGATATGCAACTGTGAGTCCTTATTCCAAATTCTCTTTAAATTTGGAACTTGCATGTATAGAAATTAGGACTTGTTTCTCTAGAATGATGCATGTATCTATTCTCTCTATGCTTTCATGTTATGGTAACATCCAACCTTTAAAATTGTATGTGAACAAGGCAACTTTTAGTTTATTCTCCTTACACGCAATATATCATCACTTAGTTCCTTAATTTTTTTAACTTAGTTCCTTAGTTTTTTTACAAAGACTTAGTTCTCTTGTACAAGCAAGTGCTCAAGTTAGTGTTTATTCTTACTACCTTTCTTGTTGTTTAAATCTCTTATCATTCATTTCTTTCTATATAATTTGTAAATAGGTAACAAAAGAAAATAGATAGCAGCAAGATCACCAGTAGAGATAGTGTTGTAGTTATCTAACAACCATAGGATACAATTCAGGAAGCTTCCTATATTAGCCCTCCAATTCATAAGTTCCTTAACTTGCTTCCATATGACATTTGAATAGTTGCATTGGAAAAATATATATGACATGATTTCAACTTTTAGTCCACATAAAATTCAAATGTCTTACATTTGGAGAAAGTGAAGTCTCTCAATTGTGTTAATTTTGTTTTTAGCTGTCAACCATATAAAGAAAGAAGCTCTAGACATAAGATTCATATCCCATATAAGTTTGTGCCAAGCCATAATATGATATCTTAGTCTAATCCACCCCCACAAGCTTTTTTTTTTTGGTTAACTTACCATTTAATTGATTGTTCCACATATAGTTAACACTTAGCAAAATATTAGGAGAGTAAATTAGGAACTAAATGACTCAATTCGATTGGATAATTGCTCTATTTCCCTTTTTCAACCCAATTACTAACCTTTGTTTAAGCTGAAAAATTATTTATAAATTGGAGGTCCCATTGCCTGTCTAGTTGTCATATCATAGAAAAGATGAGGTTTCATCCCCCACGCTACAGCTCCTATTAGATCCTACTAAACTCCTAAGCTTATGTAATAAATCAATAGTAACAAGCCTTGCTTTTTGGAACTTAAATAATTTCCCCTTCAATATATAACTATGCATCCATCTCTAACCTTTAAAAAGCTTTGAGGTTACTCCATTAATCAACACACTGTATAATGTAAAGGAGATACAAGCCTTCACCCATTTCTTGAACATATAAGAAAACCAAGTGCCTCAAGCAATATGAATAGGAATTCCTAACTTAAGCAATAAAATGTTTTAAGAAAGTCAACTTTAGTATCACAATTTTAAGATAACTGCTTTTCCAAATTACCTTTCTAACATTTTTTTGCAATGAAAATATCGTAACCAATTTGCCTTCCTTTAAGAAGGGCCATTTAATTGTCACTAATAATAGATTGAAGATTTTGTATAAAAAGTTGCTACAAGCAATTAGTCTATAGTCCCCAAAAGATTAAGGATTAGGGATCTTCAGTGTAATAGGAAAGTTTTATTGATCTCTTTGAATAAACTTCTACATGCTTTGTAGAAGAAAAAATCATTTAGACCATCAAGACCAAGAGCCTTTTTTTTCATTCATATGGAATATAGTTTGTTAAATTTCAAAATCATCAGCATCGTTAGTGAGTAATAGAACCTCCTCTTGTCTAATCCGTGCATTAATACATCCTTTTAGAAGCTATACTAAAGAGGAACAAAGAGAATAAGAGCAAATTAGGTTCTTAAGATAAGACACTAACTTAGTTAGTAATTCCTCTTGACTAATGATCAAATCCCTATTTTGAGAGATAGTTAAACAAATATTGTTGGACTTACTTCTAGCCAGGATAGATTTGAATAAAATGTAGTACATCTATCACCCTCTTTCATCTAAGATTTCCTAGTCCTTTGCTTAAAAAGGAGGCATGATCCTCTACTTTACTCAAGTAACTTTTCAGGCCAAGCTTTTTTTTCCAATAGAATCTCTTTACTACTCGAATTAAAATTAGAGACTTTGTTGAATCTTTTCAAGCTTATCTTTTGCTTCCAAGGCCACTAGCTTGGTGTTAGATACCTCTACATGCTTCAACCTCTTCAATTCACCCTTGATGGATTCTAGTTTCTTCATACATACAAATTGTCTGGAGCCATGCCACCCTGATAATATGCCCTTTGATATCACCTCTTGAAACCTTTCATTAAAAGCAACGAAATTATTGAATGTAAATGAAAACTTTCTACTTACCCTTTGGAACAAGTGTCCAATCCAAATAGGTCTATGATCTAGGAATCAAGACTTCATAAATCTTTCTTTACTTTTGGAAAAGCTAGTAAGCCATGTAAGGTTAATCAAAGTTCTATCCAATTTTTGTCCTAATAAATTTTCTTCCTTCCTGTTTGTTACTCCAAGTAAATATTTAACCCTCATATCTCAAGTGTTCCAATCCCAACCCTTCCACACATTCCTTAAAATCATTAGTGCATTTTCTTAGGTTTGAATGTCCCTTAGCTTCTATAGAAAGTGACATTAATGTCCCTTAGCCCATCAATGATTTTGAGATTGCTATTAACAGAAAAAAGAATAAGTTGAAGGTTCAAGCCCTGTTTCTATTGACAAGAATGCTAATACAAATACAATATATAGTGGCGTTAATCTAGTTAATCACAATTCTATACTCAAGCTGTTTTAACAACACTTATAGTAACAAACTAATGCTAGACATCTGCCTACTAATAACAGATGTACAATCTGAGCATTACGTGTAGAAAGTAAATAACCATAGGCTATGATTAAGGTCCTGTGATCACTGATCGAATATCACTAATACCCCCCTCAAGTAAGAGGGAGCAGTCAGATAACTCGCAGCTTGATCTTTAATGCTAAAAAACGTGGAGTGGACAACGGTTTCATGAAATATCCGTAATTTGATCAGTAATGGAGATATACTTCACTATAAGCTTGCCTTGGCTACATTGTTCCTTAAAAAAGTGATAATCACATTCGATATGCTTGGTTCTAGCCTTGAAAGCAGGATTGAGAGATTAAAAAAAGCAACTCCAAGATTATCACACCAAACTACCACTGGTCGCTAAACAGAATGACCAATTTTGGTGAGCAAGGATTGCAACCACATGATTTCAGTAGCACCATTGGTGACAGAGCGATACTCTGCTTCTGTAGAAGATCGGGCCACTGTTTGTTGTTTCTTGGAGCTCCAAGAGATTAAGTTCTGTCCTAGATAGGCTGCAAAATCACTAGTAGATCGCCAGTCTGCCTTATCACTTGCCCAGTTGGCATCCATAAAGCCTGTAGATTTGTTGTAGAACTAGGGAAAAGTAGGATGCCTTAGCTAAGTGTGTCCTTCACATATCGCATAACGCGCTTGCACATCTGTCAATGTATGTCAGTAGGAGTAGACATATATTGGCTCAGTTTGTTAACAACATAAGCCAAGTTTGGGCGAGTCAGACAGGCATATTATAAGGCTCCAATACACCTCCTGTAAATGTATGGATCGAAAAGTGGCTCCCCTTCAGATTGATCAAGTTGATAAGTAACAGGGATAGGAGTTTGTACTGCTTTGGCACCATCCATATGAGTAACCTTCAAAAGGCCAGTGAGATACATTGTTTAACTTAGCAACAAGCCATCACACTGATGTTAAACCTCAATACCTAGAAAGTATGTAAGATCGCCCAAGTCCTTTAGTTCAAATTTCGTAGACAAACGGTTGACGTTTGCTGAGTGAGAAAGTGATCGCTACTTGTCAAAACAATATCATCCACATAGAGTAATACATAGAGTATTTGAGAATTTTGCTTCAAAATGAACAAAGATGCATCTGTGTGTGAAGCCTTAAAACCAATACATAACAAAAAGGAACTAAGCCTATTATACCAGACTCTTGGCGCCTATTTGAGTCCATAAAGAGACCTTCGTAGCCTGGAAACATGATCTGGACATTGAGAGTCAACAAACCCCTGAGGCTGAGCCATGTAAACCTCCTCCTCTAAATAACTATTGAGGAAGGCATTAGAAATATCCAACTGTTGCATATGCCAACGCTTGGAAACTGCCAATGAGAGAAGTAATCGTATTGTTGTGGATTTGATGACTGGTAAGAATGTGGCAGAATAATCCACCCCCTCTTGCTGAGTATATCCTTTGGCAACTAATCGAGCCTTCATTCTTTCAACACTGCCATCGATATAACATTTAACCTTATAAACCCACTTATTGCCCACGATGTTAATATTTACCAGGTTTGGGCACAAGATCCCATGTGCCATGTTTAAGAAGAGCTTTAATCTCATTCTCCATAGCTTTCCTCCATTCTATATGCTTAAATGCTTGGGAATAAGATGTAGGTTCGAAAATAAAAGACCATGATGAAGGTAAGGTGATTGTTACTACATATAGAATTTTCTTCTTAAGATGAGGTTGTAGAGTCATTGGATGATGAGTTTGTCTGGTAGGGGGTGGATCAAGTTCTTGCGACTGTGATGCTGGAGTAGGTGTGTCACCTGTAACTGCTGGAAGTAATGACATAGAGGCTGGTGCAGTAGGAGATAACGTTAAGTCTGGGGCATTGATTGTTGGTACAGGTGTTGATAGAGGAGATGTTATCTCCTATATTTGGACCTAAGAAACAGACGAAGGTGGTAATTGCGTAGAAAGGACAGGAGAGCCTATAGGTAGAGTGAACCATGGTGAAAAGTCGTTGTCTGTGACCGGTGGCGTTCCCAAGATAAAGTCATTGGAAAGTGGTGCATCATGATACAAAAACCTTGCCTCATCCAATCTATAATGTCTACAAGTGTAGGATCGATTAGTCTGACGATTAAAGCAGATTATGCCTAATGATCAGTAGCATTGCCAAGATAAACACAAGGTGTGCTTCTGGAAGAGAACCTGTTGGTATTGTAGGAT
>JANTPM010000005.1:25019206-25038344 GCA_025434745.1 Erythroxylum divaricatum | reverse complement strand
GCCCGAAGCATATCCTCAACAGTCTTAATCGTCCTCTCACTCTGCCCATCTGTCTGAGGATGAAACGCTGTACTGAAGTTCAACCTAGTACCCATAGCAGACTGCAAACTCTGCCAGAACCTCGAAGTGAATCTGGGATCCCTGTCAGACACTATCGACACTGGAACCCCGTGCAGTCTCACTATCTCCGCCACATACTTCTGGGCCAACTGATCCATGGTATTATTCTCCCTCACTGCCAAGAAATGGGCCGATTTAGTCAACCGATCCACTATGACCCAGATAGCATCATGCTGCCTAGGCGTCCTAGGCAACCCCATAATGAAGTCCATGCTGCACAGCTTTATATACACTTGAGTCTTTTAGGGTTTTGTCTAGGTTTTTTCTCATGAATATCTTCCAAAAATAGTTATAAAATTTCAAAAATATGAAAATTTCACATATTAGAAAACACCTTACATGATGATGCATGAGATTGCTCCAACCTTTAGCACAACTTTTGCTACTTGTTGCATGATTGTGCATCCAACCTTTTCTTTATTCTTTTTTTTTTGTCTCTAATCATCATCAAACACATCAAACAATCCTTGAAATATATAATTAAGATCAAACTCTTTCCTTAAATAATAACTAATCAAACAAACACACAAAACACTAACAACAACATAAATCTAAGTCATAAACACATGATTATCAACTAATAAAACACTCAAAACACACTCTAACACCTAGAAGACATACTAAGTTCTACACCTATTAACTTTCCACACTTAAATCTTTGCTTCTTCCTAAGAAAAACTAAAAATAAAAAACAAATAAAAACACACAACACACAACACACAAAACACAACGTAAAAACACACAATCATGCAACAATACGATAATGGTATAATGGCATCAAATTTTAGGAAATTAACTTAGACATAAACATGAATCACTTAAAAAGTTCCAACAAACTAACTTATTCCATTCATATTCAAATGATTTAATTTAAATACTCATGTCAACCAAAATATCAACACCTATTCATATATCTATGAAACTTGTAAGCATTCACTTATTCTTAAATATCGATTAAAGAGGTAGAACATCACTAAATATCCATTCATAAAATTTATTTTGACATTTAAGAAGAAGATCCATAGGTTCTCTTTCATTGACAACATCACTTTTATCATGCTTAGTTGAAATGTCGTTCTAGATTTTTAACAATAAGACAAACATTTTTCGTGAATGCTCCTTTTTACTTAGCTATATCCAACTCACAACTAGCGACTGGATCTATTTTAAGCCTATTTTTTAAAATGGGCCAACGGAATAGGAAATGTATTTAGCACATTTATAGAACACATTTTGTTATTTTTGGTGTTATTTTTTTAAGATTTTACCTACATCACTTCTTCCTAACCAATGACTCTTACGAAAAGGTAATAATGTCTACCAATGTAAATGAATTTAATTACAAGTGTATCCATCAAGTGTCATAAATTGATACAATACCTATAATATTCTACTCAACGTGCATATTTTTCTCAAAAAATCTTAAAACACAATTTTCACAAATTATATGATCATGTTTATGAATATGCTAATTTATTTTAGTTTTATTCTATTGACACATTCAGACAATGCGCATATCATGCAACAAAATATTTACACCATGTCAACCTAATTAAAAATAAACATAATGCAAATACAATTTCCAAATGATATGTAAGCCTCATGAAGCCAATAAGGGTCCTTTGATGTTCTCTTTGCTTTTGTTCCTCTACAATTATTCTTTATATGGCTTCTTGGTATCTCACTTTTTGAATCTCCCTCTCTTACTTGGTTATGTCAAAAACTTGTATATTCTTTACTTTGCTTGAACTCTTTGTGGATCTTATGTTCATAAACCTACAATCAAACTAGAAAAGTATTAAAGTCCTTAAATCAAAGTACTTAAATTGTAGTAGATGTTGTAATAATCTCAGACAATGATGTCAAAAACTTGTTGATAATTTTAAATACAAAAATTTTTTAATAGAAAAACTTTCTTAACTACAAGTGTATAGATCCTAACTTATAATATAAAAAGTATCGTCCCACGAGGATTGTATAGTCACACAATAATTCTTGTAAACTTTGTTTAAGTTAAAAGATAAGATTAATTATTAAGAATTAAACTAAAAACAAAGAATTAATAAATGAAATATGAACAAACTATAAACTAGGCAGCAGTACAATTTATTGATTGATTAGTGATTAAAGCTAGGAAAACTTCTATCCTTATTTGTTTTCACTTTACCTTCTTGATTTAATCATACTTATCCTATATATCATATAGTTATAATTACCCCCTCTCAATATCTAAACAAGTAATCTCAATTAAAATAGATAAAAAATGAATTATGATCTCTCACTATCAAAACTCTTTCTAACTATATAACTAGGTTTGAAGCCATCGTATAGGTAACTAATAAATAACTAAGATCTCTCTTTAATTTCCTATTAATTTTATGTTTATAGGTCTATTAAGATACCAACTTGCTATGCAACGCAACATAACTGAATCAATAAAATATCTTGATTTGAATTGATTATAAAATAATAAACATCATAAGCATATTCATTAAATCAAGAATGTAAAGTTTAACAAATAATTTACGAGTAATTCCTAAAAAGGAATTTAACCATCCATATTTGTACCTAAATATCCAAGTTTAGTCAACATTAACATCTAACAACAATAAGGAAGTAAGACAAGCATATAAAATGAAATCTGGAGTCTTTTATTCTTTGTCTTGAGCTGGAAAATTTGTAGCCTTATTCTTGAGAATTTTTCTCTTTTAATCTCCTTTAATTATGTCTATGTAGACGTGAAGTGGTATTTTAGGCTTCTTCATATACTCTTTAGTCTTCTAAGGTTTTGTCTAGGGTTTTTTATGTGTATATCTTCAAAAAATAACCTCATAATGTCTAAAGTATGAAAAACTCACATCTTGGAAAACACCTTGCTCGATTACGTATGGGATTACTCTAACTCTCTGACACGATCATGCAAGGGTTGCACGATCGTTCTAGAGACTTCTAAATTGCTAGTCCTTACTGCACATGCATGTTTCTCCAGCTTTTTCTTCATCTTTTCTTCTCATTTTTCTATCTCACAATCCTTGAAATATATAATTAAGATCAAACTCTTGCCTTAAACAAAATTAATCAAACAAAACATATAAAAATGCTAACAAAAACATAAATATAAGTCCCAAACACATAATTATCATCAAATAAAATACTAAAAACACACTCTAACACCTAGAAAACATACTAACATCTTATAAGATATCATCCAATCTTTTTGGATATCTCATAACTTTTTAATTATCTGATTTATTTATAAACTTATTAGATAACTAGTCATCACATCCTAAAATTATTAACTTTAACCCTTTAAAATTCTTAACATTTTATATCTAATATGAAATCTTATAATTGATCTAATTAAAACTATTGACGGTAAGTTGTTGTACTAGGCGTAGCTGATCGGGTGTTAGTTATGTGTAAGTTTTAATAAATAACCCTCGATAATCTGTAAAGGCACGGTTCATTAGCATAGTACCTAAGGTGTCGATCCCACGAGGAGGGAAAATTTAATCCTAAAATCTAAGGCTAGAAACAAATGCAAAAATTCAAAATGCATGAAACTAAAAAAAGAGAAAATAATTCAATCAATCAAATTAAATTAAGAATCAATCACAGAAATACTAATTACTAAGCAATTGCAACACACCCAAAAATCAATCTAAGGAATTTACCAATTGAGATAAAGGGAATTATACCTATCCTTAATGCTAACCTAATTGATTATGAATTACTAGATTGTTGGTTCTAGATGATCTTAGGGTTGATTAATCTCTCTCGAGTTATAACCATTAACCCTAATCAAATCATGGATGTTGCAATCTCTCAATTTACAACATTTCCAAAACCCTAATTAACTCTAAACTTATAATAAATTATAGAAAACATATGCAAGATCTCTCTTTGCACAATTTACCGATTTGATTTAATTCTAATTTACATTAAATCATCTAATTCTCGTTAGCCTAATTTAATCATTTTTTATTTGATTCAATCTCTCAATTTATTACCAAATTATGCAATCGCAAAATTAAATCATAATAAATCCAATAAATAAATAAACAATCAGATTTTATTAATTCAAGAGTAAAATTTCAAAGTTGAGTTCAGGATATCATCAACATTCTAGATCATATCATCAACTATTTATTCCAATTCCATACAATAATAAAAATGAAATTAAATAGGAAATACAATCTGAATAGAAGATAGGAGGTAGCGACATCTGGCAACTCCTAATTTGGGAAGTATATCGAGTCAACTTCTTCTCTTCTTCTCTTCCTTAATCTCTCGATGAATTCTCTATAGGGTTTCTTAAGGCAGCTAATGCAAAAGCTCTTTTGCATCTTTTTCTTGTTCTTTAAATATCCTTTTATGTTCTGCACAGCTTTAGGTTTTTTGAAATGTCCAAAAAATCTTTCGAAACTTGACGTTTTTTAGTGTTTGCGTGTCTACCCGATGTAGGCCATGATTGTGGGCCACATTTGAGCCTTTTCTCATGATTGTGGCATGTAGGTCATGATCATGGGTCGTTCCTTATGCTTCTGTTATGATATTGGCATGTAGGCCACGATAGTGGGCTAACTCTAGTGCTTCTGTCACGATCATGATCTGACATGCCATGATTGTGGACCATTGTTTCGGCCTAAATGTCTTCGAAACTTCCCCTTTCTTTGATGTTGACCCTGAAACACTAGGAAACACATCAAGATACCTAAAAAACATCATAATTTAACTCAAAGAGTTGTACTAACCCATAAAACACTTCAAATGTAAATAATTAACAAACTAACATAATTCTATCCTAAACACATACTAAATGAGTAAATTATCAGTTAAATATATATCAAACTAAGCCCAAAAACAGAATGCAATTTACCCTTATCATCATCCTCACACTTAAATCTTTGCTTGTCCTCAAGCAAACAAAACAACAAACACAAAAAATCACATAACACATAACACATAATGTAATAATCAGACAATGACTTCAACTTCATGAAATAATTTTAACTTAAAACATGATCATTCAAGTTATTCCAAATCATTAACATGGAAAATCCGCATCTAAGAGTTCTCGACTAAAAATATATATTAATCAAGACCCAAATGATAAGTTATTCACCATTTTCAATTTTACATACACATTATAATTCTTTGGTCATTCAAACTCTGTAACCACTCCTAAGTACGTTTTCATGAAAAGTCAAGTTATTTACAAGTTTGGTAGGTTTTTATTAGAAAACACATTATTTACTTATTTTTTTTGGGACATGGACTTAGTCTTTTACATGGAGGCAAATATCAGTGATGAATGTCGATCCGGTTACTCAACTAAGTCATGTTTCTATTAAGCTACTAGGTTGGAATGTCATTATAGCCTTTTGACGTAAAGGCACACATTTTTTATGTGTGTCGATCCAGTTACTTGGTTATGTCACGTTCTCAACTAGCTATAGCTCTATTCATAATCCGAAGGCCAATTGAAAAGTTATTTATTTAAAATTAAAAAGCAATTTTTTTATTGCCTACCTTGTTGCTTAAGCCGCTTGTTTTCATGAAAAAATAATAGCAAAGCTACTTAAGCCGAATGACCTAAAATTACATATGAATGTGACAACTTATAGGGTGATAAGCTAACACTAAATCCTAATTAACTTGCATATTTAACCAAAGAACCTAGATTACTAATTTCGTGAGCTAATGACTCTTCATAATTTAATAGATTATGTTCAAAATTAAATCGATTTCAATCCATCTAAGCCATTGACACATTCACACATTTCACAATATACAAGCTAACAAATTGATATGTGTTTAATTTTTGATACGTTTAATCATTTATACTTAGCGATTAATGATATGAAAAATGTTTAAGATACTCGCTTTAATTCATATATGATTTTAGGTACAATTTAGAAGCAAAGAAATTAAAGTGATTCGAAAGCATTACATTTGGGCCATTTTCTAAAGATTAATTTTCACTTGTCTTCATGGAGCAAGAAGAAGAAAATTTAAAGACAAGAAAAATCAAAATACAAAGAAGAAGAATTAAAAATATTTGCTGGAAAAATGAAGAAATAATAAGAGAGTAAAACACATGTAGTAGCTGGGAGTTGAAGGATAAAATGACATGTATGCAGGTGGAACAAAATAAAGAAAAAATGATGGCAGCACAGCCCAAAGCAGAAGAAAGCTAGCGTTAAACGCCAACGCTAAATGCTAAAGTTGCATGCATTTAACACATGGCTTTAAACGCTAGTGTTGAACGAGAAAGCTAGCGTTAAACGTTAGTATTTAACACTACAAAAGGGCTAAAAAGAACGCAGGTTGTTGTTCAAGTGAGGAGGCTTTTAAAGAAGAGTGAATAGGAGGTCAAAGAAGTTAATTGTCAAATTAGAGAATAGTGAGATGGAGAAGAGTAAGTAGCATGAAGTAGAATAGAAAGAGGCTTGTGAAAGAACAAAGAAGGGTTGCGTAAACATCAAGGGGGTTTCAGCTAGGGAAACATGATTAGGGCTAAAGCATTTTTCTGGGAAAGATCTATGGAAGGCTAAATTCTTAACGCTGATTTGGAAGTGACATCAATGCCGACAACTTGGGTTAAGTGTATTTTTACCATTTTTGATGTTTCTTTCTCTCATTAGAAATTGATTATGTTATCCTATTTTAATTGATTTGGGTTTTATGTATGGATAATCAGATTTTCATTATTGTTCAATTATTTGTGTATGAACTCATTGTGTATTTTGAGATGATGATTTAATGCGTTCATTGAATCGTTTAATTGCAAAATCATTGCTAGAATTTTGATATAATCATTAATTGTTATGCTGAAGTTCATGTGTAGCGACTAATGATTCGTAATCATTAGGGACAACATGACCTAGGATAAATGACACATCATTTGTGGTTGTTGCTAATTAATTGATTTTTCTAATTCATAATGCTACTGCCTAATTAAATCTAGAGATTGTATCCAAGGTTATTCGATAGTTAAAATTAATTAACGATCATATTTTAATTAAATACTACTTAAGGGAGAACTCAAGTTAATTATTATCCAACGATTAATAGTTACTTTGAGAGGTTTGAGAACAACAAATCAGTAAAATATGCTTAATTAGGGTGTAGACCGATATTTAACCAAAGAACTGGGTCCCTATCGAATTTCTCACTTTTATCATGTTTCGTATGTTTTCTTTAATTGTTTTTATTAGTTTAGTTTCATTTTATCTTCTTCTTTTTAAAACAAAATCCCCTCGTTAAACCTAAACACTATTTAATTTTATTTCATAAACTTTGCACACGCTCTCTGTGAAATTGACCTAGACTTACCACCGCTATAGTAGTAGGTCTAGTTATTTTATTTTGAGTAGCATTATAAAGCGCTATTAATTTTTAATGTCATTACTGGGGAGTGTGGTGTTTTAGTTTTTTTTAATGATTTTAATTGGTGTTTTGTATGTATTTGTTCGTAATAGATTTCTTTTAAGTTATTTCATGATCCTTTCATTTTTCTATTTTGTGTTTATGAAAAAATTTTAAAAAAATTCATGGACAAAAGTAATTTCTTTTATAACTTATATTCTCAATCCTATAACAATGTTTGGACTGATCAACCTAACTTTTGTTATGGATGGGATAATCATTAGAATTACTTCAATGATAGTTTGTAGGGCATACAATAATCCCCGTGTGGACCAAAAGCTTCTTGTCAAAACTCAAGTACATCTATGGAAGAATTGATGAATGTTGTGATTGCTAACAATCTCTAATTTCAACAGAGCCTACAACAGTAGTTTTAGCAGGAAATGAGGCATATAACGTTTAGAAACCATAACATGGCAAGCTAAATGGGTGAAATGTTAGCGAGGATTGACTACCTAGAACCACAAATTAAAGAGGAGTAGCCATATCAACCTAAGGTATACCCAATGGAAACTAGTGCAGAAACCATACAAAGTGATGAGGAGCTTGAGAATTTCTAAAGCAATACTTAAGAAATTGCTTATGTCGAAGAAGTTGAGGAGGAGCTTGAAGTAAAATGTGATACATCATTTGGCTCAGAGGTAAGTATTGAGTCCGTAATTATTTTCGAGACTAACCCTTCACCTTTATCTAGCAGGCTGGAAAACTTAAACAAAGAAGGAAAAAGGTGAAGAGTCATTCAAATTATTTCAAGAGAGTGAGGACTAAGTAGAGATAAACAATTTGAATATAGGGAAGACATTGGAGGTGAACGATTATCAATCAAGGCCCTATCTTGAAAAACCTCATATGGAAGAATAACATTTGCCACCAGAAAATCATAATTTTGTCATATGAGGAAAGTATGGAGTCGAGCCAACGTCCCTAAACAAAGGCGCTTCTTGGGAGGCAACCTAAGGAAGTAAATTTCTTTTTTTTTATACATTTATACATTTCTTTTTATATGCATGTGTGTTTTGTTGATTTTTTTCTTGTTTGTTTTAAGTTTTCAATCAAAATGAGATACAGAACAAAACAAACATTTTTCATTTTTGTTGCTTTTGGGATTATATAGACTTGATTAGTTATAGCAACTTTAGCATGTATCTTTACTCTTGTGATTGGTCAATAAGCATTATCTTTATAAGAGTAGTGACTAGTGGTAGACAAAGCTGACGAGATTTTAAGCCTTATTTAACTGACACATTCATATCAATCTAATTGTCTTTTGATAATGTGTGATCTTTATGACATGCACATCCTATTTTTGCCTTGAATTTCTATTTGAGACCACGTTACCATGGAAATAATTAGGCATTCTTTGTTTTTCCAAACTAGCTAAATAGCCTACCCTATTGGTATGCTTTTTTCCTTTGTTAACCCCCTTTGAGCTTTATACCTTTCTTTTTGTATCAACCATAATACATGCTTTATACTTAACCAAATGTCCTACCCAAGCCATAAAGCTAGTGAAATATTTATGATTGATGAGTTTGTGGATGTACAAAAGCGTAAGTGTGGAGGTGTACATATGTGTGGGTTGGTTAATGTTAGAATGTTTTGTTATGTCTTATTATTGAAATTTTCATATTGATGTAGTTTATTTTAATTGTTATAAGGAAAAGAAAAAAAAAGAGAAAAGCAAAAAAATGAAAAAAAGAAAAGAAAAGAAAATGAAAAAGAAAGAAAGAAGAAAAAAATGAAAAAATTGTTTAAGTAAATTTATTAAGGAGGAAGAGCATATGAGTTTGTAAAGTTATTCATGATTAATGCATCTTCCTAGAGTTGTAATGAATGTGTTATTTGAGTATGTTAAATATGAGATAGATGTTGGCCTAGAAGATTTACTCTTATGATTTTAATGTATTGTTGACATAAATTGTATGAGTGATTCTTTCAAATTGGTATATATTTCATATGGTTTGTGTTTAGAAGCTAAATGGGGTTGTGAAATATAAATGTTGCATTTGTCATAGCTGATGGTACCCAGTTTTTAATGAGTGTTACTTTGTTTCACTAGCTTAATGACATTTATGTTACTTGACCCAATTATATCTCACCTTACCTTTGCCCACATTACAACCTTGAAAAGTCTTTTGATTCATAATTTTGCATATGAATTATAGTGGTGAAGAAATGAAATGATATATAAAGTTATGGATTGTCATGATCATGAATGGTGTTGAGTGTACCTATAGATATATTTTACTTAAACACATTTTTCAAGTCTACCATTAGATTGCTCAGTTTTCGAAGATGATGTTTGTTGATTGATCATGAGTAGAAGCATTGAATGTTCAATTTTTTCTATGATTTTTGAAAGTCATTCATCTTTGATTATGATTATATAGTCTTGGAAAACATGGGAATTGAGTAAATGTTTTGAGTCTTGGAGCTTAATTTAGATGTTTTGCCCGAGGACGACCAAAAGCTAAGTATGGAGGAAATTGATGTGTGTTTAATTGTTAATACATTTACTCATTTACACTTAGCGATAAATGAAACGAAAATGCTTAAGATACTCACTTTAATTTATATATGATTTTAGGTACAATTTGAAAGCAAAAAAATTAAAGTGATTCGAAAGCACTACATTTGGGTCGTCTTCTGAAGATTAATTTTCACTTGTCTTTATAAAGCAAGAAGAAGAAATTTAAAAGACAAGAAGAAGACAAGAAAAATCAAAATACAAAGAAGAAGAATTAAAAGTGTTTATTAGAAAAATGAAGAAATAACAAGAGAGCAAAATGCATGTAGCAGCTCGGAGTTAAAGGACAAAATCAAAAGCATGCAAGTGGATTAAAACAAAGACAAAATCACAGCGGCACAACCCAAAGCAAAAGGAAGCCAGCGTTTAATGCATGGATTTAAACGTTAGCTATCAACGTGAAAGCTAGCATTTAACACCACAAAAGGGTTTAAAAGAATGCATGTTGTCCTTCATGTAAGGAGGCTTTTAAAGAAGAGTGAACAGGAGTGTGGTCTAAGAAGTTAATTTTCAAATTAGTGAATAGTGAGCTGGAGAAGAGTATGTAGCGTGAAATAGAACAAAAAGAGGTTTGCAACAAAACAGAGAAGGGAGGCGCAAATAACAAGGGGGTTTTGGCTAGGGAAATATGATTGGGGCTGAAACTTTTTTTGGGAGAGACCCTTGGAAGGCTAATTTCCTAACGCTAGTATGGAGGTGACGTCGACGCCGACGACTCGAGTTAAGTGTATTTTACCATTTTTGTTGTTTCTTTCTCTCATTAGAAATTAATTATGTTATCCTATTTTAATTTATTTGGGTTTTGTATATGGATAATCGGATTTTCGATATTGTTCAGTTTTTTATGTATGAACTCATTGGGTATTGTGAGATGATGATTTTAATGCATTCATTGAATCGTTTAATTGCAAACCCATTGCTAGAATTTTGATACAGTCCGTAATTATTATGTTGAAATTCATGTATAGCGACTAATGATTCGTAATCATTAGGGATAACATGACCTAGGTTAAATGAAACATCATTTATGGTTATTACCTTGATTAATCGGTTTTCCTAATTCATAATGCTACTACCTAATTAAATCTAAAGATCATATTTTAGGTTATTCGGTGGTCAGATTTAATTAATGATCGTATCTTGATTAAACACTACCTAAGGTAAAATTCGAGTTAATTATTAACCTACGATTAATAGTTGCTTAGAGAGGTTTGGGAACAACAAATTAATGAAATATGCTTAATTAGGATGTAGGTCAAGATTGAACCAAAGAACTGGGTCCCTACCAAATTCTCCACCTTTTTCATTTTTTACATGTTTTCTTTAATTTGTTTTTGTTATTTTAGTTCATTTTATTGTCTTCTTTTTAAAACCAAATCCCCCTCCCCCGTTAAGCCTAAACACCGATTAATTTCATTTCATTAACTTTGCTCACCCTCTCTGTGAGATCGACCTAGACTCACCATTACTATAGTAGTAGGTCTAGTTATTTTATTTTGACTAGCGTTACAACACGCTGTCGCAAACTATCATACCATATGAAAATTCACACTTAAAACAAAACACATAACTTCCCCACACTTAAACAACACATTGTCTTCAATGTGAGATGGAGACATACAAACACACATGGAAAGAATAAAAAGTATAAAATAGAATAAAACAAAAACAAAAATAAATATAGACTAACTTCAAAAGAAAAGGGTTAGAAACAAAGCCTCACGGTGATGGAGGTAGGGATGGTGTCAGAGGTGGCAACTGCATACCTTGATCCTTGAAGTATCGATAAATACGAAATATGTCTCGGTTTCGATGTCATTGTGTTCAGGTCATCTCCTTCATCCTTCTAAAGTTCTCTACAAGTGTATATGTAATTCCCTTCATGTTCGTGGAGATTATATCGCTCACTTTCTTCCAGCCCGATTCATCTATGTCTTCTTCCTCTTCGAACTCCTCACTAATCGAGCCCTCTTCTACCTATTGAGACGATGCTGTGCTCGAACTCACCTGACTAGCCCTAATCTTCACATGAGTCTTTTGGCTAACATCCTGAAGTTTCATATTATGGGACTTAAGGATTTCAGCACGCCACAAATGATGGTGATTTAGAAAATCAGGGAGGTAGATGGTTAGACCATTACAGTCCATGCCATAATACTCAACATTGGCAGAAACCAAGTACCCCATACCCAAATTGTTGGTCCTCTTAAGTAGAGTTGCAACAATATCATTCAACACATATATGGAGGTGCATATTGGGATGTTGTGATCTATGCACCACAACAAGAATTTTTTTTTTGCTGAGCATTTGTTAGTTTCTGATTTGTCAGAAACCACTTAACACAAGAATTTATGCAATAACAAGTACTCATGTGTTCTTATGATGTTGTTATGGGCATTACATCGAATCGCTCTAACCCAATGAGCTTATTACAATAGCAAGAAGCACAAAAATCCTCGTGTTGATCAATAGTGGAAGACTCGAGGAACCCGCAAATGTCACACATGATTTAAAAGTTTAGCTCATAATTTCTTCCCTGCAACTTAAACCACATTTTTTAGGATTACTAGGTTCGTAATAAAGAGAAGTGAAGAATTCGACAATGAGCTCCTGTTAAATAGGATATTGGAAGTTTATGAACTTTGCCCGCTGAATTCTAGGTTCTCTAACCTATCTCACAGTTCTAGCTTATCAAGCATGTCAAAGTCAAAATATTTCGAGACTACTATTTATTTAACATTAAGGGATATGAAACAAATACCTTCCTCTTTTGTGTAGATTGGGAAGGATGCTCTTAAATCTGTTACCCTATTCCTTCACCCTCATCTTGAGACTTGGTTTCGTCCCGATGATTGGTCACGCTTTGCTGATTGCTTAATGCGTGGAATACTAGCTTGTAAGTAGGTGAAATGGAATAAAGTAGAAGTTTGGAATTTGGTTAGAGATAAGTGAGAATGTTAGGTGGTTCTAACTTAGAGAGATAAAGTAAAAATGAAAATGGTGAAAAAATGAAGTAAGAAATGAATATACAGGCGAAGGAAGGGTAAAATGGAAAAAAATTAGCTGAAATTTGAGTGTATAATTTTACCCTGTGGCCTGCAATATTTTTCATCAATTTCTGATTTTTTCTTCTTTTGTCCTTCTCCACATTCCCAATATCACTTCCTAACTCTTTTATAGCTCTTTCACCTCTCTTTTTTAGTATTACCTAGACCATATAACTTATGTCGAAGTCCTATGCCTTCCCAATCTTATTTGGAAATGAAATGACCTAACTACGAAATTCAAGCTATCTAAAATCAAAGAAATAACATGGAATTAACAATCCATGGGTTGCCTCCTATGTAGCACTTCTTTTAACGTTGGTAGCTCTACGCTCTTCTTGCGCTCAAGGTAGTTCAAATGAATAATGCAATGATAGCGCAGTCATCAATCTTACCATTTGCACATGAGCTACCATGCCCTAGGTTCCACCTTACTTTTGCTTCACCTTTCTCTATTGTCTCCTTCGTAATCATTTCTTTCTAAATGCATCCCAGGATCCTCAATATCTTCTCATTATCCTCGAAATTTAGTTTCTTTAATGTTAACTAGAGGTAAGGGATAATTGTTCTCATTCTTCGACACACTAAAGGTCATTTGATGCTTTCCAGCCCTCAGAGTTAGTTCACCCTATCAATGTTAATTAGTAAGCAGGTAGTAGCCAAGAATGGTCATCTAAGGACCATAGGGGTTTCTAAATCTTCTCCAATATCCAATACAAAGAAGTCCGAAGGGAAAGTAAAAATATCAATCTGTACATGGACATCCTTAATAATCCCTTTTAGTCGATGAACTGTTATGTTCGATGTCTTCACTAACATCTTTATGAGTTCTAACTCTTCTAACCCCAATTTTTGACTAAAGGTATAAGGCATCATATTAATGCTCGCTCCCAAATCTGTGAATGCTCTATCTATTTTAACTCTATTGATACTGAAAGGAATGTAAAAAATCCCTTAAGTCCTCTTTTTTGCGCTATATTAGGGTTTTCTTTCACTATGCGCTCCTTAACTTTCTTCTTGATTAATTCCCTAAGTGTGAGGTTTGTTTGTAATTGTTCTATTATATCCTCAAGCCTCCTATGTGCATCCTCCATGCCTCCAATTTTATCTAAAATCATATCCAACTTGGATTCCATTGAGCTTAGTTTATCTTGTTGGAAGCTTGGTTATCCTTGAGGTCTGAAATATCTTCTAGCATTGTTTGTCCACAAGAAGTTATAGCAATTCTTCCACCCGTGGTTGTATATGTTAGAGTAGGGATTGTTTCCCCCTCCTCATCCATATTGAGCGTGCATATAATTAATTTGCTCCGGATCATTTTCCTTTATCAAAAAACAGTCCACCGTATTATAGTCCATCTGTCCACAAAGTTTACACTTTAATTGCACAACCTTTAACAAATTTAAGGACAAAGTCTTCATGTTGTTAAGCTATCGAGTTAAGGTATCAATGTTTGCCTGCATCTCCATCATTTGATCAACAACTACAATTCCTTTTTGTTCTTCGAAGGTAATGGGTTGTTTACTCCACTCGTTCGTCAATAGGTAATTATTACCTGTCCCCTCCTCTATCAACTCTTTTGCTCCATCTATCGTCCTGCTTATCAGTGATCCTCCTAAAGTTGCATCAAGTGCCTCTCATATGTGGAGTTCTGCATTATAAAATGTCCACAACAAGAATTCCTTGGGTAAGTTATGGTGTGGGCATTTTCGTTGCAAATTCTTGGATCTTTTTCACGCTTTATAAATAACTTCCCCATCACTTTGCTGGAAGTTGGAAATCTCCTTGATAATCTTCAAGTTCTTAGTAAGGGGAAAATATTTGTCTAAAATGGCACGAACAAGTTGATTCCAAATGGTGACATTGGTTGGGTTGAGAGAATGGTACCAAGTCTTTGTTCTATCTTTTAGAGTAAAAGGAAAGAACCTAATTCTTACCACATCCCCTGACATCTGATAGTACCGAAAGATATCATAGATTTCAAGGAAGTTCACTATATATGCATTGGGATTTTCATTTGTTAGTCCATAGAATTACACATTCTGTTGAAACATATTTAGGAGGGCTAGTTTAATTTTGAAAGAGGTTGCTTGTATAAATGGCCTAGCCACTCTTTGGTTAGCTGCGTTGAACCCTGGTCACATGAAATCTATAAAGGTTCTTTGTTGATGTCCTCGGTTCACTCAGTGATCCAAATCTTGCTGAAATTCCTTTTTTGTTGTTGCTTTTACAATTTCTTCTTCTTCTTCACGCTGAGCTTTCCTAATTGATCATTTTAATCTAATGATGCCTAACTTTAAGGTTTTAGCTACACGACTCGAACTTCTCATGACTCATATGTTCATGTAAGAGCACGGATTCAGATATAGAAAGAATAGACAATAAAAAATAAAAACTAACTAAACGCCTTAAACTATAGAATTAAACTAATCGCCCACTGGAAATAGTGCCAAATACTTGATTGAGTGTTAGTTGTGTTAGCCCCCAAACTTTTTTTTAGTTAAGCATGATTAATTATGAGGTTTGGATAGGTGAATTTTTGGGAGTTAATTTTTTTTAGGTCTATGTTAGTAGAATTTAATTCATGGGTTAGTTGAATTAACAGTGGTAAGAATGCATAAAGGGGTATTTTGGGTAGTTTACTTAAGGTTAAAAACAATAAAGCGTTAAAGGAAGGGTAAGGTGGACTTTTCTCATTCATTAAGGGTAAAATGGGAAGGACGAAGCATGGTATTCTTCCTAAAGAAGAGAAAAACGAAAATAAGAGAGAAAGAAGAAGTGAAATACAAAAACAAAAAGTGAGCAAGGGAGGTTTCGATGAAGTAGAGAAAAGAATGGAGTTTTGAGCTAGGTTTCTTCTTTTCTTAGTTTTAAAGAGAAAGCTTGAGGTTGCTCAAGAAGGAAAAAAGAAAGAGGAAGGGAAGAGCTTTCATTAGAGCCAATAATCTCACAAATTGGTGAAGATTCAAGGTAAGTTTGATTTTTATCCTTTGGATTTATGGAAGGGTTTTGGTTTATGAAGCTTAGGAAATGTGTGGGTTTAAGAATTCTAGGATAAATTTAGTGAATGTATTTTCTTAGGGTTCTTAAATTTGAATTCCTATTGAGTGGGAATTTTTTTAATTTATAATGAAAATCAAGAAGGGGATCAAGAGAGGCAAAAGGAGCAAGAGGAAAGACATCCTTAAGTCAATTTCTTAAGTAAGGAATTTAAGGTGGGTACATCTTTATAATAAAGTAAATAAGCCACTAATGTTTTTTTTAAATCAAGGAAGTTTAACGATTTCAATTGCATCATAAATTGACATTTATTGCCTCTTGAATGAATTGAGAAGTTGTTATATAATTGATATATGAATTGAGTGGAAGATTTATGAAAAAACTTTGAAAATGATTCTTTTTAAAAAAAAGATAGCATGTTTATGAAATCATGTTTCGAAAATGGTTTTTAAAATATCTCATGTTCATGAAAAACACGTTTTTAAAATGTGTCATTTTGGCAAACTGTTTTCAAATCATGAATTACATGTTATGTGGGTTTGGTGTAGTCCATTCAAGTATGCCATGTGCACGTCAACCAAGTTAAATTCTTCTCCCGCCTACTCGCTAGTGACACGGAGCTCCTTCATAGACTCCCTCATGTTTACGTCTACACAAAACCACTATGTGGGATTGCAATAGTACGTCAAGCTTATGACTACACATTACCATTATATGGAAATGTGTAGTTCGTCATGTTTATGGATCTACCCAAACCATTATGATGTGCTTATATGCCTATGATATGTCAACAAGTTTTATGCATACATGATTTGTAATTGTGAATTCTGGTTAAGAATTTGAGAATGATACGTTTCATGACTTTAATTAGAATTGTATATTGACAAATGAACATTTCAAAGATTTTGCTTATTTTTCCATTATAAACTGTTACTCACGAGCTTTAAGCTCACCCCTCCATTTCCTTCCCATCTTTAGGTGAAGAGCATGGGATCGAGTAACCAAAGGTTAAGGCATCACTCCGATTATGCATCTTTTTGTACGTTAAGATAGATGTAAAAACGCAAGGCTTTAGTTGCATTTTGAGCAAATTATTGTTCATGTATCTTTTGTATTTTGAGATTTTGAGATATTGATGCATTATGACTTGAAATGCCCATTAAAGCTTTGTAAAACTCTTATCTTTTGATGTTAATGAAGTATGATTGTGTTTTGCTGATGACATTTCCAAATTGCTTATTTCACTTTCAAGTTTTCCATAGAGGTAAAAAAGTGTGTTCTGACTTCAGGGGAAATACTATATTAGCTAGGCTAAATTAGACAAAGTTGTCCTCTAGAAGCTGTAATTAATCTTTCTAGCTTTCCAACGCTATATAGTATGAAATTTTTGGATATCAGAGTTAAGAGATATGATCACTAGAAGTTTATGATGTTGCATAGGATAGACATTTGGGACAACTATATTGATTTGAAATGTTAATCCTTTTGGAGGAAAAATATCTTTTTGCAATCTTCACGGAAATTGTAGGTCTAGAAGTCTTCTCCAAAACCATTTAATGACCTTAATCCGATATTTCTAGTGAAAGTTATGCCCTTTTTATCAAAATAGGTTAGAGGAAGAAGAACAAGGAAGTTGCGATCACGACTCATCGCTATCGTGACTCTGCGAACTTTCGTTCAAGTCTCCATCGCCACATCACGACCGTACGCACAGGTCATAATCACGATCGCGAGTCGTCACAATCACAGCGATCGCGATCCGCAGGTCTCCTCAAACCTGAACATGTTCCACTCTTTTGACTATAACGTTGTCATATGACCTCTAAATGACTTAATTTTTAATCCAATGGCTTCATAACACATTTATCTATATCTCCATAAAAATTTATAGCTTTTGGTAATGATTTGTAAAAGATCGATTGAATTAAAGTAAGGGTATCAGTTGGAAGAGCATGAACTGGATATTTTACTAAACATACTTCGGTATTTGGATGATATCTTGATATAAAGAGTTCTAAATGAGATGATTCTTATTTCTAAATGAACTAGAGACATAGAGCTTCAAATCCTCTGAAGAAATTGAATTTTAATTCAGTTTCTAAGACTTTCAATTTTTGGATGTAAATTGAGTATAGTGTACTATTTCAATTTCATAACAGCCCGAAAATGTTTAGGATAAAACTTTCAAGTTTCTGAACCAAATTGAATGGTTTTGGTGTCATTAGAAACTTAGTACAAGGGGAACAAATGTCTTGAAGAAGTCAAATTGTAATTCTAGTTTGAGGTTTCCCAAAATCTGTTCTAAAATGGGAGAAATGAGTTTGTTTTTTTATGTTTGAACGGTGTGGGCACGCCACCCTTGTGGGATGCGTGTTTGGATGTCACCTAAGATATCAAACTCGTGACTCACGAGGTTGAGGTCCCAATACTTATGGTATCAGAGCGACTAGGTTTAGGTCTAGGTGTAGGATTAGGTTTAGGAATATCCTAGGCATGAAATGGGTAGCTTTGAACTACAAAATGAACATACATTGTTTTGAAGGAATCACATGCATTGTTTTAAATGAACAATGTGCATTTTTGGTATTGTTTCACTTGATTTGACATTGTTTCATATGATTTAAATTATTTTACATGATTTGAAGTTGTTTTACATGAAGCATGAACTAAAGGTTTTCTAATGTTTTATATTGATGGAGTGATTATGCCGCCTCGAAAAAGAACTCGAAGAGCTACGACTCGATCTCGCTGTCCCTAAGGGAGTATAGATGAATCTTATATCCTATAAGATAGGGTCACGTTCTACTTCTGATTCTGAGACACCTAGTGTATAGCCTGGAGTGTCACTGCCTCCTCCTATGCCCTAAGTGAACCCCATGGATCTGCATTTCTTTCAAGCCTTTGCTCAGGCTTTCTCATATGCCATGTGTTGGCCCCCAAAATTTTTTTCTCTAGTTAAGCATGATTTAAAAGGATTTTAAGGTGTTGATAGATTAATTTTTGGAGTTAATTTGT
>JANTPM010000005.1:24980373-24991010 GCA_025434745.1 Erythroxylum divaricatum | reverse complement strand
TTCGTATACATATATAGAGACTCTATTTCCTCTCCATTAAACACATACGAATTTATATTGGAAAATTAGTGGACGAGTTATTGACATCAAATTACCAAAGAATTGAGTTTGTGAGTCAAAGAAATGATGAGCGATTAAGTCATGAAAATGGTAAAGTACCCGAATTTATCATTAAGCATGCATTTTACATAGTCCAAATAATTATTTGTGCAAAAATGAGTTTTGTAACGTGTGTGAATTGTGTATTGCATAAATGGGATGTGCAGGATAAACGTCTGCATACAAGCATATCCAGAATTTAGAAGCAAATTCTATTTTGGAGCATACTATGAGTAGACCGAGATGGTCTCACTTTATTGCTTGTTATTTGAATTTTGTATTAATTTACTATTGAATCATTATGTGAATGTGATTGATTGTGATGGGTTAAGGACAGAAGGTCGGATGAATGTGATGTATTAATGAAATATTGAAGTGCTACTTGTATATGAATGAGATAAAATAAGTGTGCATAATATGATTGTTAAATGTTGGACCTCGGTCCAATGACAAATGTGTTTTGAATGTGCATTTGCATGTAAATAAAAAGTGATACCCAACTCTAATGTTGAATGTTGGACTACGGTTCGATGATATGTGAATGTGAGTGAATGTGAATCATGCAAATGTGACTGATGCATTTCATTTCAGGAATGCATGAAACATAATGGCTGTTATGATCAGAGTAGCCATCGATTGGAGCTTAAAGCTCGACGAGTGAAAATGAGCTTCGAGCTCAAAAGTGAATTAGAGCCTCAGGCTCAACGTTTAATAAGCCCTGTATCTCCTAAGCAGATAAGGGACGGTTATCAATAAGCTTTATATGGGACATTTTAGGCACTCGGTCATAACAAAGTAACAAATGGAAGGTAGGTCTCATGTGCATTGCATATGCGTAATATGAGTGATTAAATTGTATTGAATTTGAAGTGTGAAATGTTGTGAATGTGAATTATGTGTTATGTGACTGGGTGAGCCATCGATGATGGTCACACAATGAGTTCGCACAACTCACCCAAAATTTGCAAATATTTTTCAGAATAAAAAGAATACCCCGTTAGGCAAACAGTAGTATACTGACTGTAAGCAAGGGAAAGATAAAGGTCAGGATCAGTTCGTTTCTGCATTGTATTTCTTTATTTTTGTACTGAGTTGTATATTCCACAAATTTTGTATCGAATAATGTATTCTGAAAAGTTTTGCACAATGTGTTTTTGAACTATGTTGTAACGGAATGACATTATGTCTAAAGTGTTTTGTATTTGTAATAGGCCCCAATTGGCTATTGAAATTCTATTGATTGTATTGTGTTAATTGAAAATGTTTATGAATGAAAGCAAGCCCGAACAGATTATGGATTTCTAGAAAAATGTATGTATGTTGTTGTTTCAAAAATTTTAAATGAGAAGTTTAATAATTGAATGTGCTAGTATACAACCATCGTGGGGCACTGGCTCGGACATCACCCATCGATGTCAGGTTCGGTTCTTGTGAGAGTAGGGTGTTAAAGGCAAAGTGGACTTTTCTCATTCATTGAGGGTAAAATGGGAAGAAGGAAACATGGCCTTCTTCCTAAGGAAGAGAAAAACGAAAATAGGAGAGAAAGAAGAAGTGAAATACGAAAACAAAAAGTGAGCAAGAGAGGTTTCGGTGAAGTAGAGAAAAGAATAGAGTTTTTACCCAGGTTTCATCTTTTCTTAGTTTTAAAGAGAGAGTTTGATGTTACTTAAGAAGGGAAAAAGAAAGATGAAGGGAAGAACTTTCTTTAGAGCCAATAATCTCATAAATTGGTGAAGAATCAAGGTAAGTTTGATTTTTATCCTTTGGATTTATTGAAGGGTTTTTGTTTATGAAGCTTAGGAAATCTATGGGTTTAAATATTCTGGAATAAATTTAGTGAATATATTTTCTTAGGGTTCTCAAATTTGAATTCCTGTTGAATGGGAATTTTGTCATTTATGAAGGAAATCAAGAAGGGGTCAAGAGAGGCAAGAGGAGTAAGAGGAAAGACATTCTTAAACCAATTTTTTAAGCAAGGAATTCAAGGTGGGTACATGTTTATAATAGAGTAAATAAGCCACTAATGTTTTCTTTAAATCAAGGAAGTTTAAAGATTTCAATTGCATCATGAATTGGCATTTATTGCTTTTTGAATGAATTGAGAAATTGATATATGATTGATATATGAATTGAGTGGATGATTTATGAAAAGACTTTGAAAATGATTCTTTTTTTGGAAAGATAAATTGTTTATGAAATCATGTTTCGGAAATGATTTTCGAAATATCTCATGTTCATGAAAACAAGTTTTCAAAATGAGTCATTTGGGCAAATTGTTTTCAAATCATGAATTACATGTTATGTAGGTTTGGTGTAGTTCATTCAAGTTTGTCACGTGCACGTTGACCAAGTTAAAGGCTTCTCATGCCTATCCGCTAGTGGCACAGAGCTCCTTCATGAACTCCCTCATGTTTACGTCTATGCGAAACCACTATGTGGGATTGTCATAGTACGTCAAGTTTATGTCTACATAGGAACATTATGTAGAAATATGTAGTTTGTCATGTTTATGGATCTACCCAAACCATTCTGATGTGCTTATGTGCCTATGATATGTCAATAAGTTTGATGCATACATGATTTGTAATTTGTGAATTTTGGTTAAGAATTTGAGAATGATACGTTTTGTGACATAAATTAGAACTGTATATTGACAAATGAACATTTCAAATGCTTTCCTTATTTTTCCATTATAAACTGTTACCCACGAGCTTTAAGCTCACCCCTCCATTTCTGTCCTATCTTCAGGTGAAAAGCATGAGATCAAGTAACCAAAGGTCAAGGCATCACTTCGATTATGCATCTTTTTTTACTTTTAGATAGATTTGAAAACACAAGGCTTTAGTTGCATTTTGAGCAAATTATTGTTCATGTATCTTTTGTATTTTAGGATTTTGAGATATTGATGTATTGTGACTTAAAATCCCCATTAAAGCTTTGTAAAACTCTTATCTTTTGATGTTAATAAAGTATGATTGTGTTTTGCCGGTGACATTTCCAAATTGGTCATTTCACTTTCAAGTTTTCCATAGCGATAAAAATATGTGTTCTGACTTCAGAGGAAATACTGCATTAATCTAGGCTGAATTAGACAAATTTGTCTTTTAGAAGTTGTAGTTTATCTTTCTAGATTTCCAACGCTATATAGTATGAAATTTTTGGATATTGGAGTTAAGAGATATGATCATTAGAAGTTTGTGATGTTGTATAGGATGGACATTTAAAACGGCTACATTGATTTGAAATTTTAACCCTTTTGGAGGCAAAATATGTTTTTGCAATCTTCATGGAAGTTATAGGTCTAGAAGTCTTCTTCCAAACCATTTCTGATTGATCTTAATTCAATATTTTTAGTAAAATTTATGCCCTTTTTACCAAAACTGATCAGAGGAAGCGTCGCAATCACGACATTGCGACCGCACTTGCAGGTCTCCTCAAACCTGAACATGTTCTACTCTTTTGGCCATAACTTTGTCATTTGACCTTCAAATGACCTTATTTTTGAACTAATGGCTTCCTAATACATTTCTCTATCTCTTAATAAAAATTTATAGCTCTGATATTGATTTGTAAAAGATCAACTTAATCAAAGTAAGGGTATCAGTTGGAAGAGCATGAACTGGATATTTTATTGAACATACTTCGGTATTTGGATGATATATTGATCTATAGAGTTCCAACTGAGATGATTCTTGTTTCTAAATAATCTAAAGGCATAGAGATAAAAATATTCTAAAGAAATTTAATTTTAATTCAGTCTCTAATGCTTTCAATTTTTGGTTGGAAATTGAGTATAGTGTACTATTTCAGTTTAATAATAGCCCGAAAATGTTTAGGGTATAACTTTCAGATTTCTGAACTAAATTGAATGATTTTTATGTCATTAGAAACTTAAGACAAGGGGAAACAAATGTCCTAAAGAAGTCAAATTGTAATTCCAATTTGAGTTTTCCCAAAATCTGTTCTAAAATAGAAGAAATGAGTTTGTTTTTATGTTTGACTAGTGTGGGCACGCCACCCTTGTAGGATGTGCGTTTGGATGTCACTTAGGTGTTAGGCCCGTGACTCACAAGGGTGGGGTCCCAATAGGTTGTGTGTAAGTTTTAATAAATAATCCTCAATAATTCGCAAGCACACGATTCGTTAGCATAGTACCTAAGAAGTCGATCCCACAAGGAGGAATAGTCTAATCCTAAAATTTAAGGCTATAAACAAATACAAAAATTCAAAATGCGTGAAACTAAAAACGAGAAATTAATTCAATCAATCAAATTAAATTAAGAATCAATCATGGAAATACTAATTACTAAGCAGTTCCAACTTACCAAGAATCAACCTAAGGAATTTACCAATTAAGATAAAAGGAATTCTACCTATCTTTAATACTAACCTAATTGATTATGAATTACTGGATTGTTGGTTCTGGACAATCCTAAGGTTGATTACTCTCTCTTGAGTTATAACCATTAACCTTAAATCATAAACCCTAATCAGATTATAGAGGTCACAATCTCTCAATTTACAACCTTTCCAAAACCCTAATTAGTTATGAAGTTCTCTAATAAACTATCAGAATCCTATGCAAGATCTCTCTTCGCACAATTTACCGATTTGATTTAATTCTAATTTCTATTAAATCAATTAACTCTTATTAACCCAATTTAATCATTTTCATTCAATTCACCCTCTTAGTTTGTTATCGAATTATGTAATCATAGAATTAACTCACAACAAATCCAATAAACATATAAACAATCAGATTTCATTAATTCAAGAGTAAAATTTCGAAGATGAGTTTAGAACATCATCAACATTCTAAATCCTATCATAAACTATTTATTCCAATTCAATACAATAATAAAACTAAAATTAAGTAAGAAATACAATCTGAACGGATGACGAGAGGCAGCGACAATGGGAAACTCTTGATCTGAAAAGTACATCAAGTTATCTTCTTCTCCTCTTCTCTCTTCCTTCTTCTTGTCTTCAATCTCTCGATGAATTCTCTCTAGGGTTTCTTATGTTGGCTGATGCAAAAGCTTCTTTTGCCTCTTTTTCTTGTTCTTTAAATATCCTTTTATGTTCTGAGCAGCTATAGAAATTTTTTTAAGTCCGAAAGGTGCAAAAAATTTCTCAAAAACTTAACGTTTTTTAGTGTCTGCATATTTGCTCGATGTAGGTCAAAATCGTGGGCCACATCTGGGTATTTTTTCATTATCATGGCATGCAGGCCATGATCGTGGGTCGTTCCTTGCGTTTCTATCTAACTCCAATGCTTCTAGGCTGTTGTTTTGGCCTGAATGTCTCCGAACTTCTTTGTTCTTCAATATTAACCCTGAAACACTAGCAAATACATCAAGGTACCTTAAAAACATAATAATTAAACTCAAAGACTTGTACTAACCCAAAAAACACTTTAAATATAAATAATTAATAAACTAGCACAATTCTAACTTAAACACAAACGAAATGACTGAATTAACAGTTAAATACATATCAAACTAAGCCCTAAAACACAATGCAATTTACACTTATCAATAGCTTTAGAAGAAATAAATATCACATCTTTCATATTGTGTTATTCTCCTTACAAAATTGCATAACATGATGGAATTTATTTATGAACCTACTCATTTGAGAATCTTATTCTATATAGACAACCAAAAATTCATATCTCATCACATCAATATTTTTAAATTATTTCAAAATTCTCAATACTTAGTTTATACTTAGATTTAAATAATTTAAATTTTTTAAAACATTTATATCAATATTTTATTTAATACATATATCATATAAAGTAACTAATAAATATAATAAAATACAAGTATCTTTCAATTATAAATTGTTATTATATCCAGTATATCACATGTATAAAATTTAACAATTCAATACCATCATCAACCTTTCACCAAAGGTTGATTTAATTATTTTCAACCCAATAAGTGTCATAAGTTTCATAAAATTCATAATCAAAATGATACATATACCCGTGTATGTAAATTTATAATTTTCTTCATGTTAATTTAACCAACATGGTATGAAAAAATAGTCTTGATTATCCAACTTTGTATTCTTATAACTTAATTTAAGCATAAGTCTCCCTTAATCCAACAATCAACTATTTATATAAACTTAGATAAACTATATTTACTCAACAATCTATTTCTTATCATGTCTTGAAAATTATTATAATGTTGAATCTAAATTCAGTAAAAAATACTTATAAGTTGGAAATATATATGATCTCTATCATATCACTTATAGGCAAGAAAAGTTATACAATTATTTTTCTTCTAATGACAACTATTATCGTATTATAACAAAAGCCTTTATTTGTAACCCATATGTATGCTATTAATAAGCGAAATTTAAGTGGAACAATTCATCAAGGAACTATACCTTTCAACTTTACTTCATATAACCTTTTGTAATGTACTATTATGGTCTTAACATATATTTTACTAGATATCAATTAACTTAAATGTGATTACATTTTTTCATTTATAAGATATTTGTTGGACCCCAAACTTTTCTTGGAAGTTGAACTATTAAATGAGAAGTTGTTAGTGATTAGTTATGAGTAAAGAAAAATGAGATTTCTTGAGTTTGAAATGATATGCAAGATTTAGGTAGTGAATGTAGTAAGTTGATGATGAGTGGGTATATGTGTGTATGTTATGTTATTAATGTTTATGATCAATCATGGACCATAATTTTCTTATGGATGATATTGAGTTTAAATGGAAGTTGAGAGGAAGAATAGTGATTGAGCATGAAAGTTGAAAATGTAGAAAAACAATAGAGCATGAATAGGTTGACTATGAATTCTTGGTTTTTGATGATTTTTGACTAAACTTGCATATTTTGGAGTAGTATGAAATTATGGTGAATGAGTTGATTGAAATGGAGTAGAAAAACTAGAAACAAAAAAATAGAAGTGTTGGATTTTGAAAAGTGGAAGTCTGAAAATTTTCTGAGAATGAATAGTGGAGAGTTAGATTTTTAGATCTGAAACTTTGTAATTTTTCTGTGTTGATCTAGATAGATTTTGATAAAATTTTCTTCATAAAAGTTGTAGCATGTCTTTCTAGCTTTCTAACGCTATAAATTATGACATTTTTTGATATCGGGACTGGAAGTTATGATCATTTGAAGTTTGGATGTTGTTTAGCTTGAACTTTCGGGACAACCACTTTGATTGAAATTTTGACCCTTATAGAGGCAGAAATTGTTTTTTAGATTCTTCATAAAAGTTGTAGAGCTTTCTTTTAGCTTTCCATTGATACCAAATTTGTAAAATTTGGAGTACTGGATCAAAAGTTATAGAGTTTAGAAGTTAGGTAGTCGAAGAAAGAAGTACCAGGATTTTTAAGGCATTGGATTTATAAGACATTCCTTTACCTCTCCATAAATATTTGTAGGTTTTGATAATAATTTGAAAAAGATTGATTGAATCAAAGAGAGAGGATTGGTTAAAAGAGTATGAGTTGGACATTTTTCTGAGCATGCTTCAGTAATTTGGTAATACCTTGATATGTAGAGATACAATTTCGATGATTCTTGTTGAAAAACAAACTAGAGACATGAATCTACAAATTATTTAAAGGAATCGAATTTCAATTCAGTTCCTAAGACTTTCAATATCTGGTGTAAAGTTGGGTATAGTGTATAGTCTCTGTTTAGTAATAGTCCGAAAGTGTTTTGGCTATAACTTTTGCTCTAGTCATCCAAATGAGATGATTCTTAATTTGGATTAAACTAGAGAGATAAGGCTATAAATTGTCAAATGAAATTGAGTTTTAATTCAGTCTCTAAGAGTATCAATTTCTGGATGGAAATCAAGTACATAATAATGTTTTGGTATAAAAACAGTCTGAAAATGTTTGGGGTATAACTTTGGAATATTGAATCAAATTGAATGATTTTAATGTCTTTAGAAAATTAAGACAATGAGGAACATTTTCCTAGAAAGAAGTGTTATCAAATTTCTTCAATTACATGATTTAAAAAAGGTCTTGTTTTTGGAAAAAGTTAAGCATGACTTAAATGAATTTTGTGGGCTTGTTAGATTAATTATTTGATTTGGAGTTAATTATTATTTTGATGTCGGCTAGATTTTAAAATATGGATTAGTTCAATTAAGTAGCAAGAGTGTATATGTATGAGGGCATTTTGGGAAGAACACTTAAGCATTAAGGTTACAAGGCTTACATGTAAAGGTATTTTGGACATTGTTCACTCATTAATGACATAATTGTAATAAGAAGGGTTTTGGTTTTTAAAGGAAGGAGCAAGCACGAAAATTAGAAGGAAAGAACAAAGAAAAGAGAGAAGAAATGATAGGGAGTTCGGTGGAGAGAGGAGAGAAAGAAGAAAGAAGAAAAAAGTTAGGTTTTGATTTTCTAAGCTTTCAAGAGGGATTTTGAAGTTGCTCAAGAGGGAAAAAAGGAAGATATGAGAGCTTCCAATCAAGCTAAGAAACTCTACATTTAGTAAAGGATCAAGGTAAGAGTATGTTTGAGTTGTTGGATTTTTAAAAGGGTTTTGGTTTATATATCTTAAGAAATGTATGAGTTTAAATTTTCTAAGATCAATTTTGGTGATTACGTCTTATGGGTTGTTCAATTTGGATGCCTATCGATTTGGGAATTTTGCTATGGATGAAGGAGATTAAGAGAGGCAAGAGGAGATGCATTTTGAACAAGTATTAAACAAGAAATTTCAAGGTGGGTGACATTTTTATAATTGAGTAAATGAGCTAGTAAAGTTTCTTTCAAATAAATGGAATTAAATGATTTCCAACTACCTTAAAAATGTGCATTTATTACTCTTGAAGATGTTGTGAATGGATTTTGGGAATGATTTCATATTGTGCTGATGATTTATAAAAGTATGTGAATGATTTTGAAAGGATACTATTGTTATAATTTTTTTTTTAAGAAATGAGCCATTTTGAACAATATGTTTGAAAAATGTGAAATGCATGCTTATGTGGATTTGTGGTGGTCCCTTAAGTAAGTCAAGTGTACTTGCCTATAGGCTTCTCGCGCCTATCCGCTAGTGACATGGAGCTCCTCATGGACTCCCCTAAGTTCATGACTACACAAGACCGCTATGCGGAAATGTGTAGTACATTCTGTTTTGGATCCACCCGAACCATTTTTGATGTGTATGTGTTTATGGTTTGTGATCATTTTGATGCATTCGTTATGTTTGATGTTATGAATTGCTTGATAAGTTGTGAATTTGGGGAAATATGTGTTGCATGGTTTTCAACATAAATTTCGTTATGGAAATAAACGATTCAATGGTTTTTGCTTGTTTCTTAGTTATAAGCATATTATCCACGAGCCGTCGAGCTCACCCCCTTTTCCTTCCCATCCACAGGCGATGAGCAAGATAATGAGTGACCGAGCCGAGGTCAAGGCATCGCTCCCATTTTCTTCTTTTTTTTTTTTATTTTGAAGCTATATTTTGTAAACAAAGCTTTAGTTGCATTTTTTGAACAAAATTTTTGTTCATGTGGCTTCGTTGTAATTTGGATTTCTGAGGCTTTAATATATTGGGGCTAAAAATTCTAACTAAAGCTTTGTAAGAACTCATATTTTGATATTAATGAAAGATACTCAGGTTTTATTGTGTTTGCCAATGTTTGTTCCAAAGGTTACTTTGCATTGTGTTTGTAAATGCCCATAAGGGTAGGCTTTGTATGTGTTGGCTTTGAGGAAAATTCTGGATTCATATAGGTTAAATTGGATCAAGTAGTCTTCTTGAAATTTATAGAGGAATTTCATAGATTTCCAACAATATATAATATGTCATTTTTGGATGTGGGAGTTGAAAGATAAGATTTTTAGAGGTCTTGTTACTATTTAGGATGACATTTTTCAGACAGCCACTTTGAGGGGGATTTTGACTTCTTTAGAGGCCTAATTGGTTTCTAAGTCCTTCATAGAAGTTGTAGAGCTTTTTTTTAACTTTCCATTGATACCAAATTTGAAAATTTTGGAGTTCTAAGTCAAAGTTTATAAATTTTGGAAGTTAGGCAGTTGGAGAAAGAGGGACCAGGAGCCTCGCGACGCGTGCCTTCGCACCCCTTTCCCTCCCTTGACCCGACATCCTCCCATTCTTTTGCTTATAACTTTTTCATCTGACCTCCGATTGACCTAATTTTTGAAGTGTTGGATTCCTAATACATTCCTATACCTCTCTATAAAAATGTGTAGGTTTTGATATAAATTTTGAAAAATATGTATTGAATCAAAGTGAGAGGATCGATTGAAAAAATCTAAAAATTTTTCCGTATTTTGGCGTTATCTCAATCTGTAGAGAACCAATTTGAGTTGATTCTTATTTCAAAATAAACTAGAGACATGGATCTATAAATGTTATGAAGGAATCAATTTTTAATTTAGGACTCAAGACTTTTAATTTTTCAAATCTGTTCGGAAGTATGTGATTTAGGTATTTTTGTTGAGGTTTGGCTTAGTGTGGAATTCCTCCCTTGTGGGATGCGCGTCCTGATGTCACGTAGG
>JANTPM010000005.1:24966710-24980273 GCA_025434745.1 Erythroxylum divaricatum | reverse complement strand
AAATTTGTTTTCATGAAAGTTTTAGCTTATCTTTCTAGCTTTCTAACGCTATAAAGTATGACATTTTTCGATATCGGGGCTGGAAGTAATGATCATTTGAATTTTTGGATGCTGTTTAGGGTAAACTTGAGGACAACCACTTTGAAGTGGAATTTGACCCCTATAGGGGTAGAATTTGCTTTTGAGGTCTTCATAAAAGTTGTAGAGCATTATTTTATCTTTCCATTGATATCAAGTTTGTAAATTTTAGAGTTCTAGGTCAAAAGATATGAATTTTGGAAGCTAGGCTGTCAGAGGAAAAAGAACCAGGAGGTCGAGTGCGCTCGCAAGGGCGATTGCATCGTGAATGCGACGCCGCGCATTCACGTGGGCTCGCGAGGGTGACCACATTGCTAAGGTGACCGCGTCGCGATCATGACCATGTTGCGAGGGCGACACGACCCTTTTCCACCCTTGACCCGACTTCTTTTCACTGTTTTGCTTATAACTTTTTCATCCGACCTTTGATTGACCTGATTTTTGAAACTTTAAATTCCTAAGACATTTCTCTACCTCTTTACAAAAATTTGTAGGTTTTGATATTAATTTGAAAAAGATGGACTAAATCAAAGTGAGAGGATCTGTTGAAAAAGTTCGAACATGCTTCAGCATTTTAGCGATATCTTGATTTGTAGATATCCAATTGAGATTATTCTTAATTTGGATTAAACTAGAGAGATAAGGCTACAAATTATCTAATGAAATTGATTTTTAATTCAGTCTCTAAGAGTATCAATTTTTGGATAGAAGTCAAGCGCAGGATAATATTTTAGTATAAGAACAGTCCGAAAATGTTTGGGGTATAACTTTTGGACTACTTAATCAAATTAAATGATTTTGATGTCTTTGAAAAATTAAGACAATGAGGAACATTTTCCTAGAAAGAAGTGTTATCAAATTCCTTCAATTACATAATTAGAAAAGGGTCTTATCTTTTTAAGAAATTAAGCATGACTTAAATAATTTTGTGGGCTTGCTAGATTAATTATTTGATTTGGAGTTAAAATTATGTTGATGTTGGCTGTATTTTAAAATATGAATTAGTTGAATTAAGTAGCAAGAGTGTATATGTATGAGGGCATTTTGGGAAAAAAACTTAAGCATTAAGGTTACAAGGCTTATATGTAAGGGCAAAGTGGACATTGCTCACTCATAATGGCATTATTGTAAATAGAAGTGTGGGTTGGCTTTTAAGGAAGGAGCATGCACGAAATTGTAAAGAAAAGAACCAAAGAAAAGAGAGAAGAGGGAAAGAGTCGGTGGAGAAGAGGAGAAAGAAGAAAGAAAATGCTAGGTTTTGATTTTTCTTGGTTTTTAAGAGATATTTTGATGTTTATTCATAAAGGAAAAAGGAAGAGGAGCATGACAACTTCCATTTAAGCCAAGAAACTCCTCATTTGGTGAAAGATCAAGGTAAGAGTATATTTTGACATGTTAGATTTTGAGAGAGGTTTTGGTTCTTATGACTTAAGAATGGTATGGGTTTAAGTTTTCTAAGACCAATTTTGGTGATTTTGTCTTATGGGTTGTTCAATTTGGATGCCTATTGATTTGGAAATTTTGCTATGGATGAAGGAGATTAAGAGAGGAAAGAGGAGCAAGAGGGGATGCATTTTGAACAACTATTAAGCAAGGAATTAAGGTGGATTTCATGTTTATAATTTGAGTAATGAGCCATAAATGTTTTCTTTTGAATCAAGAAAATAAAAGGATTTCAATTAAATGTTACTTTATTGTTTTGATTGATTTGAGAATTTGCTTATATTTGTGTATGTATAAGTTTGAATTGCTATGATATGTTGTTATGGTATGTTATGTTATGTATATTGGTGTATGACATTGTGATGAAAATTGAAGTGTGAGCATGATTATGTTATGCCTTATATCATGGCATTTTGATTAAATGGAAAGAAGAAAAAGCATGAGAATATGAAATTGTGAATGATTGAATTAAGCATAAGATTTGATTATGTTTGGGTGAGAGAGGAACTGTTTCGTAGTCATGTGCACGTCGACGTCAAGCCTTCTCCTGACTGCCCGCTTGTGGCCCACGAGATCCGAAAAATGGACTCGTTTTATTCACGGAGTAAACTTCGATTTCTCTGTTTTATTCCACGGGACCCTCGAGCCAATTATGTGTGCATTTTCATTTTTTATGTGTTAAGATATGATGAAGTTAAGTATTATGCTATGAAGCAAAAATTTCACCAAATGTGTTTAATGTGATGATGCATTGAATCATGATTTATGATGTTTATGAATTGTCTGATAAGTTTTGAATTTGGGAAATATGTGATACACGGACTTCAATGTGAGTTTTACAATGGCAATAACTATTTCAATGGTTTTTACTTGTTTCTTGGTTATAAACATGTTACCCAAGAGTTGTAAGCTCACCCCCTTTCATTCCCATCTCCAGGTGATGAAAGAGAGATCGGATGAAAGAAAGCCAAGGAATCCATTTGATTATGCATATTTTGTATTTTTAAGTTGGATTGATGAAAAAAAGAGAGACTTTAGACATATGTTAAGAATTATGAGATTTGGTATCTTTTGTTGTATCTTGGATCTTTGAGATTGATGATGTAATTTGGCCTGGAATGCCATTAAAGTTTTGTAAACATTTATTTATGATGTTAATAAGACATGGATTTATATATGGATATGAAATATAAATTGTGTATGGATGATGTGACTTGAGTTAGATATATCCTGAAGAAGCTATCCGCTTGAGTTGATGTATGACCTATTGTTATATATAAATAAGTGAATTATGGAAATGAAAGATATGATTTGTGGTGATTGATAAGATGTTATTGATTATGAAGAGTCATATGAATTGAGGTTTGAGTGTTGGATGAATTCCAATTGGAGGTTGAATTGCATTGAATGATGTTGTAATAGAGAAAGTGACGTTGGGATAAATTCCAAGTCTTTCATGAGGGTAAAATTGGTATTCTGATTTTAGGAGAAATTTTGTATTACCTATGCAGAATTTGTCTAAGTTATCTCTTGTGTTTCTATCTTTCCAACGATATAGAGTATGCGATTTTTGATTATCAGATCAAGAGATTGAGTTTCGGAAACAGGATCCAACAATATTAGCAGATCTTCAAATTTTTATAACCAAATGTTTAAAAAGGACTAATAGCAAAATTACATAATAAACATACAACTTTCATATCTAACTTTGAGAACTCTTCTTAAACATAACTTATATCTAAGAAAGTTAGCTCACTAATAACTTAATATCATCCATATTAATTTTAGATAATTATACTTGGGACAAAAAATAAATGGAAGAAAGCAATTATTGGTTATATGCCATAACTATCAAATAAGATTAAGAGTTTAATAATATATTTAGTTACTCTCACAATTTTATTTGAAATAATAGTCATCACTACTATTCAAAAGATTATTCCAATCTCTCTAATAGGCTAGGATCCCATTTAAATTTAGTTGATCTTGATTCACTCAACAAACTAACTAAACTTAAACTAGGAAGATAGCATCCATAGCAATCACATCTTATATAACTCTTAGATCCATTAGGTGACAACTTTTATTAAAACATATCTCATATATCATTACAACCCTACCTTTAAATTCCTATATTCATGAATTACACATCTAGATCATACAAATTTAGTTAAGTAAGACCTAATAATTTAAGATAAAACATATTTAGGTTAAAGGGGTCCTAAGTCACTTTACAAGTTTTAAAATAAACACAACTTAGAAAGGCAATAATCCCATTCTTAATATGCACTTAATATTGTAATGAGGGATTTAACTTTATCCATCTCATCAAACACAAAATTGTATATAATAATATCATACACATAAAGCATGAAATTTATATGCATCCAATATATATATATAGACACGCACACACACATACAAATAACGTATAAACAAAACATACAACTCAAATTATATGTATAAAATATCAAACTATGTTTGATTCTAGTAATTGATCTTTCATAATGTAAAATAGAATTTCCAACTCCTTAGATAACTAAATTAGTTAAACTCATCGATTCTTAAATAAATTGTATTCTTATTTTAAATAAAAGTTTATTTTGAATTAAAAAATTAATCTTAATTGGAAACTATTTTAAATTATATTGACTCCTTTGTTAAAATTTCATTGAAAAAAAATTTCAATAACTTATGCTTCTTACTTAAAATAATTTATTAAACTCCTTTTTAAAAATTCTATAAGTGAGACATTCTAACGTAATTAAAAAATATTTTTAATCTAATTAGAGACTATTTTTCTTTAAGTAAAAATATTTTCTAATATTAAAGAAAATATTTTTAAAATTAAATAAAACACTTTTCAATTTAATTAAATATTCCTTTCATTATTTAATTATAGGTATTTTAATTAATTATAAAATATTTATTAAATAAATTAGAAAAATATTTTAAAAACTTTTAAAATCTCAATTTACTTTAATTAATGAAAACATCTTTTCAAATTTAATCAAGAAGAATGTCTTTTCTAATAAATCAAGAAATTCATTTTTAATTAAAGAAGAAATGATTTCTAAATAAATAGTTTAATTATTTTGTAAATATAAATTTAATTTATTTTAATCAAATTAAAATAAATAAATTTAATTAATATATGTCTTTCTTAAGCACTTAAGAAAACATTGTTCTTAATTTTAAGGAGTTTAATTAATTAATTATAATCTAATTAATTTTAATTCTAGAAAATAATTTTATAAATTTAAATTTATAAATCAATCCAATTATTATTCTTAATCGAATTACTAAAAATAATTAACTTAATTTTAGAATTAATTTTAAATTTTAAATTTTGTTTGATATAAAATTTAATGTATTTAAATTTAGAAGACATTATCATATACTTAAGACAATTTTATTAGGATTACATTAATCCTATTGTCAAATAACATTTATTCTTGACTTGGAATAACTTACACTTAGTTTAAGTCAAACTTAAAGTTATTACCACATAAATCTTATTCTAACCTTAGAATAGGATAACCTTATACCTAAGGAAACCATATTCCAAACTTATGTCCAAACACCTTGCTTCTTCTCAAGAAAAAAGACCTAGAATACCAAAATTTAAACCCTAGCCACCCTTGTTTACTTATTTTATGCTATATCGCAAGTATACGAGTCGTATATTGTAGTACAACTTATATGAATCCGGAGGATTGACTATAGTCACCTAACAATTTGAATTACATTTTGTCTAAGGTAACAAAAGATTGAATTAACTGAAAATATAAGTAAACTAACAAAATTGGATGACTAAACCATAGAATTGAAGTTACTCCATGGTGGAAACTTATGGTATTCTATTCTTGTTGTGTATTCTCTTCACCTTATCAATTAAACTATGTTTGATCCTAGATATTCAAAGGTTTTGATTACCCTCTCTTGAGATCTAAGCAATTAATCCCAATTGAAATAAATTGCATTCTCTAGATTTATCAAAACTACCCTTAGTTACTAAATTAGATTTAAAGCAATCCTAAGGATTCTTAACTCATTATTGAGATCTCTCTTCAATTGCTTTTTAACTTGATATTTGTAAGTATTAAGAGACCAACTCTCATTACGAAACTTAATACAAAAAACTTAATTCAATCTTTAGATTCAAATCAAATATAAGCACAACAAATATCACCCAATAATAATATATTGAATTCAACAAGGTAAAAGTTATGCAAAACAATTTAAGAATAACAACCTAATACAAATTTAGCAATCCATAATCAAGCTCAAAATACAACCATTCAAGTTTGGTATACAAGGCAATGAAATAAGAAAAGGGAATATAATGAAATAGGCTTGAAGCCTTGATCTGGAAAATCTAGAAAGATGAAGTTGATCTTGATATTTTCACTTTTTATCTTCTTATTTATAATGTATTGTTGGTCCCCGTTTCTGAAGCCCAACATTCAGAGTCGTGAGAACGTGAGCCTATTAACTTGTAGGGTTACTTCAAAGAACCCTCATTTGCCATCACACCACAGTGGTGGTGTGTCCACACCAGTCAATCACCAAATCAGGATTTGACTTCTTTAAAGCAATTGTAGCTCTTAGTCTCTGGTTTATTTTGAAAAAAAACACCTCAATCGGAGCTCTATAGATGAAGATATGATTAAGAAACTAAAGTATGTTCATGGCCCAGTCATGCTCTCCTAACTGACCCCTCGCTTCCTTTTCATCCATCTTTTTCACATGAACCCCAAATGCTACCAATTTTTGTGGAGATATATAAAACTATGCTAGGAATCTATTGGTTCAAGAATCACTTCATTTGGAGGGCAGGTGATGAAGTTATGTCCAAAAGAATCAAACATGATCTTGTTCTCAATCATATTATACCTATCTTGGAACAATTAGCATAACTTTCACTAGAGATGTTGGATTGAGTTTATTCTTAGACGGTTTGAAAGAAGACTTCTAGATCTACAATTTGTCATTTGGAGGGTTAAAACATGGGCTGTGTGAAACTATATGGACAAACTGAGTAACCTTTGGGTGCAACAATTCTTCTGCATCAGGAATACACGGCCAGTGTGAATCTACACGGCCTGACCGTGTAACCTTTGGGTGTAATGAAAATTTTCACTTTCTAAGACCCCTCCAATGGATCCTAATCCCATGCTAACATCCCTTTTACTCATAATCTTCCCAAATCGAACGATTCTAGTGCGATATCACTTCATATACTCTAGTCATTCGGTGTAAACATCCTATGCAACATTACGGACTTATAACGATCATATCCCTCATCACAAATATCCAAAAATTGCATACTTTATATTATTGGAAAGCTAGAAAAACAAGATACAACTTCCATAAAGACAACTTTGTCAAATTCATTCTAAATTATTGCAGTTTTTCTCTTAAAGTCAAAACACAATTCATACCCCTATGAAAACTTGAAATTTGTAATGTAAAGACTTGAAAAGTCATAAGTAAACATAATGTATATGCATTTCATCAACATCAAAAGATAAAAGTTTTACAACACTTTAGTAGGCATTTCGATCCACCTTACATCATAATCCAAAAATGCAAACTTTATAATAGCAATAATTTCTCAAAATGCGACTAAAGCCTTGTTTTACATGATCTAACTTCACAAAAAACAAAATATGAAAATTAGAGTGATGCCTTGACTCTTGACTCGATCACTCAATATCTTGCTCATCGGCTGTAAATGGGAAGGAATGGGGGGTGAGCTTAAAGCTCTTAGGTAACAGTTTTATAATCGGCAACAAGAAAAAATCATTGAAAACCCTCATGATCATAGTAAATTCCCATTAAAATCCATAAAACATATATTTTTCAAATTCTCAACTTGTCAAACCAATTCACAACTCACATAAGTCAAGCATTCATCAAATTTGTCAACACACATAAACACATAAACACATCATAATGGTTTCGGTAGATCCATAAACATGACGAACTACACAATTCCACATAATGGTCATATGTAGTCGTAAACTTGAAGGAGTCCATAAAGGAGCTCCGTGCCACCAGCATACAGGCGAGAGAAGCCTTTAACTTGATCAACGTGCACATGACATTCTTGAATGAAATACCCCAAAACCACATAACATATAATTCATGAACTAAAAACATTTTGCCTATATGGCACATTTTTGGAAACTTGATTTCATATACTTGCTACTCTTTCAAAAATCATTTCCATCATCATTTCACAATTCCACAACCAAAATTCTATACTAAGCATAATAGCCCTTTCTCAAACCATTCAAAAGCAACAAATACCACAATTATGAAGCAATTAGCAATCATTCCCATATCAACTCAAAATTCATTCTCAAAATTCACATACAAAAAAAAATGTGCCACATTCTCAAGCATTTAAAGAACAATAAATGCAGCTTTATAAGGTAATTGAAAAATCATTTAATTCCATTTATTTGAAGAACATTTATGGCTTATTAACTCAATTATAAAAATGTAACCCAGCTTAGTTTCCTTGCTTGAAAACCTGCTCAATGATGTCTTTCCTCTTACTCCTTTTACCTCTCTTTCCTCCCTTCAACATTGACAAAACCTCATTCAAAAATAAACTTCAATTGGAAAACCCAAAGAAACATATGCATGAAATTGATCCTAGAATACTAAAACCTATGCATTTCCTAAGCTCTTTGAAACAAATCTCTTCCAAAAATCCAATTATTAAAACACCAACTTACCTTGAATCTTCACCAAACAATGAGTTTCTTGACTCTAATGGAAGCTCTAATCTTCCTCTTTCTTTTTCCCTTCTTTAGCACCTTCAAAATCACTCTTTAGAACTAAGAAAAAATGAAACCTAATTGATCTCCCTTCTTTTCTCTTCTCTCTCTCTCTTTCGTGTCTCTCTTATCTCTTTTCTCATTCACATTTTTTGCTTCTTCCAAATGTAAGACAACAATTTTTCTCCCCTTTTATATCCTTAATGATTGCACAATGTTCATTTTACCCCTTCTTTAATGCTTTAAGACTTTACAACTTAAGTGATCTTCCAACAATGCCCCTCATGCAATCTTACCACCCTAACACTTTAATTCAATTAACCTATATCATATATTCTTAGTCACGTTAATATAATTAATCACTCCAAAATAAATTAATCTATCAAGACCTCAAAATTAATTTAAATCATGTTTATTCATCAAGAAAAAAATTTAGGGGCCAACATATGTAGCCCCTTTTTAGAGTTTTTTTTTCTTTTGGTCTCAACACCGACTTTGAATTATACCTCCTTCATTATAGCCTTCATAATATCCTTTTATAACAAAAACTAGGTTTTGTGGAACACACACAGTCACTTACATGGCCACATAGGTGACTGTATCGCCATAAACCCCTCAATCATGACTTTACATAGACATAGAAGTCTATATAGGCAAATACACAGTTGTGTATGTCAACTTACATAGGCGTCTATCTTCATATGGGTCTTTGAACTCCACACATTTATAGTGACTTACATGGTCATTATACACAGCCAGGAAAGTGAACGCTCCAAGGAGATCGAGGGGACAAGCACCAACTAAAGTGTTTGCTATGATGAAGGAGAACGCAAAGACAACTCCAAAAGTCGTAACTAGTATGATTAAATTATTTGATGAGGATATTGTTGTTTTGGTTGATCCGAGTTCCACCCACTCGTTTATTTCATCAAGTAAAATTAAGAATGGTAGAGAATTAAGCCCATTGGATACTCCTTTGATGGTTAGTACTCCAATCAGCCAATGTATTATTATTATTCAAGTCTATAGAGACTGTGAGATACATATTGGAGGAGAACAATTAGTGGTGGATCTAATGCCATTAAGGATAGGAGGATTAGATGTGACTTTAGGCATGGACACGTTAAAGAAGTATAATGCTAATTTGGATTGAAAACGGAAGATAGTAGAGTTTGCGTTGAACGAAGGTAGAAAGGTGGTGTTTATAGGAGACAACAAAGTCACTCCACCTTGGATTGTTTTGGCTCTAACAGTAGAGAGAATGATGAGGAAGGGATGTGAAGCATATTTAGTGTATGTGGTAGACACGAAGGCAAATAGAGGGAAGTTAGAAGATCTACCAGTGGTTATGAAATTCCCAAATGCCTTCCCTAAGGAGTTATCAGGATTACCGCCACCTAGAAAAATTGAATTTCTCATTGAGCTTCTTTTAGGCACAACGTCAATATCGATTCTGCCTTATAGAATGGCTCCAATGAAATTGAAGGAGCTTAAGAAGCAATTGGAAGAATCATTAAAGAAAGAGTACATAAGGCCAAGCTCTTCACCTTGGGGAGCTCTGGTCCTTTTTGTAAAGAAGAAGACAGATCGTTAAGGATGTGTGTGGATTATAGGAATCTCAATCATGTCACTATCAAGAATAGATATCCGCTCCCATGCATAGATGGTCTATTTGATCAATTGTAAGGGTCAAGAGTCTTTTCTAAGATACATTTGAGATTAGGTTACCACCAGTTGAGGATAAAAGATTCTGACGTGTCAAAGACTAATTTCAGAACACGGTATGGGCATTTTGAGTTTTTAGTTATGCCCTTTGGGTTGACGAATGCCCCTGCAGCTTTTATTGACTTAATGAATAGAATCTTTAAGTCCTTCTTAGACCGAATTATCATTGTCTTTATTGATGATGTATTGGTTTATTCTAAGAATGACAAGGAGTATGAGGAACATTTGAGGGTTTCCGTGGAGACATTAAGGAGGAACAAGTTGTATGCCAACTTCGATAAATGCGAATTCTAGCTAAGAGAAGTGGTGTTTCTTGAACATGTGATTTCAGAGCATGAAATATATATGGATCCGAGAAAAATTAAAGTTGTGGTGAAATGGGAAGCACCTAAGAATATAGCAGAAGTAAGGAGTTTCTTAGGTTTTGCTGGGTATTACTGGAGATTTATGGAGGGTTTTTCTATATTAGCCGCTCCACTCACCAAATTGACAAGAAAGAATCAAAAGTTTATGTGGACAGATGAATGTCAGAAGAGCTTTGAGGAGCTTAAGTACAGATTGATGAGTGCACTAATGTTGACTTTGTCATTAGGTAATGATGGATACATAGTGTATAGTGATGCCTGAAGGAAGGGGCTAGGGTGTGTGTTGATGCAAGGAGATAAAATGATTGCCTATGCTTCTAAGCAATTGAAACCTTATAGGATGAATTATCCTACGCATGACTTAGAGTTAGCTGCTATAATCTTTGTGTTGAAAATATAGAAACACAACATATATGGAGTCACCATCAGGGTGTTTACAAACCACAAGAGTCTTAAGTATCTAATGAGCTAGAAAGAGTTGAATTTGAGATAAAGAAGATGGTTAGAGCTACTAAAGGATTATGACTTCATGATAAAATATCATCCAAGGAAAACTAATGTAGTAGCAGATGCATTTAGTAGAAAATCGACCATGGCATATATGGAGACAGTGTATCTTCCTTTGTTGAAGGAATTAGCCAAACTTAGGGTGACATTGAGACAAACCGAATCTGGTTGTGTATTGAATAATTTTAGAATAAAACCAATGTTAAATGAGAAGATTAAGGAATTATAGGAGCAAGATGAGTATTTGAGCAAGCTTAGAGAAGAGATTAAAAATGTTAAGCCTTCTGAAATAGAGGTAAGGGAAGATGGATTGATGGTCATAGGTAGCAGACTATATATTCCTGATATGCAAAAATTAAAAGATGAGATTCTTAATGAGGCACACAATGCGCCTTATGCAATGCACCCAAGAAGTACGAGAATGTATAGAGATCTAAAAAACACTTTTGGTGGAAAGGAATAAAGAAAGATATCGTAGAGTATGTTAAAAGATGCTTAGTGTGCCAGCAAGTTAAAGTATATCATCAAACGCCTATCGGTAAGCTTAAACCTTTGACGATTCCTGAATGAAAATGGGAGAAGAATATGATAGATTTCTTAATGGAATTGCCAAGAACTAGTAGGAAGCATGATGCCATATAGGTGATTATTGATGGGCGAACTAAGACAGCACATTTATTGCCAATTAAACAGACATATTCTTTGAATGCTTTGGCCAAGAATATATAGATGAGATGATCAGACTTTATGGGATTTCAAGTTCGATAGTCTTGGATAGAGATCCCAGGTTCACCTCCAGGTTAAGTTTATAGGAGGTTTTGGGAACTAAGTTGCACTTTAGTACAACTTTCCATCTACAGACTGATGAACAATCGGAGAGGACAATTCAAACATTGAAGGCAATGTTGAGAGCTTGTGTTATGGATTTCAAGGGCTCATAGGATGATCATCTGCCTTTAATTGAATTCGCCTATAATAATTCCTACCACTCGAGAATTCAGATGGCACCTTATGAATCTTTGTACGGTGGAAGGTGTAGAACTCCTATTTGTTGGGATGAGGAAGGTGAAAGGAGGTTTTTAGGGCCTGAGTTAGTGCAATTCACAGTTGACAAGATTAAATTGGTGAAAAAGAGACTCAAAGCAGCTCAAGATAGGATGAAACATTATACTGATGCACATAAAAGGGAGATTACTAGAACTGTCTAAGATTCACAATGTCTTCCATGTATCGATGTTGAGGAAGTACTGATTAGATCCTTCACACATAGTTCAACCATCAGAGGTTCAATTAAGGGAGGATTTGATGTATGAGGAGCAATCGGTGGAGATCCTAGATTCGAAGGAAAAGATTTTGAGAAATAAGGTTGTGAAGCTGGTTAAACTGTTATGAAAGAACCATTTGATGGAGGATACAACATAGGAGCTTTTGGAAGCAATGAAGGAGAAGTATCAACACCTTTTCGTGGACTCAGGTAAGAATTTCAAGGACGAAATTATTTTAGGGGGACAATTGTTGGACCTCGAAATTTTTTTCAATTATTATCTATTTATTTGTTTAATTATTTAATTACAATTTGTTTGTCTATTTATTTATTTTTACAATTGGTTCATTAAATTAGAAAGCATGAATAGAGATTTAAATTTATATGGGAATGTTAGAATTAAGTTAACTTAAGGAGTTAGTATGTAAAGGCAAAAGGAGGGGCATAAGGGACCTTGTATTAAATGATGAGGGCATAATTGGAAGACCAAGGTTAAATGTTTTCTTAAAAATAAGAAAGAAGAGGGAGAGGATCGTGAGAAGCTAGGAGAAGAGAGAAAAAACGTAGAGAAAGAAGAGAAGAAGAAGAAAACCATGTGAAAAGCTAAGAAAGAGATAAAATTGTTGAGAAAGAAGAGAAATCAAGCTTGTTAAGGTAAGTTAATTATCTTTTCTTCTTTCTTTAATAAAGAAATGGGTTGTGTTGAGAATGAAAGGATTAGAGAAAGAGTGGTTGTTGTGTTGGAAGAAGAGGAATAAGGGAACCCATCCGATTTTAGGATTTCTAAACTAGGTCTTGAGCTTTCTAGTCTAGATAGACTATGGGTAGGTTAGGTTTGAGCTTAATTTATGTTGATTGCATTTTTGTGATTATGAAAGTTTTAGGGGATTTCCATTGGAATGTGGATTGAATGAGAATTTTAGTTATGTTAGGAAATTAAGGAAACCCTATCCAAGAGCAAGAGGAAAGGCACAATTGAATTTGGATTTTCAAGCGAAATAAGGTGGGTAATTTATTTATAGTTATTGTGTAATATGAACAAAATGCCTTGTATGTGTATTGTATGCTAAAATGATTTGTTGTGAATTTTTGTGATATGGAAAATGCATGATGAGGTCTTTCATGTCATGCATTAAAAGATGTATGACATTTTGACATAATTGAATTGTGATTATGATCATACTATGCCTTGGAATTGTATCATGGCATTTTGATTAAATGGAAAGAAGAAAAAGCATGAGACCAAGAATTTGTGATTGATTGAATTGAGCATGAATTTGTTTGTGATTGGGTAAGAGAAGAACCTGTTTCGTTAGTCACGTGCACGTTGACCTATGGCTTTCTCCCAATTGCCCATTTGAGGCTACGAGATCCTAAGAAATCAGACTCG
>JANTPM010000005.1:24933516-24945962 GCA_025434745.1 Erythroxylum divaricatum | reverse complement strand
ATAGTGTTTGGTATGTAACAGTATTTTATACAATATAATTTAATTTTAACTTATGTTTCCAATTATATCCCTACAAATAGAACAAAATTTTAAATCGTTAGATAAGGAAAAATATGAATATGAAGATTGTCGATTGAAGCTTTTAAGCATAAATATTCAAAATCTAAATACCAGTTGATATCGGAAATTTTTTACAATATGGGAGAATTTTTGCAAAATTTTAAAATTTCCCTATCTCTCTCTTATCTCTCCTTCTCCCCTTTTCTCAAAGTTTTTTAATTAGTTATTTTATTTATTTCAATTTTTATAATTATTGTTAATTTTAAATTTTTGTTTTTAAAATAATAATAAATATTTTTGTTACTAATAATAATTATAAATTAAATAAAACTTACAAAAATAAATGATTAATAAGCTTTACATAAATATTAGTTTTGTACAAAATTGGCATATCTAAAAGAATAAATCGAATAATTCTTCCTCAAAAGAAATGAACGGATGAATTGCCCAAAGATAAAGGATGTAAGAAAATGATGATTCTAAACATTCAACACCAACCACTGGTTTAGGAGGTAAGGACTCGGCCAAAGGGCGTCCGCTCATTGCTTTTTTTCTCTCGTTATCGAAGAAACTTCATAGAAGGTGAGTGATTTATTACTATCTGACCGTAAACCAAATCATAGGATAACACGAGTGAGTCGTGAATTATATCTTTTGCACAGTACAACCGTACTTATTCAACGTTACCTATTTTGAAGATTTCTGTTATAAATATATTGTGTATAAATGTGATTAATATTAGTTTAAAACAAGATAAATTAAATTAGGATAACATATGATTTGATTTCCTTTTAATATACTTTGAATTTAGTATTTTACATGGTTGAATAATTAGTTAATAAACTCGTTTTAATAATACTTATTATTATTGCATTTTAGGAACCTCTAAAACTATATTTAAACTGAAAGAATAATTTTAGATTTTAGTGAATATATTTTAGTTTAACAAATAATATCTTTTCATTGAACCAATACTATCACAATTGTTCATATGAAAAGAAACTACTGTACCCGTTTGTTGAAAGGTCACGAAGATGCATGAATATTGAATTGGGTTAAATTAATCCCCGGGAAAGAAATTGGATTAACTGTTAAACTCTTAAATTTCCGAGCATTTTTTTAGTGACCTTACGATGTGCTTTAAGAGGAACGTTAGATACATACACCATAACTAGTGGAATTATTCTGAAAAGCAAATCCAGGGCAGCATGTTACGTGAGCTTTAGTAAGATCACACTAAATTATCATTAGATGGAGATTGTTAAGAGATTTTGAATGATGTGAGGGTAATTAAGAGTTAAAATTATAATAAAACTCAACAACTGAAGATCGCAGATATCTTAAAAAATAAGGATATTAATTTCTTATTTGAATGTAAAATTTATTTTTTATTATCTTGTAAATTTTATCGCATCAATTAGAGTTAATAAGGGTGTCATCTAATTGGTCTAGAAGTAATTTAATAAAGAAAGATATGATTTTAGCACGATCTTAAACAGTTCAGTTTAAATAAGATTTTGCGTATAACTTAACTTTCGTGCCTATATATAGTTCGTTTAATCTTTGTGCTCTTTATTTAGTCAGAGAGAATATTCTTTAGTATTTTTTTGAAAGAAGTAATATAAAAGTTGATTTATCGTGTCTTTCTTATTTTTTGTTATTTTTATTTTTTATTATTTTTATATCATTAATTTTTTCAGTGTGACACAAGTGAATATTTTAAGGATCGTGAAAAGCTAAAACCTTGGTAAAGCAGACGTAAGTGACACTTCCGTGCAAAAATGCTAGCCAACAAATTTGGTGAAAGTTCGAATCGAAATCAACTTTGTATTATATACCATCCGTAAAGTAAATGAAACCCCAGGGCAGTACAGACAGAAGCCAGAAGGAGAGCAGCAGGAATACGCTTGCGAGTTGCGGCCCTGAGTCCATCGGCCGGGCCAAACCAAAAAAAAACCGAACCCCACTCAAAGCTGAGAACCAGAGACAAACATCCCATCATTGCCACTAGCTTAAATTACAGCCACAACTACCATCTTCCTCTTATCTCTCTCTCTTTCTTCCTATATATATATGTATAACATTAGCAGCATTTCTGGAAAGAAGGAACGTATATCCACTTACCCATCTTGCTTTGGCTTTGCAACTCGACCTTAAACCACCACATTTTGTTATTTTTACCGTCTGGGAAGTGCTCGTTTTGGTAGGTTTCTACGTAGAAGGGAGAAAAAGTTCGGTTCTTTCTTGTGAAGAAGCTGTTGGGTGTTTGTGTGTTGTGGGTGGTGTGGGTGTAAAGACCAAGGGGTATAACAAGTTGCAGACATCACGGCTATACACGGAGTAACGCGACCCCTAATTTATGTCCGTGCTGTACGACGCAGGGGATGTGTGATTGAGAGCAACCCTTCGCCGCACGGCGGGCGTGGCGCTTTGCCTTCCGAAGGCGGTAGCCCTTCCGATCTCCTCTTCCTTGCTGGCGGTGGCTCGTCTTTCTTCATCTCTCTTGTTTAGGTAGAAAAACTCGTTGTTTGTATACCTAGTTACGAAGCAAGTTATTGTATTAGCCAAAAACGAAGGTATTTAAGGTATTGGTTAAGCAAAAAATATCGTGTAAAGATGAACAGCAACAACAGCAGCATGGAGATGATGTTGAGGATCAAGAGGGTTCCGACCGTCGTGTCCAATTACCAGAAGGAGGAGGCTGAAGGTGGTGCCCGACGTGATGGCGGTTGTGGTAGCAATTGCCTTCGGGACTGTTGCATTCGAGGTGCTCGATGGATTGTTTCTGTTGGGTTATGATGCATGATTTAAATATTGGATCCTTTTTTTTTGTTGAGGTTTTTGATCTGTTTAGGGGTTGTTCGTAACTGGGTTTTGTGTTCTATTTGTCGGTCCACTGGGGTAGGTGCAAAGCTCCCTTTGTATGCTTTCAAAAGGGTCAACAAGATTAACGAGGAGGAGTTGATCGAGCATGGTTCTGGCGAGCCTCCAGTTGCATTTCTTGATTCTCTTCTTCTTGGGGAGGTACCCTTCTTTAAGCAAATGAATAATTTCGTGTTACTGTTATTAGGTGTGATCATCTTGTTTTGAGGTTCAAAATTTTCTTTCTTTTTGGATTTCTTTCAGTGGGAAGATCGCATGCAAAGGGGACTTTTTCGCTATGATGTCACTGCGTGCGAAACCAAGGTTTGTTTATTAATATTTTATTAAGCTTTATTTGTTAGTATTTTATTTAATATTTTGTTAAGGTATGTTTGTTAGCTAATTTTCATTTTCATTTTGGAGTCAAGATTGTGCAACGTAGTATTTAATGGTTATGAGCTTTGGCGCCGTACTCTTTATGTGGGTGTAGGTGATTCCTGGCCGGTATGGTTTCATTGCCCAGCTGAACGAGGGCCGTCACTTGAAGAAGCGACCAACCGAGTTCCGAGTTGACAAGGTCCTCCAGCCATTTGATGGTAACAAATTTAATTTCACTAAGGTTGGCCAAGAAGAGGTCCTCTTCCAGTTTGAAGCGAGCGAGGATGGTGAAGTTCAGTTCTTCCCCAGTGCCCCAATTGACACTGAAAATTCACCCAGCATGGTTGTCATCAATGTAAGTACTTTTTTTCTTGTGGTGTGAAAATTCACCAAGCATGGTTGTCATCAATGTAAGTACTTTTTTTCTTGTGGTCAGGCAGCTCCCTCTCAGATTGAGGGAGCTGCCTGTGTGGTGGCATTAAAGGATTGACAATATTTCTTTTGTCACTGTTATAGGTTAGCCCAATCGAGTATGGGCATGTGTTGTTGATCCCTTCCATTCTGGATTGCTTGCCTCAGAGGATCGACCACGAGAGCTTACTGCTCGCTATTTACATGGCAGTTGAGGCTGGGAGTCCCTTTCTCCGATTGGGTTATAACAGCTTGGGCGCATTTGCTACAATCAACCACCTCCACTTCCAGGTTATTTACCGTTTGGGTATTTGGATATAAACTTTGAGGTGTGGATTGGCAAACAAAATTATTTGCAGGTTGTTGATGACACAATTTTATGGATCAGGCTTACTACTTGACTGTGCCGTTTCCTGTTGAGAAAGCTCCTGCTAATAAGATAACTACCTTGGATGTTGGAGTGAAAATATCCGAGCTTGTGAACTATCCAGTCAGAGGTCTAATCTTGGAGGGTGGAAATACTTTGCAAGATTTGTCTACCACTGTCTCCAATGCTTGCATTTGTCTTCAAAATAACAACATACCGTTCAATGTTCTCATCTCAGATTGTGGAAACCGCATCTTTTTTTTCCCGCAGGTAATGTTTTGAGCCTGGTCCAAGTGATTTTTTCGTCAAGGTACGGTGGTAATTGCATAGTCTTAACTTGTCGAAATGTACAGTGTTATGCTGAGAAACAAGCTCTTGGGGAAGTCAGTCCCGAGCTTCTTGATACCCAGGTGAATCCAGCGGTTTGGGAAATTAGTGGTCACATGGTGTTGAAGAGGAAGAAAGATTATGAGGAGGCATCTGAGGAAAATGCTTGGAGACTCCTTGCTGAGGTGTCTCTCTCCGAAGAAAGATTTCGAGAAGTCAGTGCTCTCATCTTTGAAGCAATTTGCTACAAGAATAATGGCAATCAGGATTGCGAGAATTTGGTCAAGGATGCGGAGTTCAAGTCCCACTCTACTGAGGAGGTGGTTGCTACAAGCAAAGGCTCTGGTGGAGCTATGATAACCGGAGTTCAGGAATGCCTCGTTCTGCAGTAAGAATTGCTATGATTTAAGTTTGTAATTCAAGTAACTGAGATTGTGGTGGTGGCCTAAATAAGCAGACTCCGTCTGCATTGTTGAACTTGGTTTGTGATTGTTGTCGTAAGATTTATGTATTGTGCCTCAACTGTGGTCCTGTTTGTAATATTACTTGAAATATCTGTACTTTATTATGTTTTGTGGAAATACCTTAATCGTGTGTTCAAATTTCCATATAAAATGTCAAGGTAATCCTTGAGACTTGGTTTCTGGAATAATTAATAATATATAATGATGGGTAATGCTCTATAAAATTAAAATGGTATAACTAGATCAATTTTTTATTTGGTGTCTTAATTAGTATTAAAATGGTATAACTAGATCAATTTTTAATTTGGTGTCTTAATTAATCATAAACACTTAATCATTGTGGAAGATTAAACTAATCTACTTTTCTTTTCCTTTTTCCCAAATGTAGTTTAAGACTATAATAAAAACATCAGTCTTAGTATAGAAGCAGAAATTGTTCATGTATTCAGACTATCCTGTGTTAATTGTTAAAAATGTGATTAATAATTATGCTAGTACCTAGTATTAAGAAGTTATCAGCAGATGCACGAATTATCTTCGATATATAATAATTAAATATAAATAAAAAATTCGATATATAATTTATTTTATAAATAAATAAATAACTGAAATATTTACATTTTATAAGTAATTAATTAAAACTATTTTCAATAATTTATAAAACTATTAATTTCTAAATAATTATAAACAGATTTATGATAAAAAATAATTAAAATTTAAAATTATCGTCTTATTTATTAATTATTTCTTATTTATAATATTTAATTCGAGTTTATATCCCTATCTTCGAATAAGACTACACTTGTTTCAACTCCAACAAGTGCCTAAAGGGGCGCTTGATTTACAAAAGATAATAGAAATGAGAATGAATATAGGGAAGAATGAGAATGGATATAATCATTATAATTATGATGGTTGATTAAGATGAATGAATGATTACCATTACCTTTGATGATTGTTGGTTTGTTAAAAATCTTAAGAAATAAAAATTTGTTAAATTTTTGTTTGATATCAAATTTTAAATATAATTTAATTAATTATATTTTTATTCACCTTATTTATAATTAAAGAATGTTTAAAATCGAGTATATTGTGGTATTTAGTTTCCAATAGCTCTTGAAAAAAAACTTCAGTATTTTCTTGCATCAACATATCTTTAGTAATATAATATCCTCAAATATAGTTTAATAATCGAAAATATTGTACAATTCATCACCATAACATAATATCCACAATTCCATTGCTATAGTAAATTCAAGTAATATAGTTTAAAATAATTTACATTTTTCTGATAATGGAAATGATGTAAAATATCTGTCGTATATATCATACCTTAACCAAAAGCCTTTAATTGATACAAAATAACTAGGTTAACACTACAAATATTGTTTGCATTACAACTACAAAAGGCCTAACTAATACAAAATAACTTGGTTAGGCAACATCAATTGCATCATATGTTTATAATACTTACAAAAATATTAATATGCTTCCTCGAATGATTCATAGACTAGAAAATAGATAGAAGAATCCAAGTATAAAAGACTTTTTTAAATGACTTGGCAAAGCGAATAAAACTTGAACTTTGGCAAGATCGTCATAGAATACCACAGCAGCCTTACCAACATCCAATTGAGATATGTCAATATTAAGAAACTCACTGCTGAGCTCTTGCTTCTTCTCATCAGTTAGGGAATCAGATTTAGACTCCGCAATCCAAGCATTTGTAACAGTTACATATTGTGAGGCCATTTGTTTGCAAATAGACTCAAACTTAATAGACTCAAACTTAGTAGTGAAATTGTCTAACCTTGACTCAATAGTATTCTGAAGTGTTACTGGTCTTTTTTTCTCGTAAGAACTTTCCTTTCTTGATGACAAATTTTTTCGCCTTTTTATTCAATGGCTGCTCGAAGGAATAACCGAGGATTCTTGTGTATCAAATACCACAACAAGTTCATCTTTACTGTCCGATGACAAAACACAACATTCAAAGACATCGCTTTGAGTTGTCCTATCCTTTTCCTTCCATGTTCAATCATATGGTATAAACAAATTATGTTTCTTTATGAAGAGATTTATATTGTGCATAAATAGAACCTCCGGAGTCTAAGAAACAAAGTACATAAATGAAGAAATTATAGGAACTCGATCTAGGTATTTCTTGATGATCTTGTTAGATTCTTGGAGTCGTTCACCTACGTCATAACCAGAAACATTGTTAAATGTGAACAAATATATATATAAGAATGCATAAAGTGTAGGATTATATTATATAAGGGCTTTTTTTGTTCAGATAGTATACTTGTATAATATGTTCTTGCAGATGAATTATGAGCATAATTTTAACTGAGAAGTAAAAGAGAAAATAGTTTCTCTTGATATTCTAAAGGTTGCATGAATATCCTCATCGGATTTGCATATTAAAATGTTAAATTCTTTTCGAACATATTTAACTAATTGGGAATACTATCATAAACTTCATCTCACCGCTACTTGGATCATAGAACTTGCTTCAATGAGTTTTTCAAATTTGGACCTTCGGGAAGATACTGGACATATGCAACTAAAAATTTAACAAGAGGAGAAAATAGCAACCAAAAAACTGTAGGCTTTAGAAGCTAGTGGCGTGGATCCTCCATGTTGAGATTTGGCTCCTTTGTTGTCCCATATTGGTTGGGAACAACAATTGGAGCAAGGCTTTTACCTATAAAAGGAGGTGGCTTCCTCCTTGTTTAGTGCACCAAACAAAGACAAAAATTTGTAGTACAAATTTGACTCTTGTTAAATTCCTCTTTTGAGGTGAGAGTTGGAAAGTTTGTCTTGTGTATTTCTTTGTGAGTGTGTTGGTGTATTGGGGGATTGGGTGAGAGGAAAAATTGTGTGATTGTAAGAATTTTTCACATAGTGAATTTTCTTCTCGGTGCCCGTGGTTTTTCTCCGGTTTGGGAGTTTCCACGTAAATTCTCTTGTGTTGTTATTTTCTGATATTTTGTCTATTAAATATTCTTGGGTGTGAGTTTGGAAGGTCTAAATTTCCAACAAAAACTACACTAGAAATCGTTTCTTGAATAGATCAGTAGAAATGGCAGGAATCATAAACTATCAACTGCGTTTAGAATGATGATGCTGAAATCATTGTTGTTACTACTGCAAGGCTGGGGCTCTAATGCTTGTTTGGAGGAAGAGAGAGTTGCTTTCCTGCAGTTCAAAGCTTCATTTAATTACACAAGTGCTGCTGGTGAATCCGACGGAATGAACACACAGAGGAAAGACGTTGACTGCTGTTAGCGGGACGGTGTTGGGTGTAACGCCAGAACAGGTCGAGTCTACGAGCGCGTGCTTAACTATTTTAGATTGGGAGAATCTGTAGATAATTGGTACTTCAATGCCTCCATGTTTCTTCCATTTCAAGAACTCCGAGGCCTTGGTTTAAAAGGCAACAAAATTGTTGGCTGCGTGGAGAATGAAGGTTCTTAACACTTTTATTTTCTCATTAAATCATTCATAAATACAAATTATATCTCAAACTTATAATATTCTTAATATATAGGTTTTGAAAGACTGACGAGTATGATCAATTTGGAGTATCTTAGTTTAAGAACCTCATTTTACCTTCCATAACCGGATTTTCATCGTTAAAGTCCTTATACATTTAATAGAATTGGACTGACAAGAACAAGAGGTAAATTTGAATTTATTTATCCAAATTTTGATTACGGTGAAAAAGCTATATTTAACCATATAAATTCATAATATTACTTAAGAAATAAATAAATCAAACCAAAAAATTATGTATGTACATAATAATAATAATAATAATAATAATAATAATAATAATAATAATAATAATAATAATAATAATAATAATAATAATAATATTGTTAATTATACATATATCATTTCTTTTCATAAGTTGAAGGTGCTTGAGTGAACTCTTAGGGTATTAAAGAACTGCAAAAGTTGAGGAACTTAGAAATAATGATTTGAATAATAACATTTTACCATTGTTGCATGGAATTCACTCTCTCAAAGCTTTAGATATTTCTTTCACTCAATTAAAAAGATCAATTAACATAGAAGGTTGGTTGGTATTCTCTTTTCCATCATTAAAAGAAATGATATTTGGTTTTAATTGTATTAATAATACCTAAGGAACTTTGCTTCTTTTTAAAAAAAAATGAAAGAAATTATATGAATCATAGCAAAAGTTATCATACTATTACAATGAGTCACATTGTCAAACTGCAATCGGGTACATATCAAGGTGCCTATAGAGAGTTAAATAGATAAAAAATAATGAATTACAACTTCCAGTTGTTTTTCAATGCATTGCTAAGTGTACTGTACTTTTTGTGAGCTGTGAATACAGCTCGAACCCAAATGACAATGTGTTCAGCGATATGATATTTTACTTCTTTGATTTCCTTGTATAATCTTTTGTTTCTCTCCCTCTAAATAAAGTAGATGGTAGTAGTAAAAGCTATTTTAATAAGTGTTCTATTTGGTTCTCGTGACTTGGTCCTGATGATAATCATGTTTTTTTTAATGCAAGTGAAACTAAGAAAACAGCAACAAAAAAGCCAAGAACAAGGTTGCTAATGGCGTTTAAAAAGAACGCCAAACATATCAGCTAACAGAGCACACCCAACCTCAGGAGGAAGAGTTGCCAAGAAATGAAAGAAGGTATAAGAACGACTTCCCAATTTCGCAAGCCCATCAGCTACTTGATTGCCTTCTTGCAGACAATGAATTATCTTAACATTTTAATCACAGTGTAACATTGTTGAAATATCACCCAACAAGTTAGCATGAGGATGAACCAAAAAATTCCCATCTCAAACCAAACGGATAGCTTCCTGAGAATCTGAGCAAAGGACAATACGCCTATGACCCCTTTCCCAAGCCGAGAAAAGGTCAAAAAGATTGCAGACAACTCTGCAACCATATTAGTCGAAGTGCCAATATTGCCATAAAAACCCCCTAGCCAGGTACCATTAGAATCCCGAAGAACACCTCCAAAGCCAGCCTCACCTGGATTACCCCGTGAACTTCCATCAACATCAACACAAATTTCATCAGTTACAGGAAATTTCCAACCAATCCAACGACTCTCATGACCAGCGCTATTACCCAAATCTGGAGGAGTTATACATTGGCGACAGTAACATTAACAAGTTTCTTCTATCTAAGGGTATACTCAAACCTTATTTAATAACATAATTATACACTAAATATGATTTATTCATTCATTCTCAGTTTATATACTTATTTAAATCATGTATGTTCTTTTTTATTTGAATAAATGTATTAGTTGGAATTCATAAAAAATGAAGTTGGCAATAAAATCTATATTTTTTGAATTATTTTTTCACTTCTTCTAGATATTAAAGGTCAAAGCAATATAAGTGTCCTTTGGCGAGATGATGTTTATATGAGAAGCCACTTTCAGTTGGAATTATTAAAAGCATTCCCAAGACTCAATTCCCTTCATTTGGAAAACAATAATTTTGTGCGAGTATTCTTTTTTGGAGGTAAGCTAAGCACATATTTTTATTTAAATTAAAATCTTAAAGTTGTAATTGTAATTGTGTTTATTCTAAATTTTACATAATTGTATCTCTAGTTGTAATTTGCTACAAAAGGCCAACCATAAGATGAAGGAACACCTTGAGCTGTTCTTTTTGCACCAAACTAGTAAATGCCAAAGGGTTTTTGGTCTAGGGGGTCTTAAAAAGGAATAGGCTGAAGAATTGGTGTAAACAAGATGAGTTGTTGTCTTTGCTAACCACTCTAATCTATCTTGTTGAGAGTTATTCGAGAGATAGGGAATAGGTTCCAGGTTACCCATAGTCTTAGTTATTAACTCTTGCCAGCTCCACAAGTTATTACTGATCACCTCTAAAATCGTAGCTGCCATTGTTAGGTAAAAGCCATTAATAGCCCTTGGAGTTGAAAAGTGCTTGAGAATTCCTCTTGAATGCCAGGGATCCTGCCAGAAGTAAGTAGAAGCTCCATTTCCTATCCTAAATCTAAATTGGTTCTCTAATTTATCCCTCATTGATAGAATCTTCCTCCAGCTCCATGAGCTACTGCTATTAGGTTAGATACTCCAAAAATTCCCCCTCCTTAAGATGATAGAATGAACCTACTTCACCCAAAGAGCTTCAAGATCATGAAATAAAATCCAAATCCTATTTCCAAACAACACATTATTCCAAGGAGGTAAGTGTTTAATCCCTAGGCCTCCTTCCTGTTTAGGTCTACAAATGTCAGACCATTTAACCTTTGCATTGGCTTTGGAGATACCTGACCCTGACCAAAGAAAGGCCTTAAGTCTAGCCTCTATATCCTTAAGGATGGAAGAAGGAAGGATGAACATGGTAGACCAATAGACTTGAAAGGAAGAAAGAACCGAGATGATCAATTGAAGCCTACCCGCATAGGAAAGGGTTTTATTTTTCCACTTGTTGATCCTAGCTTCAAGTTTTTCCAAAAAGGGACTACAATCCCTTCTAGATAGTCTCCCTGTAATGAGTGGAACCCCCAAATATTTAATGGGGAGGCTACCTCTCTGGAGTCCAGACATTCTTTCTATTTGGTGGGTCAAGTTATTCGAGTCTGGGGATAAGAAAAATTGGCTTTTAATCGGGTTGATTTCTAAGCCTGACAATTGAGAGAAAGTCCTCAAACATTCAAGCAGAGAATTCATTGAGAGCAGATCAGCATGGCAAAAAAGCACTAGATCGTCAGCAAAGAGAAGATGGTTAATTTTGAGAGACTTGCACCTCCAATGGTATTGGAACAATGGATTGCCATCTAGTCTCTTGTTCAACCATCTGGAGAGGACTTCCATACATAAAATGAAAAGAAAAGGGGGCAAGGGATCTCCTTGTATAAGACCAGACTTCCCTCTGAAGAATTTGGATGAGGTGCTGTTGGGACCCGATCCGGAGACTGACGCCCCAACCCAAAAACGGAAGACGCATACAAATCACAAAGAGGCGAAAAAATCATTAACGAATCGAAAACGAGCTTGGAAGTAAAGCATACGAACAAAGTCAAATTGAATTGACTCGAAGACAAACCAAAAAAACGATCCAATCGAATTGAAACATAAATTCTGACATCCGCACAAATATTTTAGAAAAGCGTCAGTTCCTCTCTCACCCACACAATCACATAAGCAATGCTTAAATCATTTAATCAAAATGAAATGCTTTCATATTCTTTTTCTTCTTTCCATTCAATCACAATGCCATGCTCAAATACATAATCACATCACAATTCAATTCTCATCTAAGTATCATTTATCCTTCAATGCATAACATAGCATAAACACATCACAATGCATCTTTGCATGTTTACAACCATTCAAATCCAATTCATGAAGTATATGAATGCATATAAACCAATTCTTTAAATCATTTGAAAACAATATATGCACAAATTCAAAATACTTGAAATCACTTTATTCTCTCAATTTGGGAAAATCTTTAGTGGCTTATTATTCAACTATAAACATGAAACCCACCTCATATCCATGCTTGGAGCTTGATTAGAGCTTCAATTCTCCA
>JANTPM010000005.1:24877566-24889841 GCA_025434745.1 Erythroxylum divaricatum | reverse complement strand
ATACAAATTTCAAAATGATTGAATAATATTAATGATTAATAATTTTTAGTATTTATAAATTAATTTTATGTATATTTTATTTTGTAATAAAAATTATGTATGCATATAAAAATTATTTAAAGTATATTAAACAATATGCAAAGTATAATATATTATTATTATCTAATTTTAAACCATATGAAACATAAATAAAAATATATCTAACCAAATCTTTTAAATAGATTATAATATAATTAAAATTAATATCAAAAATAAATATAAAAATATAAAAAAGTTAAATAATATTATATAGCTCTCGAAATAAACGTGAAGATGAGTTTGTGGGTATTGTGGGAATTATGTGTAAAACATAAAGACAAAAGAAATTACAAATAGACTCATTAATTGATATGAAGAATTTACCTGAAAAATACTTTTTTAAAAAATTTCAAATATAAACTTCTTAAATTGTTGTATTTTGATAAAAAAAATCTATTAGAAAAGTAATTTCTTTTTTCTAGCAAACCAGTCGTTTATTGTGAAACAACCTTTGCCATGAAAAAAAGTAGTTTACCGTTCAAACGTCCATCCAAACACCCATTTAGCTCTATTTGGTAACTGCGTACTATGGGCAACGGCTGTCAGCTTCTCACCTTATTTGTTCGCGTACAAATCAGAGAAAAAGTTGAGATTCGAGAAATCCAACGCAACATGCATGAATTCCGGTGTGAAAAGTGATACTATGACCATCTACCCTTTAAAATAACTTCGGACATTAATGTAATTCTATTACTTATTGCGCCAAACATCTTTCTGAAATCTGAACTCTCCTCCCTCGAAAAAATCCAGCTTTTTGCTTCATTTTGTCCATCACTCCCACTGCAATCCCCACCGCTTTCTCGGCAACCAAATAAGTGCTAAACCCTATTGCGCTTTCTCAGGTACTGTCTTCCTCTCTAGACTTTTGTATTTCTCTGAGAATCTACGAATTTCAAGACGTTTTTAAGCTATCTCACTGTTTCCGCTCTTTAACTTCATCTTCAAGATTGGTTCTTTATGGTTAAAATAACGTCTTTTATTCGTTTTATAGGCTAATGGCAACATCCACACCATTCTCTAGCTACTTCTTGCAAGAACGTTCATTTTGTAGAGAACCCATCTCATATTTCAGAGAATTAGCGTTAAACTTCTCGACTTTATCCACTAGAAACCCGATAAATTTAAGTTTTGAAAGGAGGGTCTTTAAGAGGAGTGGAGTCCGGTGCTGTGCACTGGAGATCAAGAAAACAACGGCCATTAGCACCGGCAAAATGTTTCAATTGGATGATGTGATTGAGGCTCAGCAATTTGATAGGGAAATCCTTGGGAATATATTTGAAGTAGCCCGTGAGATGGAAGTGATTGAGAAAAACTCACATGGGAGCCAAATTCTTAAAGGGTATTTAATGGCTACTCTTTTCTACGAGCCCTCGACACGTACCAGGTTGTCCTTTGAGTCTGCCATGAAAAGGTTGGGTGGTGAGGTGCTGACTACTGAGAATGCTAGGGAATTCTCCTCTGCAGCCAAGGGGGAGACCCTTGAAGGTGAGGTGTTTTAAAGTTGTAACTTGAAGTGTTTGAGATGAGTTTGATGGTGATTTAAAGTGCTATTAACTGTTCTAAGAGGTCTGTGGATTTGTAGACACTATTAGGACTGTGGAAGGGTATTCTGATATAATTGTGATGCGCCACTTTGAAAGTGGAGCTGCAAGAAGAGCAGCAGCTACTGCTGGCATTCCGGTTATTAATGCAGGGGATGGACCTGGGCAACATCCAACTCAGGTGCAAGAGTAATTCACTGTTTAGCATTGATGGCCATAGCCTGGAATTATTTGCTTGATAAAAAGTGAATCAACTTGCCTTAGAATATGCTAAATACAACTTGGAAAGTCGAACTTTAGGGGTTTATGTGAGACGATGAAAATCTATAGTTCATTTGATGAAAATAAAGTTCATAGATTCATTTTGAAAACCACAGATACTTACTAGCATCAAGATATGGGTTTATGTGAGATGATGAAAGTCTACAGTTCATTTGATGAAAATGAAGTGCACAGATTCATTTTAAAAACCACATATGCTTGCTTCCTAAAGCATTAAGAGTTAAAAAGCTGCCTGATGAAGTAGATATAAAAAAAAAGGAAGTGATGAAATTTTGCAATGGATAGTTTTTGCACAGAATAATCTGATTGTTAGCTCTTGTGACTGTGACTTGTTCCTAATGTTGTAGATGTAACATTACAAATGTAGTTTAACATTACACATGCCTTGTTTCTCCTTCAACAAGGAGTATATGCAATACAATCATTGACCATATGTTAGAATGTAAATGGATGAAAGATGTTAAAATGTCAGTATCAGGTTTTGTTTAAGGTTTCCTTGCTGTAACTTGTACAGGCTCTTCTAGATGTATATACTATTGATAGAGAAATAGGACAATTGGATGGCATCAAAGTTGCACTTGTGGGAGATCTTGCTAATGGAAGGACAGTGCGATCACTTGCTTACCTACTTGCCAAGTACCAGGATGTCAAGATCTTCTTTGTATCCCCTGATGTAGTAAAAATGAAGGTGATAGGGCTAATTTACTTTTTCAATAAACAAACAAAGCAAACTGCGATCATATATTGGACATGAGACAAACTAGAATTATCTGCATTTGAGCTAAGACTAGTTAGCAAAATGTTATTACTTAGTTCCTCATATATGATAATACTTTTTCAGGATGATATAAAGCACTATCTGACATCAAAGGGAGTTGAATGGGAAGAAAGTGATGACTTAATGGAAGTGGCATCTAAGTGTGATGTTGTCTATCAAACTCGCATCCAACGAGAACGCTTTGGGGAGAGAATTGACCTTTATGAAGAAGCTAGAGGCAAGTACATTGTGGATTGTGGTGTGTTAAATGTAATGCAGAAGCGTGCTGTGGTAATGCATCCACTCCCCAGGCTTGATGAGGTAAATGTAAATTTTTTGAGTTGATTTATCATGGTTTTAAGCATTTTTGGACTTGATGTTGAATTGTCAGCAATTGTGGCTCATCCCACAATTGCAAATCCCACATCAGGAAAATATGGATTTGTGGGAGGTTGCTTTCCTTATAAAATAAACCCCTCTCTTTTAGTTTTAATCATCGCAAAATCACCTATCTTTCCTATGGCAAAAATTCTCTCTTTTTTTAATATTTCACTTGTATTATTCCCTTAAAATAGTAAAATATTAATTTAGTAGTGTCCAAGGACGTAGACATAATAGGCTGAATCTTGTTAAACTCTAGTGTTCTTTATTTGTTTATTTAATAATTATTTTCGGATATAGTTGTAGTAAATTATTGTGTTATTAATTTACATGTCTAGGAAATTCTGTCTAAAGAGATTGGGCTTTAAGTAGAATCATTTGTGACCCCTCTAGTCTTTCCTAGGAATTTACCTAGTGTAATTTTTTAGTACAATTGTTCACACTTTATTCACTTACATAATAATGCTCGAGGTGAATTTGTTATTATTGGTGAAAATTAACTCAAGTTTTTACAACAATTAGTATCAGAGCCAAGGTTTCTTCTTAGTATGCTCTATGGTTGTAGCATAGTCTGATTTTTCACATCAAAAAAAAAATTCCTTGGGCTTTTAACATTCTGCATTGACAACTATTGAATAGAAATTGTAGCAGAGATGATAGGAAACAAAAAAATTTACACCATGTACGTCGATTGCTTCTTTCTCGTCCATTTTGGTTAGACTTGCAGTGACAAATACAAAATTTGTAGTGGAAATTTTTGATGGTATGAGTCATTTCGGCATGTGGTAAAGTGAGGTTCAAGATGCCCTTTTCAACAAGGTCTTGACATTGCCATTAAAGACAAGAAACCAAATGATGTTGAGAAAAAAGATTGGAAGACTATAAATCGTTTGGCATGTACAATTTGATCGTGTCTTTTTAAAGAGTAAAAGTATGCTTTCTCGAAAGAAACTTTTATATATAAATTGTAGAACTTGTTGGAGGAAAACTCTTAAAGAAAAGTAATAAGAATAAACTTCATATGAAGAAGAGACTATTTCGTTATCTTATGTTTCGAGTATCGCTATAAATGATCACATCACCAGTTTTAATCATTTAGTTATTGATTTAATTAATTTGGATGTGACATTTGAAGATGAAGATCTAACTTTAATGTTGCTAGGATTTCTTCATGAGGAGTTTGAGTTTTGAAATTACTCTACTTCATGGAAAGACGGTTGCGTCTCTTAATGAAATTACAACTGCTTTGTACAGTCATGAATTGAGAAGGAAGACAAAAGAAGAACTTACAAATGGAGCAATAGAAACTTTGGTGGTTAGAGGTCATTCGTAGAGCCACTAAAAGAAAGAAAGGGAGATCGAAGTCTAGGCCCAACTTTAGCAAAGATGGATGTACGAAGGATTGTTCTAAGCTTAAAAATAAAGGGAAACCTGATAAAGAAAATATTGTTGCAAATTCAAATATAGCTGAGTGTAATGATGAAGACTCAAATTTTCACTTCTTGTTACGTCATCAACTAGCTCTTCTAATGCATATCTACTTGATTTAGGATGCTATCATCATATGTGTTTTAATCGAAATTGGTTCTATGATTTTAGAGAATCAGAAGATGGAATTGTTTACACAATAAATAACTTCTCTCTTACCACACATGGGATTGGTTCCATTTGTTTGAGGAATCAAGATGGATCAATCAGAATCTTGGCACATCTTCTAGTTCTTTAAAATCATAAAACCAATCCTGATTGGGACACATGATAACTGCATCCTGAATCAAGCAATCATGCATTAGAAGAGCTAATTGATGACGTAACAAGTGAAAAATTTGAGTCTTCATCGTTACACTCAGCTATATTTGAATCTACAACAGCCTTTCCTTCATCAGGTTTGTCTTTATCTTGAAGCTTAGGACAATCTTTTTTCAAGTGCCCTTTTTTTTGACAAGACACATTCATCTTTGCTCAATTTGGGCATCGACTTCGATCTCCCTTTGTTTCCTTTAATTTAGCTCTACGAACGGTCTCTGACAACCAAAGCTTTTGCTGCTCCACTTGTAAGTTCTTTTGTCTTCTCAATTCATTATTGTACAAAGCAGCTAAAATTTCATTAAGAAACACAACAGTCTTCCCATGAAGTAGAGTAATTTCAAGAAATTCAAAGTCCTCATGAAGAAATCCCAGCAACATCAAAGCTAGATCTTTATCTTCAAATGTCACATCCAAATTCATTAAATCATTAATTAAATGAATAAAACTGGTGATGTGATCATTTATAGTGGTACCCAGAACATAAAAGAAAGGAAACAATCTTTTCTTCATATGAAACTTATTTTGAATGTTTTTCTTCAAGAATTTTTCCTACAATGAGTTTCACAATTTATATGCAGAAGTTTCTTTTGAGAAAACATACTTTTACTCTTTGGAATGACACGATCAAATTGTATCATATGTGAAACGATTTATAGTCTTCCAATCTTTCTCCTAAACATCATCTGGTTTCTTTACTTCAATGACAATGTCAAGACCTTATTGAAAAAGACCATCTTGAACTTCACTTTGTCACATGCTTATATTATAAAAAAAAATTTGTTACTGTAGTTCTTGCCAAAATGGACGAGGAAAAGTAGTCGACGTGAAGGGGGTGGATTTTTTGGTCTTCTATCATCTCTGCTACAATTTCTATCAATAGTTGTCGATGTAGAATGCTAAAAGCCCAAGGAAATCTTTTCTGATGTAGAAGATTAGACTATGTTGCAATCACAGAGTATACTAAGAAGAATCCTTAGCTCTGATATTAATTATTGTGAAAACTTGAGTTAACAATAATAACAAATTCACATCGAGCATTATTACGTAGGTGAATAGAGCGTGAATGATTATGCTAAAAAATCACACAAGGTAAATTTCTAGAAAAGACTAGAGGGGTCACAAACAATCCTTCTTAAAATCCAATCTCCTTAAACAAAATTTTCCTATATATGTAATTTAATAGCATAATAATTCACTACAATTATACTCGATAATAGCTATTAAATAGACAAATAAAGAACATAATTTAATGAGATTCGACCAATTATGCCTTCGTCTTTGGACACTACTAAATTAATATTTCATCATTTCAAAGAAATAATACTAGTGAAATATTACCAAAAAAAATAAAGAGAATTTTTCCTTAAGGAAAGATAGGCAATTTTGGGATGATTAAAACTAAAGGAGGATAATTTATTTTATAAGAGAATTATCCTCCCACAAATCTATATTTTACCGGTGTGAGATTTGCAATTGTGGGATGAGCCACAGCCACGGCCACAATTGTTGATAATGCTATAAATTGGTATCAAAGCACATGGTCTTAAGTATATTTGGACTTGAAATATGGTTTTTATGCTCATATGAATTCATTGTATTATATCATGCAGATAACTGTGGACGTCGATGCTGATCATAGGGCTGCTTACTTTAGACAAGCAAAGAACGGTCTCTTTATCCGAATGGCGCTTTTGAAACTTCTTCTTATTGGGTGGTGATACGTCTACTTAGATCCCAGTTTTATTATTGGCTGTTACATGACCTTGCATAGCGAGGAAATAAACAAATCCTCTTTTTGGGATCTCCCCTATCGAAATATCTTTGGTCGAACAAGCCTGACATAGTTTTATCTTGTCGATCGATAATGGAACTCTCCCAAAATCTAACAGCCAACGGTGTCATTGAAATCTCTTAATGATCATTTCTATTTGTTTTGGATTAATAATTTGCCGCCCCTGTGATAAATACATCAACACGATAAACGATATACCCGCTTAGCATAAATATTATTGCAACTGTTGGTAATGGGTTTTGTTTTGACTTACAGAGAAGTTCCATCTTTCATACGTTTAAAACGTCAAATAAATTTACAAAAAAAGAAAGTTAATATGTGGGAAACTTTGGGTCCACATCACGAGCCCAGCCCTCCAGCCCTCCAGTGATATCTCTGGCTGAAGTCAACCCTTTGCTGTGCAGTATCTGCACGGCCCTTTGTGAATCGTTACCCCTTCTACATACTACATACAAGTTGGCACCCTTTTCTGAATCAGTAATACCCTCTTTGTTCAAAGCGCACGAGATCTCAGGTAACCTAGCCTCTAAACTTGAGAGAGGAATATTCACGGCATTGGGAAGAGAAACAATCCTGAAATGGTGTGCAGGCCGTACATCAACCAATACATATGGCTCATCCTTGACAATTTTCTCCATCAACTCTTTACTGCTTATTCTAGATTCTGCGGGAAGCAGGTTTAACTTCGAGGGAGCCTGAAATCAGTTGGGAGGCCAAATGAAGATGTGCTGGAAGTCTAATAGCATTTTAATCAAAAAGCTTATAAGAAACAAGTCTGCATGTAGATAAACAAATCATTCCCCATCAATTCAGAAAGTAAAATAGCAGTAAAATGAATATATCACTTCATATTTTAAACACAATGAAAGAAAGTAAATTAAAATGAAACGGAGAAACGAAAATATTTAGTGATAACTGCAGAGACAGATAAAAGTATACTTTCACTTCCAAGATCGAGATGAACACCACACATCTTTTACTTTGTTTCCTTTTAGAAGTAAAATGATCACATATGCCCTAATTTAATTTCCAATCAGCAATTTTGCAGTCGGAAATATAAGATATATGGAGAAAGCAATGTTACTGTTGACAAAGGAGACTGTGTGAATCTTTCATAGTCAAAATCTCTGAATTGCTTTTGGGTGAATGCTGCATTTTCTCCACAAACTTCACAGTCTAGTGATCTGCCTCTTATCTTTACCTACACAATGTCCAACAACCAAACTTCAGAAAGTATCCGATTATATTAAGAACATGACTGGAAGCTGTAGGAAATATCCTTCATTATGCAAAACATTGGAACTTACAGTACGAATCCGTGCTGATAATGCATCAAATAAAAGCATGCGTCCAGATAGTGGTTCACCAATAGCACTTGCAATCTTAATGGCCTCAAGTGCTTGGAGACAGCCAATGATACCAGGAACTGCAGTGAAACAGAATAAAGAGGTGAATCCTTTCTTCCACTAGTAACACTATGAGTGATCAATAGCTAAATGTTATAAAACATAAACAAAAGAGAAATACCCCTTGAATGTCCAATAAGAACTGATTGTATTTTATTTATATACAAAATCAACCTAGTTTACTAAAAACAAGCAGTGCACTATTGAAGGTGAGGTCAACTTGAGCAGGGGAGTTCAGAATTTATATCTTTTATATAACTCATAAAATATTGACCTATATGAGAATTTTATATATACTAGTGGTTGACCTTTAACTTACCTATTCCAAGAACTCCACTATCAGCACATCTTTGACAGGCTGTAGTAGGAGGTGGAGTTGGAAAAAGGCATCGATAGCATGGACCTCCATTGTAATTGTAGACTGTAAGCTAGAGAAAAAGTTGACAGTTTTCTTTTTTTAAAAAAGGCTTGCAAATAGACCTCCTCAGTAACTCTTGTAGTTTTCAAGAAAAAAATCTAAAGAGTAAAGATTCTGAACACTAGCAAATACCTGTCCTTCCAATCCCAATGCAGCACCTGATACAAGAGGCTGCAGGTAGAGTAGTGACAAATAGTCAATACTCACAGAAAAAAATACAGACTACATGTTATAGTGTTATCTAACTCTTGCTTGAGATCTTAATTGTTAATGCACCAAATATGTGAAAAACAGGCAAGATAGAGAAAACACAAAAGGCTCTTTTAGCCGTTGGTATCAGCACGCACCGTAATTACTCAATGATCAGAAAATTAATATTGTTCTTTCTATTTAAACAGGCAAATGGAACAAATCTAACATATACCAGTGTAGTTCAACATAATCAGCAAGACAATCTTTTTCAAATTAGTCTCTAAGATATGTGCAGTCCTTATACAAAAGGGGCAGTTAAACTTCCTATTTACCTTTCCCAGGACCACACAGCAATCACTTATCATGTAGCGGCTCGGAGCATTATCTGTTGCATCTACGATTATGTCATATCTAAGAGCGGTCACAAGTTATGGAAATCACATTTATTAAGCTGCATGGTACTAATAGACAGTAAGAAGGAAAGCATGGAGAAGAAATCATAGTATTATATTCTATTGTAAATCTTACCCTTAAAAATTTAAAGGATACTGATTCAAAATTTCTAAGGCATTAGATGTGCGCAAAGCTTCTTGGTGTTCCACAATCTTAATCATAGAGTTAATCCTGAAACGTACAGACAAGATGATATGAGCTACATGAGTTTTTTTAATGTTGACTAGGAGCGAACATATATTTAAGTGTATGAACATACGAGCGACAGGCAGTAGCAGCAGATTTGACTTTTGGCTGACCAATAAAACTTTCAGTGTGTATGACCTGACGTAAAACAAATAAAAACAGCAATTTGAAGAAGATTCTTTTCACAATCATTGCGTGTGTGCAGTATGGGGATAAAGCATAAAGAAAAATACATGCAACCAATTGCAATACATGGATAAATAACCAATTGCAATAGATGGATAAAATAAAGCTTTGCATGTTAAATAATGGAAAAGTTGCTGCAAACTTATAGAAATGATACTAAATTATCTAGATGTAGTGCAAAAAGAGAAGCGAATAAATCAGACTACTCTATTTTGGTTGACTTAGACTGTACTTTGACTAGGAAGCCTAACATCTTTCCCTTTTGCCTTATAAGAAATGCTTCTACATACAACAACAAAAATAACAACAACGTCCCAATAGAAATCTCGTTGAGATGCATGGTCTGGAGATGTTCAAAAGTATGCAGCCTTAACCCCAACTTTTAAGAAATGCTTCTACATGTAACTAGGAAATTATTCAGATCCACTAAAAACTAGATACCAAAGATGGAAGTTGTATTATTAACATTGGTTAACATACATATCTAAAATGAAACCAGCCAAGCACTATATCAACGATTCCCGGTGCATGCATTTTTTGAAAACATACCTGCCTGTGCATATTATTTAGCTCAACAATATCATGGTCAACAACACCCAACCGACCTACAATAAAACCAGAAATCTAGAATAAGAAACACATTAAACTTCAAGATCTATAACGATGCACATTCACTCTACCAACTGAAGATGATGTACAGCTTAAAACAATAGAAATTCATTAGCCTTCCTTGTTAAAGACATGTAACCCACAAGTATGATCTAAAACTAAAAACAGTTCAGAACTCTGAAAAAATGTGGGATCATACCAACACCAGAAGCTGCAAGATACAACAGGGCAGGCGAGCCCAAACCTCCAGCTCCAATAACCAAAATGGACGACTTCAATATATTCGATTGCCCTACAGATTCAACGAATAAGTCAAAATTTCTCAACTTTGAAGCGTTTCCCAAAAGACAAACATTACATAGGCCACTGGGTTCCAGCATACCCGATCCAATTTCCTGTTGAGTTATTCTATTAACGACATTATTAAACTATCCATCCACATACCAAAACAATAGCAACTCCTTTTACCATTGATTACTTATCCTTGACAAATTCACATCGTATTGACGAAATGAAAATGAAACAGTCAATGGGTCCTTCAGAATCTAGAATCATACTCGTAGCAAGCAACAATTACTCAACCAAGGATAAAGAAATCTCAAGGTCAACATTTGGCTATCCAGAGTGTAAGAAGACCCAACCTTGAACACCAAAGGAAGGAAGCAAAAGGTGTCTACTGTAACGATAAATCATGTCGGGAGATAATTCGTGATTACAACTGGAATCGCCGGTAACGGAGCCGTTGGATACTGTGGAAGCGTTTAAGAGAGTCAAGTCACGAAGCTGAGCCTCAAGACCCGAAATTCTAGTCTCTATATCGCTCTTTGCAGCTTTTAAGCTTTGGAGTTCGCTGCGAATTCGTGCCACGTCACCTCCATTGGCTTCCATTATTGCGAGGTCGATGATCTGATCAGCAGCGAAGAATTAAGCTTCGGGAACGGAAAAGGATGGCGTCGATTGGCTTAAACCCTAAATTTACATTTGATATGGTTCAACGGCGCCGTTTCCATGTCCCTGGGTGAAAACTTCTTGCTTTTAGGTAATTTACAATTAATTAAAAAATTCAACTAATTTTACGGTTCAACTATAAAAATATGACTTATTTATGGGTCGATTGGTTCCTTTTTTTTGTAATTTTTAGTTTTAATTTTTAATTAGAAAAACAAATTTTAAATTATTTGAGATTTTTAATATAAAAATTGAAAATAAAACCTTATTTCATTGAAATTTTTAATATAAAAGCTATTTTTAATTATACACTTACATTAATTATTTTTTATACAATATATATTAACATATTTGTAATTTTACAAGCATCTCTGACTATTAGAAATTTTGGGTATAAAATCATCGATTTATAAATGATTTACTTCTATTAGAAATTTTGGGTATAAAATCATCGATTTATAAATGATTTACTTAAAATATGTAATTTATAGCAGAATTCTATTACCATTATATTGTGTATGTTAAAGAAAAATACAACAATCCTAGAAAAAGAATATGATTAAGATATCAAAACTATAGAAGTGTACGATCATTATCTCATCAGTTATCACACTTCCATCTTGAGGATGGCACGTAACTGAAGTAATCACGTCAACTGTAGTGTTTATTTCCTCTCTCTCCTCTGAACAACATCACCAATCCTAGACTCCAACTGCATTATGCATTAACAAAGACATTTGAGTTTTTTCAAACGAAAACATAAAATGTAGGTTGTTACAAATGTAAACGATCTAGAAGGGATTGAATTGTTGGATTTCAATTTTTGAGTAAAATTTAGAAAGAAAAAAAAATAAGTGAAATTAAATGAATGTTTACAATAGGTATTGTGTGGTACAAATGTATTTTATGTTTAAAAGAAATTGATAAGAAAAGAATTGTTTGATTTTGATAACTTTGAGATTTGAATAGATTGGTAGGAGTTATGAAAGTTAAGTGGGTAAGATAATTGAAATGGAAGTTAAAAATCAAGAAGTAAGAGAAAAAGAGAGAAAATGTGAAAATTTAGAGAAAGTTGACTTTTAACGATAGAGAGTTGACTTTTGGATTGAGGCACAATTTGAGAAAATGATCTTCAGGAAACTTGTAGCTCCTGTTGAGACCTTTCTGTCGCCATAAAGTTTGCAATTTTTCGATATCGGGAGTGAAAGTTATGATCAGTCAAAGTTAGGGTTATTTT
>JANTPM010000005.1:24792057-24820723 GCA_025434745.1 Erythroxylum divaricatum | reverse complement strand
AAGCATAAAATTTGAAATAAAAATTGTTTAGGAAGTGCTTTATTTTATGAATTATATATGTAATTTTCATACTTATTCAATGAATTATTATTTTATATTTTCAGTGGGCATCAAGGAATTTTTTTAAAACTATTATCTTATGAATTTAGCGAGGTTATTATTTTATCCCATTGACTCAAGTCAGGACCATAGAAAATTATTATTTCATCGAGATTATTAATTTATCGAATATTTATTTATCTAGGTTTTACTGTATATAATTTTTTACTGATAATAATCCTATTAACTCCAGTAAGGATGTCAATTTTAGCCTTGCCTGCTCATCTTGACCCGATTTTGTTTCTGATTGATTGGACCACAAGTCAAAATTATTCAACCCGATTAGGTCACGGGCTGAGGTCAGCCTGACTCGTGATTAGACCAAAATAACAAAAATATTATTATTTTATATTTTATATTAAAAAAAATAAAAATGAGTCGGGCTCGACCGGCCTGTTAGGCCGGGTGACCTATTAACATCCTTAAACTCTTCCAATATAGTGAATTCAATCAAATTTCAAACTTTATTCTAGTTCAATCCATGATTTTACTTAAAAGTTTGGCTACTTTATAAAAAATAATATTTTAATATTTTGTAACTCTGTTACAGGAAGAGTTGTAAAATATAGTAAATTTCAATGAAAGGAAAAGGAAAAATTTATAACTAATAAATATATATATTTAATAAGTTTAAAACTATTTTAGTATACTTTTCAACCAATAAATATAAGTATATATTTAATTTTATAAATCTTAGACTTTCTTTATTATAATATCTTAATTATTTTTCTTAAAAAGATATTTTATAGAAAATAGTAATTAAGGCACCTATTTGAATTTGAACTAATGACTTTAATTAAATTAATAAGAAAATAGCTTATATTTAAAAATAAGTACAATAACATAAAAATAAATAAAAACGGCATGTTTATTGTCAAATCTTTTATATACAAGTGATCAAAATTGTCTTCAATTATTTATAACTACTTATATTTCTTTTTTATGGTAATTAATTATCATCTTTCTTTCAAAAGGAAAGCAAGCTTCCTCGTCTACCTAATGCAAATCCTAAATTTGTTCAAAATTGTTTGCATCTCTTTATGAACCACTTAATTGCTGATATGCAATGCAAATTCTAACTCTTATATCTATGGTAATATTTCTGAATTTGTTAGTGTAATGGAAGTTTGTAAATAAGTAAAAACCCACAACCTATAATTGTCAATTATATAGACATTTGATAAAATGAGATAACCATAATTTTGATCCTCTTTAAGATTTTCCCTATTTAAGTCCGTCAACAAAAAAAGGTTTCTATTATATTTCTTCATCTTAATGTTCTAACTCAATTAAATATCTTCATCAATATCTTTCTTTTGTGGCAATAAATAAAAGTTAAGCATTGTTGTTATTACCAACTCTAGGTCGTCAAAGGCCTATAAATGATAGTGATCAAGGGGAGTCATCAACTTAGAATGTTCAAGTAAAACTTAAGCTATTACATTAGAATAAGGTGTGAAAGAATATTGAATAGTCTATGGTGTAGGACAAAATTGAAGGTGCATATTTCAAGTATTTATAGTGTATCTTTGTTGTATTTAAATGAATTATTGTCTTGTTCTATAGATTTTCCCATAATTTGACATTTTTACATTAAAATTAATGTTTAGGTTTAATGATTATCTTATAAAAGCCTCTTTGGATATGTTAACACCAATTGCAAATCACCTAAAAAGACATAAATAAGAGCAGTCTAAAGAATTCAACTCATATTATGCATTTAGTTGCTTAAGTTGGAGTTAGAAATGCAATTCAAGCTTTACTTTGAGGTGCACAGTAACATTACTGGATTTGTTACTTTGGTGGATGTTTGTAAGGAATTAAACCTATAACCTATAATTGTCTGGATATTTATAAAATGAGATAATCATACTTTTAGCCATTTAAACTTTAAGATTTTTTTCCTTCCAACGTAAAAGTTCTTTATTTTAGGCTTTTATAGTCTTTCATCTTAATATTTGGTCTTAATGAAGTACTTATATAAATCTTTTTTAATGAAAAATCAACGTGACACACTAATTGAATGAGTTTGCAATTGTACAAAATCAATCATAGCAAGTTATTAAAAGTTAAGCAATTTAAAATATTGATCACATAAGGAAATATATTACTATATATACATTAATCCTAGCTAAACAAAAATACCTAGCAATATAAGATTTGAGAATATAAGTAAAATTGCTAAACAAATAAAAACAAAAAATTAAACAAGTGTAAGGAAGTCAAGAAGACAAACATTAGGAATTTGCGGTTCACTTATATGGAATTTTAATTATCATCACACTTGATTATATAAGTTGAAATAATAATTAACCTAAAGTATATATGCCCTCTGTCAAGGCATACAAGTATATCTAAATTAGATATCTATCATTTGTTGATGCATAATTCAACCTAACCAAATTCAATAAGCATAATTAATATATTTAGTTTATCGCTAAAGTCTAGGATACTATCATTCTCTGGTACTTTCTAGTACACAAATCACACTTCACCTATCAGTCCTTCATACGATCCCTATAATTGAATCTATAGTGATCAGATATAAATCTAAGTTTAAGAAAAAAATAATAAATTCAACCAAATAAATAATCAAATTATATATTAATAATTAAAAGATCCATCATAAATTACATCCTTAACCTTAACTTGTGTTTTAACTAATAAACATAATGAAAAGAAAAAAAAATTTTAATATAAAGAAAAGAAAGAAAGGAAAGAACTAGAAGAGTTGTTATGGGTCCCTTTAAATTTTTCTCTAAACCCCTCCTTAATGTAAAAAAAACTTAAAAGTAAAAACTTATTGACAAAGGAGTTTGCCACAAGCCTCCAAAATCTCCTACAAGGACCCTGAATGAGAGTATTATAGGCTAGGCTTACATAAAAGAGTTATAAAATAATTTAACTTATAGTTCCACGTGTTTTTGAAGTATTTGTTATTAGAATTGATGCATGTTACACTTTAAGACCGACATCATTCTTATTTTAGAAGTTTTAAAGTGTAATTTATCACAAGTCTGTAAGTATGCTTTATATTTGGTGCCAATTGTGTTCTGAGTCTTCTATAAAGTTGTAACCTTCTGAGTTAGCTTTCCAATTCCTTTACAATAATCTCAATCAGAAAACTATAAATAAATTTATGCTTAAATATGTGAAATCTCCTTAAAATCATCAACTACAAAATAATGAACAGAAAAAAGAGAATATCATGTAATTTTATATAAAAACATGCCATAAAAGTGCTAAATCATAACTTACTTAGCATCTACAAACATATAAAATATAGACATATCACATACCTAAAATAAATCATACATAGACATTTTATTTTTTATTGGGCCTAACTAGACGTGTAAAAAATAAAATAAAAATTACATGTTTATTGTCAAGCCTTTTTTATACAACTGAGCAAATTGTCTTTAGTTGTATAACTACTTATATTTCTTTTTTTATGATAATTAATTATCATATTTTTTCAAAAGGAAAGCGAGCTTTCCTTATGTACCTAATGATAATCTTAGAGAAATCCCAAAAAATCCGTCAATAAATGACGAACCCCATTATATAGATTTTTCATAGGACAGGGCTAAGGCAGTCATCTCGATGAAGATTAGGGTGAGCTTTGATGAATAAAAGAAGAATTGGTAGAACTTATCATAGGTGAGAAAGTGTTAAAGAAGTTTTTAAATTTTGTTTACATCTCAATATGATGCATTTAATTGCTCAAGTAGAGTTAGATACGTGATGCAAATTCTAACTTCATACCCATGGTAATATTACTGAATTTGTTAGTACAATGGAAGTTTGTATAGAAGCAAAAACCCATCAATTGTATAGACATTTGATCAAATGAGACAACAATAATTTTGATCCTTTAACTTTAAAATTTTCCCTATTTAAGTCCTTTAAATGAGATAACCATAATTTTGATCCTCTAACTTTAAAATTTTCCCTATTTAAGTCCTCAGCATAAAAGGTTTCTATTATAGTTCTTCATTTCAATTTTGTAACTCAATTAAATATCTTCATTAATCTCTTTTAATGAAAAATTATCATAGCACATCCAAAATATATCATATGTAGACAATATTTTCTATTAAGCCTATTAAAACACATGAAAAATTAAAAAAACTAAATAATATGTTTTGAATTTTGAAATACAAAAATCTTAAGTTCTTGGACCACCTCCACCTTTTTCTTTTGTGACTATAAATAAAAGTTAAACATTGTTGTTATTACCAGTTAAAGTGGGCAAGTTTCATATGCCCTTAAACTAACTCTAGGTCGTTAAAAGCCAATAAATGACGTGGTCCAAGGGAGTCTTCAATTGGGAATGGTCAAGTAAAACTTAAGTTATCACATTAGAATAAGGCGTAAAGAATATTGAACGACCTATGGTGTAGGACAAAATTGAAGGTGGATATTTCAATTAATTATAGTGTATCTTTGATGTATTTAGATGAATATGTTGTCTTATTCTATATAATTTCCTAGAATTTGACATTTTTATATTAAAATTCATGTTTAGGATTAATGATGATCTTATAAAAGCCTCTTTGGATATAAGCAACTGAAAATCACCTAAAAAGACAAAAACAGGAGCAATCCAAAAATTTTTAACTCATCTTTACCCAAATAAATTATTCTCCTTGATGCTAGAAATTTCCAAAACATAATGATCATTTCAAAATCTCTACCCATTTGTTGCAAAGAACTCATTGACACATTGAATGATGAAGAAGGACTAGATCTAATTACTCCCAATAAACTGACTAAAATTGCCTTAACCAAAGAAGAGCAATAAAAAAATCAAGGAATTCAATAGCTACCATAAAAAATTTGTTAATGTGGAGTCCTTCTTGCACAAGCTTTGAAAACCATTCCATCAATGTTTACTCAACTTGATGCCATGCTTTAAAGAGCAAAATATGATGCAGAAGTTCTTCAATTCAAGGAATACTTATAAGTACCTAAATCAAAAAACAAAAAGTTTTTAAAATTAAGGACTCATTGTGAAACTTTTCAAAGCAATCCTAAGGTTGGTAACAGATGAATCCAAGAACTTTAAGATAAAATGCCTAAGCTTTCAAACTAATTTTTCTATAAAAACTACCAGATGTCAAAAGAACTGATAGAAGAAATATTTAAAATTTCAAAACATATTATTTATACATGTTGGAGAAGTTGTTTAAAGTTGCTTGCATCTCTCATATGATGCATTTAGCTACTCAAGTTGGAGTTAGAAATGCAAGTCAAGCTTAGGCTCTTATGTGTGCAATAACAATAATGGATCTGTTACTTTGGTGGAAGGTTGTAAGGAATTGAACCCACAACCTACAATTGTCTGAATATTTATAAAACGAGACAATCGTACTTTTAATCCTTTAAACTTTAATATTATTTTGATTTAAGTCCTCCAACATAAAAGGTCTTTAGTATAGTCTTTCATCTCAATATTTTGACTTAATCAAGTACTTTTGTCAATATTTTTTAATGAAAATCAATATGAGACACTAATCGACTAATTTTGCAAGTGTATAAAGTAAAGTTAATTATAGGAAGCTATTAAAACTTAAGCAATTTAGAGTATTCATTGCACAAGGAAATATATTACTATATATATTCATCCTAGCTAAACAAAAAATACTTAGATCTATGAAATTTAGGAATATGACTAAAACTGCAATACTAACAAAAACAAGAAATTAAAATAGTGTAAAGAAATCAAGAAAACAAACATTAGGTCTTTGGGTGTCCATTTATATAAGATTTTAATTATCAACACACTTAATTATATAAGTTGAAATAACAATTAACCTAAAGCATATATGCCTTCTGTCAAGTCACATAGGTATATCTAAATTAGACATCTATCACTTGTTGATGTGTGATTTAACATAATCAAATTTATTAAGCATAATTAATATATTTAGTTCATCACTAAGGTCTAGAATACTATCATTCTCTAACACTAAAGCGCTTATTCTTCTAGTACACATGTCACACTTCAACTATTGGTCTTTCATACAATCCCTATGATTAAATATATAGTGATAAGGTCTAAATCCAATATTACAATAAATTCAACTAAACAATAATCAAATTATATATTAATAATTAAAAGATCCATCACAAACCACATCCTTGACCCTAACTTGGGTTTTAACTACTAAACATAATGAAAAGAAAACAAAAACAAAAACATTCTTAATATAAAGAAAGAAAGGAAAGAATAGAAGAGTTGTTATGGGCTCCTCTAAACTTTTCTCCAAATCCCTACCTGATTTAAAAAAAAAACTTAAGAGTAAAAGCTTATTGACAAAGGAGGTTGCCACAAGCCACTACAAGCCTCCAAAATCCCCTATAAAGACCCCAAATGAAAGTATTTATAAGCTTGGCTTACATAAAAGAGTTATAAAATGATTTAACTTGTAATTCCACATAGTTTCGAAGTATTTGCTACAAGAATTAGTGCATGTTACACTCAAATACTTATATCGGTCTTATTTTAGAAGTTTTTAGATGTAGTTTAAAACAAGTTTGTCATTATGCTTTATATTTGGTGCTGATTTTGTTCCAGGTTTTCTGTATAGTTGTAACCCTTAGAGTTAGCTTTCCAATTCCTCTATAATCATCTCAATAAGACAATTATAGATAAATTCATGCTCAAATATATGATATTTTCTTAAAATCATCAACTACAAAATAATGAACAAAAAAAGAGAATATCATGTAGTTCTATATAAAACATGTCATAAAAATGTTAAATCATAACTAAATTAGCTTCTATAAACATATAAAATATAGAATTATCACATACCAAAAATAAATCATTTATACACATTTTATTTTTTATTGAGCCTATCTAGAAGTGTAAAAAAACCCTAAATAATATGTTTTGAAATTTGAAATAAAAAATCTTAAGTTCTTATGGACCACCACCACCTCCTCCTCTTGTGCCAATAAATAACAGTTGGAAACCGGCGCCTCCACCTCCTAAAGTAAGTTTTCTATACCCTTAAATCCAACTCTAGATTGGTAAAGGTTGACAAATGATGGCAAGCAAGCAGTTCGAAATGGTCAAGTAAATATTAAACCATTGCATTGGTGTAAGGTGTATAAAAGTATTAATCAGTTTATAGAGTGGAGCAAAATTAAAAGTGGATCTTTCAAGTAATTGTAACAAATCATTGTTATAATTAGATGAACTTACTTTCATATTTTATGGATTTTCCTAAAATCTAATAGCTTTAAAAAATTATGCTTAAGTTCAATAATGATCTTATAGAAGACTTTATGGATATATTTCCACCAATTGATTTTTTAAACATGTCTAGATGGACCTAATAGAAATTGACATATTTGCATATGATTTATTTTAGGTGTGTAACACCAATTTTATATTGACAGAGATCGACAAAAGTACTTGATTGATTTAAAATATTAAGATGAGTGACTATAATAAGAACCTTTTATATTTAAAGACTTAAATATGATAATTTTTAAATTTAAATGACCAAAAATATGTTTGACCTTTTAATAAGATTGATAGGCTACTAATTTATATTATGCTATTAAAAATTGGAGAGATAATTACACATATTTACAATTATATGTACAACCTTTCGCTTATTGATTACAATTTTCATTGTGAATGGGCCTTAGGGGAGGCTATATGTGGCATGTTTCTTTTTTAATAAAGATATTTTACAATGAAAAATATAGCAACTTTTTTCTATAACAAATCATGATACTATTGCTAGGGATTTAACCTATATTGATGATATTATTAGGAGATCCTTGACTAAATTAGATGATGTATAAAAGAGTATTCGGAATGGAGGGAAAAGGAGTACAATCAAGAGTTCAATTTGAGGTGTACGTCTCTAATGCCATTTGTTGATCTTGTGAGCATATTAGAAAAACTTCTGAAGTTAAAGGTTAAGATGAATAACATATACTAATATCAGTTTAGCACAAAGGAAACTTGGGTATAAGCCTACCACATACCTACAAGTAAGGTTCAAGAAAATTTTACATCATCTAAATGTCTAGAGATTCATTATGGCAACCACATGTAAAACCTAGGAATTTTACAAACATTAAATTATAGGAACTAGGGTATTTGAAAGAAGCTTTCTTTTTTATTAATAGAAAATTGAAAGCTATAAATAATTAGGAAAAATTTCATCATTGATAAAAGTCCATATGATTATAAAGAAAATGAAACATGCTATTATAACTTAACAAAAACAAATTTTTTAATAATAGTGTTAACAATAGATTGATGATTATACATTATAATATATCATGGTATGGGTGTAATAAATTAAATAAATGAAGATATTTTATTTTATTGGTAGCTCAGGATTTTTTAAAATAATTTATCTCATAATTATATATCTTCACTAATATAAAATTTGACTAAAATATGTTCAAAAGAGATATAAGTAGAGAAACATATAAATAAGAAAAATGATATTTTAAAGTTAGAAAAACAATTTCTTTAATTAAAACTTTCAATGATTATCTTTCTATTTTTTCTTATAGTTTCACAAAAAAAAATTCATTGTATGAGCCTATTAAAAGTGTGTAAGATATTAAATTAAATCTTTTTCTATCAATTGTCAAATTTTAGCTAAGGTGTTATTGGTTATAGTTATATTGATGTTTTTATCTACTTTTTGATAATTTTAATTGACTATTATGTACTCTCTTAAAATATTTATTAAATAATTGTTAATAGTTTAGTTTATAATAATGATATTTAATTTTAATTTTAATTATATGCCTAGGTAATTTTCTAACTATAAATTGTATATGCAGTAAGTTAAAATTTTTATTTTCATTTTTGAATTATGATATTTGATATGTCTATCCAGTAAATTAACATTTGATTTATTTCAAAGATTAGTCACCTTGATCATTTTAAAAAAAATATGTGAGATAATGAAAGTTTAATCATTAAAATTGTTCAGTGAAATACAAACATTAAATATGTTTTACTTTAAAATAATATATTTTTGTGTAACAACACTCAACTGTTGATTAATGTTCTTTGGCTTCTCTCTAGCATAATTACCTTACTGCCCCCAATTATTTTCTTTTAATTTTCTATTTCTGGTAAGATTGTTCATGTATGTGAACTCCTGCTTGGAGGCTTTGCCTTATGGAGAAATTACTAGCCTAACTAAACTCAATTAGAGCAAATGCTTCAATGTCAAGAGGCTTCTCTAAGGGCCTTTAATTTTAATGTTTTATGCATGAACAAAGAATATTTTCTGCACTTTCTAGTTTGGTAATGATGGAACCCTCTATACCTAAAGAAGGTACCATTAATCTCATAATCAGGTCAAAGAGAACTTTTTATTAGGTTAAGAAGTTGAAAAAATTCCTATTGGCACAACGAAAACTTGGAGCAAGTTGGTATCTTTGAACACTTCTAAGGACAAACTGATCCACTTCAAGAACTCTTTAATTGATGGGATCATGATCCCTTGGTAGAGGTTTACAAACAAGTGATGACATTTGGTCCTCCTATTTGAATTTTTTTTCTAAGAAAGAGACCTTCTTTTCCTTAAATGCAGTATTTGGTGTCTTCCAAGTGGAGTAAACAAAGGTTGGAGAAAACCTTATAGGATGATGCATTCATCTTCAAATTTTCTATGGATACTAACTTGAATTAGATTATGGAGCAATGGTTATGGCATAACGGTGGCCACCTTATGCTTCTGTAGAAGTGGCACCTGAGAATGGAATTGGGAAAAGGTAAAGAGGAACTAATTCCTTTACGGATCAATTTCTACTATGTACCATTTGAATACTAGATGATGGAGGGGTTAAGGTATTTGGACAATTCTTTAGGTAAGCCTCTATGCTTGGACTCTCAAACAACTAAGCTAGATAGGCAAGGTTATGCTAGGATTTGCATCAAAGTTAAGAGGAATAATGATTTACCATAAACTTATCAATTATGAATTTGAACAAGGTTAGTGAATTAACAAAATTTTAAGTTCTTTTTTCTTATTTTAGAAACCTTATGTTAAGAATAAATGCTGGAGATCTATACGTAGATTATTTGTTACAGGTATATATCAGGAACTAGCAGAAACTAAGGGAACAAACATCCCTCTAAAATAAAGGTTGATAAGTTGTGGGAAAGTTTGAGATTTTTAGGTACTCAATGGTTTATCATCTCAAAACCATTCACAACACTTCAATGGTAGGATAGTGTTGGCTTTTGATTCATCTCTGATTCAAATTATTAACTTAGTTTTTAATGATCAATTGATTCACTTCACTTGTTGTTTTGAATGGTCCAATAGTCCTTTTGATGACTCAGTCATTTATTCTGAAACATTTACTTTTCAAAGGTTGAAACTATAGGATTTGTTTATACTTTTCAAAGTTTTAATCTATGAGATCTACTCATATAAATTCAAGGAAGAGTTTAAAGTTCATGCATGTTCAATTGTGATTTGAATTTTTTCTTACACTTAAATGAAGCAAAAGAAGTTAAAGTTAATTATAAAAGCATAATGAATGAGCTATGTCAAATGATAAACCAAATTGAAGAGTTAGACCTTAGTTATCTAGGGAAATTCTTTACTTAGAACAATGATAAACAAAAGGACTAGTTTATTAGGAAAAAAACTTGATAGGGCTTCGATTAATGCTCCTGATTGAGGCAATTCCTACACCGTTTGCCAATTTTGACCCTCCTTTCATTTCAAATCACTTCAATATTTATTTATTAAATCTCTATTCCATTTTATCTCATAAAGCCTAATTTAGATTATATGACTTTTGTCTAAATATGAAGGGTTTAAGCAAGTTCTTAAGGTAGGTATGAATTTGATAATGGTTAGCTACAAGGCCCTTTAGTTAATAAGGAAGTTTAAAGTTATCAAAAAGGGTATGAAAGATCTTTAGTATTGGGTATGTTTAAACATTAGAACTAATCTTTAGGTAGCAAAGGAAACTCTTCAGAAAATCTAGGATGATTATTACAAAGATCTCCTCAAATAGGGTTTCAAAGTCTTAGAATCCAAGGCCCTCAATAATTATAATCAAGCTTGTCAATTTCATAATTCACTCCTGAGGCTGCATTGGCTTAGTGAGGGGGATAATAATATTAAATACTTCTTCAACACCATTTTAGCTCAAAGAAACATGAACAAAATTGCTCATTAGTTAAAAAGGAGGGGCAACTATACAAGGAAAAGACAAGATTAGTCAAATTGCTTTTAACTTATATAAGAAGTTGCTTGGATCGAATTCTGAGCTTTACTTGAATATTAGAATAGCATATGTAATCAAGATTTAAAGGGTTAGGTCCACTCACTTTTTCTTTTATTAATTTCTAATCGAATCGTTACAATTGATTAGATTGCAATAGTAGAAAAAAGAAAAATTTTGCGATTGAATAGTCAACTTATCATTTATTATTCATTAATTAATAATAAAATTCATTAATTTATAATAAAATATTCATTAGCTAATAATCCATTTATTTCATTAATTATATTATTTAGAAGGACTGAAATCATTTATAGAATGTTCTATAAGTTAAGAGATTAAAGCTGGTCTCGTGAGGCCTTTTAGTCCCTGTGAGATTAAGGAGGCTCTATTTAGCTTAAATCCAAATAATTCTCTCATGCTAGATAGATTCAGTGCTTTCTTTTTCTAGAGAACATTAAATTTAATTACAGAATTAGTGATTGAAATTGTCTAAGAAGTCTTTAAGAGTACCAGAGTGCTTATAGATTTTAATAAAAACACATTTTTAAATGATCCCAAGAAGAAGAATCCAAACTCTATTTATGATCATCGACTTATTTCCTACTACAACACAATCTGCAAGGTATTTCTAAGCTCCTAGCCATTAGATTAAAGAAGGATCTTAAAATGCTTATCAATCCTTATCTGGGGACTTTTATAATTGGGAGATCGATTGGAGATAATATTTTATTAGTTTAGGAGTTGTTTAAATAATATGATACCAAGGCCTTTATAAAGAGTTATTCAATGAAAATAAATATTTCCAAAGCTTTTGATTATTTGGAATTTAGGTTTATAATCCACTGTCTCTTGGTATTTGATTTTCCTAAAACCTATATAGAATGGATTAAATATTGCATTTCATCAACCACATATAGTGTCCTTGTAAATGATTATCCCTTACAAACTTTTAGTTGAGTTAAGTGAATCAAATAAAGGGATCTCTTATCCACATAATTTTTTTTACCTTGGCCATGGAATTCCTTACAAGATTAATTAATTCCAATATTGGATCTAGTGGTCATTTTATATTTCATCATAAGATATTATGCTATTTTGTGGTGTTGAATATTCTTCCCTTCAAATAATGGTCAACGCTCTCAACCGTTTATTTATACTTTCAAGACTGAAAGTCAATAGAGAAAAATGTAACCTTTACATTTTTGTTGACAGCATGAATATGGATACACTTAACTCTATTTTAGGTTAAGTGTTCATTTGGCTCCTTTAAATACCTTTATGTACCTATAACCACTAAGAAACCTAGAATTTTTTTGATTATATCCCATTGATTGAATCAGTGAAAAGTAGAATTGAATCATGGAAAATAGATATTTATCTAATGTTGCCATTCATAAAATATGGCGTGAAAGCAACAACAAACTACACAAAGGCTATACAAGGGACAAGTATGGATTAGTAACTAAGACCAGATTAGGGAAATCATTCTAACAAACAACGATTATGTAGGAGCTAGTAAATGAAGCTCTGTTGGAACTTAAAAGGTTAAACGTTATTTTCTCTATCTTTATAACCTCCTAACCATTTGCTTAATATACTTTCATATTAAATGTGATAGTTACCCTTAATACGATTCTTTATATTTTATGGCATCTAAACCAAGGTAATGTATAAGCTTTAAGCTAAATTGATAAATTTCTTTCAATTTTCAAAAAAATGCTCGACTCTTAATTAGTTCATATAAGAAATATATAAGTTACCAATAAAATTAATGAGTTTAATTGAATAAATATGATTACATAAGTTAACATAAATTAAATGGAATATATTTACTATATCTCCAGATAAAACAATTAAATTCTTCAAAAATAACTTAATATTCATTATATTCAAGTTAAGATTAAAATAGTTAGAATTTAAATATAAAAATAAATAATAAAATTATAGTTTTATAAAAAATTAAAAAAAATTTTGCTTAAAGTATTGATTTTGGTTCATTATTTTTGTATATTTTATTTTATTTAGTTTGAATTTTTAATTTAATTTACTAATTAATAAAGTCAAAAGTACAAGAAAGTAAACCCACACTTTCAAAGGTTTGCTTTCTATTCTTTGTTTGATAAAACAAAATCTATCAATATATTCAAAATTACCATAAATAAATGATACATTGTTATATATGTAATGATGAAGCATAAATGCATTACTGAGTATTCTATGTATGTATGCATAATGAGGGATCTTCCTTTGGACATTAAGGGTGTTGAATGGTCTCCTATGGTAGTGAAGTGACCTATCATGATTATATGTATGACACTTAAGTTTAGGGATCTTCCTTTGTCATCATCCTTAAGTAGAAGGCATTACAACTTCATGTGATTATGTTTTATACATTTAAAGTAAATAATATTAATTTTTTTTGTTTTAAATCAAATTTTCCTTCCTTGAGGTCCTTTCCTTTAGACGATTTCTTCTTTAAGAACTTCTTGAATTTTCTAGTGATTAGCGCAATATAATCTGCCTCGCTTTCACTAATTGATGCCTCTTCCTTTTCATTCGATTCTTCCTTTGAGGCTTTGACTGGTAAAATGTTTTTTCTTTAAGATCATCATCTTCTTATTTTTTTTGAAGCCTTATTTCATATATGATGAGAGTTACAATAAATTCCTCTAATGGCAGTGTTGTTACACCTTTATCTTTCTCTATTACTATCACTTTAGCTTCCCATATCTTTAAAAGTGACCCGAACAACTTTCATACCATTTCAAAGTTAGTATAATTCTTTCCAAGACATTTATAGAATTGATAATATTGATAAATGTAGTATATATATGCTAAATATGCTTTCATCATGCTTCATTTGAAACAATTCATATTGATGTGTTAGTATGCTTACTTTGTTCTCGTTAACTTGACTTGTGCCCTCATTTGTAATTTCTAATGTATGCTACATGTCATAGGCCATTTCATATATAAAGACTTTATTAAATTTTTTTTCTTCTTAATGCATAAAAAAGATGTGTACAGCTTTAGTATTTAAAGAAATTAATCTTTTATCTTGAGGTTCACATTTTCTTTTAGTTTAAGGACTTTTTTCTTATCTACAATTTTTGTTGGAATAAAGGGACTAATTGAAACTATTTCTCATAGGTTTACACTTTTGTCCTTTAAGAAAAACCTCATCCTAATTTTCCAATAGAGGTAATCATTCCCACCAAAATAATTTGCTTTATTAATACTTTGTCTCTCTTGGTTGAATTAGGCAGACGATGCTCTTAAATACACTATTGAGATCTTTGCTATATAATTTTGTTAGAAATGCTAGTCTTATAGACCCACTATAATACCACTTATTAGTTCCTAATTACACTTAAGAGGAGAGGTGCATTGTGTGTTTACAAAAGTTAATAATTTTTCTAACCAATTAACTCAATTTAATAACAATCATTGTATATATATATATATATATATATATATATATATAGATTGATTAGTGTGTGTGTGTGTATAGGTTGCTTAACATAAACCAACCAAGCAATTGAATAATAATTTAAAGAGGAAAGGAAAAAGAGAATGTAAATTGATTTATAGTAGTTCAGTAAAAAAAACTCTTACTTACGTCCGCTTTCAAGACTTTTCTTGAAATTCCACTATAATTCTTCTTTCAAGGCAAAAAATAACATTTGTGTAATCTTTCTCGACAAAGAAGAACCTTTTAAATTATTATCACAAAGGGTTACTTTGATCATTTCCGAGTAAAGTAATATAATGCCTCAACCAAATATTATAACTCAAAATACCTCACTTTATTTCTTAATAACTCCACAGATGCTCTTTCACACAAATATGAGACAATAATGCTCAAATTATTTAAAAACACTTATAAAATGCTTATTAATGCTAAAAATAATTAAAAAACTATTTATAGGGTTTTGAAACCCTTGCTAGCTACTGTAGCCAAGAACTTGCTATTACAATAACTATTTGCAAAGCATTGTTTGTCTAGTATAGTATATTAGTTAATTAGTGTGCATTGAATGCACTAATTCACTAATCGTTGAGACATTACCTATTGATCAACCAATATGACACATTGGTCAACCAATATTACAACAAACTCTCAATACAAGCAATTTAACAACTTTAACCTATATACGTTGACCACTAAGCTATATGGGTTAACTAATCACCCTAAAAATATAGTTTTAACAACTTCAAATGTTAGAACCGATTTGCTTAATGCAATTATGATTTTAATACTTCCCAAAATATTCCCTAAAGAATGTTTGACAGATTAAGAAATTTTTCTCTTAAAACCAAAAGCTTTAATATCTCTTGATGAATGTAAAGATTCTTGTAATAAAGTGAAATTAAATGTTTATGTATGATGAGCCTCTTAAAGCATCAAATTAACAAAGTGAGATTACAATAAATAATACAAGATATAAAATGACCTTCATGATTCTTTATCTTCTTTTCTTTTCTAGTATTCATTTCAAAGATTGAAAACTTGAACTTCCCTTTGTCAACTTTATAAGCTATCTTTGTTTAGTTTATGGTTTCATTTTGTTCTTATATTGCTTTTCATCAAAATAATAAACTCATTAGATGTAATTATGTTTTGTTATCATTAAAACATTGATCGGAATCTCCTTTGGTTCAACAATCTCCCCCTTTTTATGATGACAAAATATTTATGATATTATAGAGGAATATGAAAATTAAGCATATAATCAAGATAAAGATTAGTTCCCCCTTAATTCGTGTAGAAGTCTAAATTCAAAATGAAGAACAAAAGAAATATTTAATGTCAAATGTAAAAGAAAAATCCACACATTTTTTAAAACATAAATTTACTTAAGTATAAAATTACAAAAAAATACCACATATAAAGTTACCCAAATGTTATCACTTCCCCTAAATCTAATATTGCTAATTTCTCTCCCATTTTTTGGAATCATTAAAAAGAAATTAATTATTCAATATTGTATAATATAAAGTTTTAGGTGTCAAGCTAACTTAGTTAAAAAACCAAAATGAATTTTATTAAGATTGGTAAGTTTGTTAAAGAAAGATACCTATTGGATATTTAAAGAGTCAAAGTAATTATTTAAAAAGTTATTTTTGAAAGAAACATATGTAATTACGTTTAATTTTGAAAAATCTCCAATTTCAATATAATGCCCAATTTAAAAAATCAATTAAAGCAATAAAAGCAAGTTTTGACAATATTAAGGGTTAAAATTGTTAACAAATATAAACATAATTTCAATTTCCAACAAGATTATAATTTCAAAAATCCCAAAATATAAAATATAAAAAGTGCCATAAAAACCAAAATTGAATAAAAATTAAAGATGTATTTATATAATTGAAAGGTAAATGATATGTAATTTTACGTTTAAACCGTAAGTGCATGATGTAGCTATAGTTAGCATTGGCTAAAAACTTAAAATGAAATTTTATGTTTTGAACCACAAGCGTAAAGTGTAGTTATAGTTAGCACTGACCAAAAACTTGATATGAAATTTTTTGTTTTAAACCGCAAAAACACAATATAGCTATAACTAGCACTAGTGAGTAAGTGTCGATCCTACAAAGACTAGAATTACTAGTGCTTACTGTCTTTGTATTATCTAACCTAACAAATTATGGTGTTTAAGATAAATCAAATGTAAAATTAAAACAATAATCTAAAATAAATCAATATGATTAATTACTAGAACAAAGATTAAACTAAGAAACAATCATAGAAAATATTACCTAAATTTCAAATCCCCAAGGACTACTTGAGTGATCATAATTTCACTAATCAATTTAATATTTAGTTCATTAGAATGTTGAAATTCCTATTTTATGCTAATATCTTTCTCAAGGGTATTAACATCTAACCCTCGATTGTTTAACTAAACCTTTTTCTAGTTAAAATCCTTAAGATTGCATTAATCGATATGTGAATTTAAGTATTAGGTTTGACCCAAATCAAAAGGATTTATGCTGACCTATATCTAGGTATTCATTTAAGTACTTCCAGTTATGATAGGTCTATTCATACAAAAGGATTTGTCAATCTCAACAGCATGAAATCATATATGAAATAAAATGCTAGCAATATTAGTTTAAGGGTAATTAAGAACATATAAATGAATCTTAATAAAAATAAAGAACAAATTAAGTTAAATAAAATCTCAACAAGGTCTACCCTTAGGTTCATTTAATCTAAGTACTAACAAAAGCTTAGTTATAATCATAATATCAAGGCTAAAAGAAAAATAGAAAGATAAAAGAACCATGATGAGATACCTTTTAATCTTCATGAAATCTATTTTATATTGATGAAAATCTGCTCCAAATATGTTTTATTGGTTGTTCTTCATTCTCTATATTGCTATGGGCCATCAATATGTGTCTTCTTGAGCCTTTTCAGGCCTCCTATGAATCTCCTATGAACTACCTATAAGCCCTTTATTTTCTCTTTGTTTTTCCTTTTTATAGCTCGAAATTAAGGTTTCTAGTCATATGCATTATCATGTCCCTTAATATTGTTTAATTCTTCAAAAACTACAAAGAAACATGGTCTTAGAGAGGTATATAGTCACCCACACGGTTGTGTAGACTTATATGGCGTGTCCTTCATCAATAGGGTCCCTCCAAAATAGCTCTAATTCTTATATTTTCTATCCCAATTTTGACCTAATTCTTTTCGTTTTATCCATAAGGGAAAATAGGACCTAAAAACTAATTTAAACAAAATAAGTACTAAAACCAATACGAAACAATCAAATATACAAGCAAAATGTATTAAATATGGGAGTAGAAATATAGTATATTGAGCATTTATTAAACTCCCCGACACTTAAGTATTTGTTTGTTATCATGTAAATCAATTTCATTACTCTCAACTTAATAAGAAACAACTCTAGAAAAGCATTAAACAAAAAGTATATCCATCAAGATTCTCAATTATTCATTGAATTGCAAAGTTCATTGAAATGTGAAGCATTTAGTTACTTGCATCAAATTATAAATCAATCCCAGTCAATTCACAGTTCATCAAATCTCAACTTAATTCATACCATTCCACTTAATGCATAAAGTTAACATATATAAGAAAAATGTTAAAAACTTAAAACACCCTTATACCCCTTATTAAAAAACACTAAAATTAAAATTTTAGTAGCATTTGGAAGCTTGTTTGAAAAGTCATATAGCTTTATAATGTGAGAGTAAACACCTTATCATGAATACTCCCAGTTGCTTAACTAAGTCACTATCACAAATGACTACTAACACCACTCTTTAACTTTGACTTTTTTATGGTACAAAGCTAGAGTGAAATTATTTATGCTCATTTATTTACATACTACTAATTTTCTTTTCTTTTCTTATATGTGAGCTAATAAAAATGCTAAAAAAAGAATTCAGATTTAACTCAAAATATGTGCAAATTGTATATAAAGTATCATAATGCAAATCAAGAATCCATTCTCAAAATCAATGAAATAAATTGAAATCAACTTTATCATTACAGCTCATAACTAATTACCTAAAAAATTAAGTTGCAATGACAACCAAACTCATGATGAATCATCTTAATAAACATTCTCTTTTTAAAAAATTCCAAATTATTTATTATTGAGCTAATTATACCCCCATGCCCCGGAGTAGAAAAAGATTTATATTATTGTCCAATGTTATCAGCATCTATCCACTATTAGTGAAATCTTATCTACTCTAAAGCAAAGGATAATGTCACCTTCATAACATACAGATCTCCATCAAATCTCAAGTAATAAAGTTAGGACCATCAATCTAAAACTATGATAATAACTAACTACTAATGAAAATCCTATAAATGAATCAATAAAAAGAAAAAACAAATAATTATTGGGTTGCCCCTAAACCATCGCTTCTTTATGATTCTTGTAATTGAACTTCTTAATAAACCCTTTTTCAATCTGGATCTATAATTTAACGACTTGCTTCCAGCAATTTTGTTACATCAAATTTAAGTATCCTATAAATAGGGCACGAGCTACAAGATAATAGGATATAAGGTGTCAAATTAATAAAATTAATTAACTCCACAATGCCCTTTTTAGTAATAAATTTTCAATCCAATAGTTTGTCTTATGAGAAGTAGGAGCCTTCCGTACTTAAGATGACTAGCGATAGTTCCTCGATAGTCTCCTCATTTTACTCCTTTTCTTTATCTTCCTTTACATCCTCTTCCTTTTTTTTCTTTCTCTTGTTCTTAAAAAAATAGCTTCCTCCTTTTCTTCAACTTCTAACTCCTCTCCACTCTTTTAAAGTTATTATATACACATGGAGTTGATACTCCTCTTGTTGCTACTGTTTTAAACATTTGGATGAAGCATAATCATTCTATATATATTCATAATAATTGTTTCACTCTTAATTATAAGTAGTCTTATAATAAGTATCTTGAGGCTAGTTCTACATGTAAATTAGGTGCTCCCACATATAGTCTAATGCTTAAAATTCATGATTAGGATGATAACCCCCACAAATGTCACAATGCCACTTTTGCTTGCAAGGTGGAAGATCCCACATATATGGTTCCAAACATTCATTAATAGAGTGATCACCCCCACAAATGGTACACCATATCATGTCACCATTATTCTCTTTCTAAGTATCCAAAGCTACCTTAACTGGTGGTGTAACATAATCCCCGTGAGAATGGTATCATTTCCATCATTCCATTATGTTTAATGGACATAATAATGATTACCCAAGTCTTAAAAATAAGTCAAAAATATAAGATCAGGAGAGAGAGAGAGAGCTCTAAGGACAAACAAATAAACATAAAAATAGAATAAATAAAAACTACCTAAAAGAAAAAATGACTAGATTAATAAAAGTAAGGTTTTTCCTAATATTGTAGTCCCTATTAACAGTGCTCAAAAATTTATATATAATGTTTTGTTTTAAATCACAACTGCATGGTATAGCTATAGCTAACACTAGTCAAAAACTTGATATGAAATTTTATATTTTAAACCACAAGCACATGGTGTAGCTATAGCTAGTACTAACGAGTATGGGTTGATCCTACTAAGACTAGAAATTACTAATACTTACTATCTTTATATTATCTAACATAAAAAATTATGGTGTTTAAGATAAATCAAATGCAAAATTAAAACAATAAACTAAAATAAATTGACAAGATTAACTGACTAGAACGATGGTCAATGGTACTTGGATTTCAAATCCCCCTAATACTTCTCTTACAATCATGATTTCACTATTTAATTTAATCTCTAGTTCATTAGATCATGAAAACTCCTATTTTATGCTAATATCTTTCTCAAGACTATTAACATCTAACCCTCAATTGATTAGCTAAAATCTTTTTTCTAGTTAAAATCTCTAAGATTGCATTAAACGATTCGTGAATTTCACTATTAGGTTTAATTTCATACAAAAGGAATTTTCAATCTCAATTACATGAAATCATATATGAAATAATATGCTAACAATATTAATTTAAGGATAAATAAGAACACATAATTGAATTTCAATAAAAACTAAATAATAAATTAATATAAATAAAATCACTACAAGGTCTATCCAAAGGTTCATCTAGTTCAAGTACCAATAAAAATCATAACATCAAGGCTAAAGGAAAGATTAAAAAATATTGAAAGAACCATGATGAGATCCTTTTTAGGAAAAATAGAAAACTAAAAGAACCATAATGAGATCCCTTTTAATCTTTATGATATTCATTTTAGATTGATGAAAATCCACTCTAAATATGTTTCCTTACTTGTTCTTCAATCTCTCTATCATTATAGGTCATCAATATGCATTTTTTAGCCTCCTTCGAGCCTCTCACTAATTTCATATAAATAACTATGAACCCCTTTTTTTTCTCTTTATTTTGCTCATTTATAGCTCAAAATTAGGGTTTCTAGAGTGGACATTGTCACCCACATAGCTATGTACATTATTGTGTTCCTTAATCTTGCTTAATTCTTTGAAAATTGTAAAGAAACGTGATTCTTGAGAGCTACATGGTCAACCAAATAGTCGTGCATACTTACACAAATGTGTCTTTCATCAGTAAGGGTCCCTTTAAAATAGCTCAAATTCTTTCATTTTTTGTCTTGATTTCACCATAATTTTTCTCCTTTTTATCCATAAAAGAAAATAAGACCTAAAAACATAATAAAAATAAGACAAGTACCAAAAACAATAAGAAACTCTCAAATAAACAAGTAAAATATGATATCAGAAATATAGTCTATTTAACATTTATCAATAAACAACCTTGACTTCTTTTACAATTTAACTATTGAAACATAAATTTGAGAAGATTACTATTAATCAAGAAAATTTTCAAATTTGAAACTCAAAAATGATAAATTTTCAATATGATGCAAACTAACAAGTTTTTTATGAAATTGATATGGAGTTTTTCAAAGAAAAGAGAGAACTTTTTTAGGATTTTTGAAGATATAAACACAAAATATGGAAAGAGAAGAAAAGAGAAGGAGATAGCACTTAAATCATTGAGGTTAGTCTACCACAAGGCTTATATTGATCGACAAGAGTTTGTTTTTAACCAATTTTCATCAGATAAGAAGATAAGCTAAAAGTTTTATTTTGAACTTGCTATATTGGTCAACCATGACCAATGACTTTTATGATCCAATATATATCCACCCAACAAATTTCAAACCCATTGGAAAGAAAAGATTCGAAAATAAGGAGGTATTGGTCGACCATTTGAAGACATTACTTGACTAATGTGCATAGGTGGTCAATTAGAGGAAGAAACAAACTCCTTAAAAATTTACTAGAAAGAAGGGAATGTTAGATATAAGGATATTAGTAGACCAAAGAAGGGCATTGGTTAACCAATATGTATTTATAGGTGACCAAAAAAAGACCAAACAATTAACAAACTCATTGGAAAGTAGGGGTGTTGATGTTTTGGAGGACAATGGTTGACCATACTGAGGTATTATTCAACCAATATGTCATGATATCTAAAAATTTCCATCAATCAGTATGTTTTAATATCTTAAAATTTTCATCAATCAAAGTTTTAAAAATGGATAAAATCAATCAAACACAACTGTAAGACTCAAATTAAAGCAAACCCACAAAGTAAACTATGAATAAAATCAATTAAGGAAAATAAAAACATTAAAAAGAGTGATTTAACAAATAGAATTTCCATCAAACACAATCAATTATCTTCTAATTATAAAAATTATCCTTATTTAATGGTTTAAAGAAATTATCCACTGATATGAATTCTAACTTAGTAACTTTCTTTTGCACATAGTCTCTAATTCTAAGTACTAGGGTTCATACTATGAAAAATTGTTAAAGTACCTTATTAATATTTCAAACCTAAATAATCAACGCCAAGGATTTATACTCAAATTGATAAATAGAGCAATATGTAACAAATTTCTAAAGTATGAACTAGTATTTACCTCTTATTTAAGTACTACTTATGAATGATTTGAATTAAAATTCTTTAAAAGTTTACAACCCATTGGAGCCATCTCATCCTTCTTGTTATCCTTACTTGGTTCAATAATTTTTTATAAAAAATTCTTTGATCATTATTGCTTTCTTGAAGAGCAATTTTTTCCATATTTTATATAAATATTTTTAAGATGTTCTTAAACACAAGAATGTTAGATTCAGATTAAAAAATAAACTCTTTAAAAATAACACTAAATTCAATAACTACCATCTCTACCGTATACTATTTGCTCCTTAAGAAACCTACAAAGCAAGCTAATCCATTTATTTTAAATACCCAAATAAGCTTGGTTTCTTGATTGTTAAGCTCTTTCTTCTTTTTAACCCACACTTTCAAAGGTTTGATTGGCATTCTTTATTTAAGAAAAAATATACCAATATGTCTACACTTACCACAAAGATGATATACCATATTATAGGTAATGGTGATGCATAAATGCATTATTTGGTATTCTATGTGTGCAAGCATAATAAGGAATCTTCCTTTAGACATTAGAGGTGTTGAATGGTTTTTGAGGGTAGTGAAATGAGCTATCATGATTATATGTATGATACCTACTTTTAATGAAGGCTTGATGTGTGCTTCTTTAAGGTATAAAGGGATGTGAGTGGATTTGTATGCTATTATAGAAGTTATGGCTATTCTTCTCTCAAAATGTTTAACTCCATGCCTAAATTATAAGCCATATACGAAAGCATAATGTTAGCTTTTAAAATTAGTCATATTGGATGGAGCATTTCCATATATATGCTTAAATGTGGACGCTCCATACTCATTTGTCACATTAGGTAATGGTTCTTCGCTATGCAAATATTTTCCCTTAATAAATGTAGTTTTAGAATTGGCTTCACTTCAATGGATGTTTCTGATTCTATGACTATTATTGGAATTCTTTTTAACTGTTAACATGTTATCTAATATTTCGCTTCCTTTTGTGAACTTGGATAATGAATCTTTAAGGAAATCAATCTCCTTTTTCAATCTTTCATTCTCATTGCTTAATTCATCTAAGTCATTAATGCATAAAGATCACATTTTTAGATGCTTTAATGTTATGCAATTCACTTTTTATCTTTTCATTCTCATTCGTGCATACATCTAACTGTTTTTAAACTTCCTTGAGTTTATAAGATAATTTTTATTACCCATTATTTCTAAACTTTTAACTAATTTATCATATGTCAAATCACTATCACAATTTAACAAATTAATATTAGATGGTACCTTATCATCGTTCATGGCGATGTAGCACATGTGAGCTATCTCTCCTTCTGATTACTCAATTTCAAATTCAACTATGTCATCTCAAGTTGAGGCTTCAAGTGCTTTCTTCTTGTATTTTTCCTTCTTGTCTTTATTATTGTTTTTTTATATTTGTCTTTATCCACGAGTAAGGAGCATTATAACTTCATGTAAATCGTCAAAGAAAATAATGTTAGAGGATTTTTTAAAAAATCACTTTAGCATTCTTTGAGATCCTTTCTTTTGGAGAATTCCTTCTATAATAATTTCTTGAATTTTAGTTATTAAACCAATTTCTTCTAATTACTTTCACTAGTTTATGAATTTTTTTCTACACTCGAATTTTCTTTTGAGGCTTTGAATGATAAATTATTTTTCAATGGGAACATTGTTTCTTCTTATGTCTTTTGGATCCTCATTTCATATATAAGGAGAGATATTATAGGTTTCTCTAATAATAGTGTTGTTAGGTTTTTACCTTCTTCTATATTCGTCGTTTTAGCTTCCTACGTCTTTAAAAGTGATCTAAGAAATTTTCTTACAATTTCAACATTAGTATAGGTCTTTATTTAAAAAAAGATATGAATAATTAAAATAAGCCATAAAAGGCAAACAAGATATGAGTTCTAGTATAAGACTACTTAAAGATTATAAAGGAAAACTGACCACAAACTGAAAATACAATCCAAATAAAGATTTAAAAAAGTTACAGATATAAGTTACACTCTCTAGTGAGAATTGAGAAATTGAAGATCCAATCCTTTATGTATGTGAATTCCAATATGTATTCTTATCCTCTATATTAGAAGGATACCAAATTGTTAGTTATTAAAATGCTTATCATGGAAAATCTGACTATTTCTTTCATCCTATACAGCAACAACAAAAAATGATAAGGAAATGTAAAAACACCATCTTATAGTATCATTATGAAATCTCATATCAATGCACAAATCCTTAATCTGACTTAGGTTTTGTGGGACTTCCTTAATCAAGCATCTTTGTAACAAAGCTTTCTAAGTGTAGAATAAATAGTTGCACTTGAAGAATAAATGATCAGAATTTTCCTCATCTTCTTTCATAGAAAATGCATCAATTAGCAAGGTGTTTAAATTTTGCAACTCTATTAAGAGCTGGTAGTTTATTCAGCTGGCTACCTATAAAATTGTGGAAACTTATGGATGAAGATGATAAAACCAAAACACTTCTATCCAAGGTAGTGTTAGTAAGTTACTTGTAATTACCTTTCTATAGGTCTTGTTGGTAAACTTTACAGTAGCATTGTTTTTTCCATATAACATAATCCATATCTAAGGTAAGCTAAGTCTGGTTGATTTCAGTCTTCAAACCTATAGTTATTGTAGTAAATATGATTTGGTTCCTAAATATAAGAGTTTGAGCTATAGAACTTTGTGAGTCAATTGCTGTTGAGAATATACTTCCCTTATATTAATCAGAGGGCTAATTGAAAGCCAATTGTCAAACCCAAAAAAATTGATTTTCCAATTTCCAATTAAGTGGATGAAGTGTGAGTGTCGTGGATGTAATAAATTCTGCATTGAAGTCCCTTAAACTCCTATTTTTTATAAAGTAAGTGTGAATCCATCTATACAATAAAGTCTACCTATCTGTGATTAGGCTTCGTAGTCTCTTGATAAGGAGAACATTATTGAGTGATTGAAGTGAAGAATACCAAAACCACCTTGCTTTCTAGGAAGACAAACATCTGTCTACTTTATCTTCACCTTGCCACCAGTTGACAAGAACCTATTAAGGATCCTATTAATAGCTTTTATCACTATAGCAATAAAAGCAGTATGAGTTGCCTAATACACACTAATGGAATTCAAGATGGATATGGTAAGTTGAGCTTTACTAGCCAAAAGAGAGATTTAGAACTCTAAGATGCAATTCTGTAATTGATTTTATTAATTACATAAGCATAATCTCTTGAACCCATCCTAACATCTGTCATAGGGATACCAAGATACATAAAAGGTAGCTATTGTATAGAAATGTCAGTGATGGTGGATAGAGTGGCTTTTAATCTTGAACCTTTATTGGATAAGAATAAACTACTCTTTGAGCAATTAATAGTAAGTCTAGACATCCTATTGAACATTTTAAGACCTTTCATAAGCATTGATATAGAAGTAGGATTAACTTTAAAAGCAATATAAGATCATTAGTAAAACACAAGTGAGTTATTCCTAATCTTCTACATTTGAAATGAAATTTAAAGCCTTTAGTACCTTACACCACTCTCTGAAGCAATCTACTGTCTCCATTACTAATCTAAATAAATAAAGTGGAATGGGATCACCTTGTCTAATCCATTTGGACCTTGTGAAAGTGTTTGTAGGCCATTGACGAGGTGAAAAAATGCACTGAAAGGCCCATTGTATGAATAAGCTTATGAAATTCAATGCAGCTAGGATGTTTCTAATGAACTCTCAATCCATATTATCATATGCCTTTTTAAGATATATAGTGATGCAACAATTGGCTTTTCCTTTTCTCTTGGAGTAAGATATGATCAATTCTTGTAGCATTAGTACATTATCCTTAATTAATCAACCTAAAATATAAGCACCCTATGAATCACCAATGTGATCAGGAATTACTTTCATAATCTTGTGAGCTGATATCTTATAGATCAACTTATAGATAGAGTTGCAGCATCATATAGGTCGATAATTAGAGAAGTGTCTACACCATATTCCTTATAAGTGACCATGTCTTCACAAAGAAATTTATATTGAATCTTGCAAGACCAAGGGCTTTATTGGGGTGTAGGGAATTCAATGATTCTTCAATCTCCTTGATAGTAACAGTTTGGATAAGAAGATCAACCTTTTGAAAGGACAGTCCACCATATAAAATATGCTAGAGAAGAGATGCTGAAACGTAAGCTTCAAAAGGTTTGCTCATAAAGTTAGAGAAAGTGACACAATTCTGTTGATAACCTTCCTTGCAATAATTGATTTTTGGAATACAGAGGTGTTTTTATCCCCATTTTTTATTCACTAGAGTCTTATCTTTGCTTCATAAGAGAGTAATCAAACCTTAATGCTTTGATATAGTTGTGTATATCTACTTTCTCCATATCTAGTAAATAAGTAGTACCAAGATTGTTATAAATTTGTAGTTGAATGTTATCTAGATTGCTTTTTGCAATATTCAACAAATGATGTGTATTTCCAATGATATTCTTGAACAATGACTTCATTTCCAACTTAATCAAACTTCAAATTTATGAGGAGAATGTATTGGTTAGTTCCATTAAACCTTATTCTCAAAGCTCTCCATAATGCATCTTCAAAATCTGCTAGCTCATACAGAAAGTTATTGAATCGAAAAGGCCTTTTTGGATAAACGTTACATGTTTATGTAATAACAGGAAAACAATAGTATGAAACTTTCCCTATTGGTACCAGTAATTGGTACTGTTCAATTCTAATTATTTCATGTATCCGGTCGGTATCATAAACTTCAAAAAATTGAAGGTCCATATTGAAAAACAAATTCCCCCTCCCTCCTCCCCCGCCTCTTTGAAATTCTCGCTTTCACTGTCTGGTTTTCTCTCTCACTCTTTGTCGGTTGATCTCTCCACTCTAGCAACTCTCCCTTCCAATGGCTCTCCACAATGCATTTAGCACCATCATCTCTTCCTCACAGTCACAACTCACACACACACAATAAGCATCATCTCTTCCTCAGTCCTGTGTGCACCACTGGTCACCCATTGCCCAACGCCCCAACCGCTCTCCATTGTTTTTGTTTCCTTTTGTTTATAGTACTAAAAGAAGATAAAGGGAAAATTCCTTTTCTAAGTAAGTCACCAATATACCTTAAAGTTGTAAAAGTATGTGACCTTGACCTTACCATGTGGATCGATTTGATCCATACAAATAAGAAAAAACTTGAAAATTTGAGAAGAAAACAAAAAATAGTAAATGATTGAAACATGTAAGACCTTCCAAGTAGTGTATTGGATAAAGAGCGGAGTACCCGAAAAGAGGAAGAATTTAAATAGTTTGGGAACAAAAGATAAAACTTTTCTTATACTTTTGTGTGCTTGACTAGTAATCCTTTTCTTGTAAAATCTATATAGTTAAGTCATGCTTTTATTGTGATCCATTAGAGCTTGAGACTTTCATGATATAACTCAGAAGAATGTTTATAAGGAGCATTCCTTTATTTTGTGAGATTTGAATAACAAGAATTTGGCCATTAATACAAGACTGCAACTTGTCTACTCCTTAATACACTTATGATCCTTTTAGCAACTCCAAAAAATAAATAAATGAATACAAATAGATACATGAGATTTTTTAAAGTAAACAAATAAAGAAAAATTAGAAGATGGGTTGCATAGAGAGAAGCATAAGCATGCATGTTAAACATTTTCTACCAGCCTTACTTTTTATCTACCATTCATGATCAACCTCACAAGATTGATGTTGTCTATTAGTATTTATATGTAAAATATGTGAAAATTAATGTTAATAAAAATAAATAAATTGTTATAATTTTAAAATTTTATTGTTA
>JANTPM010000005.1:24720480-24731121 GCA_025434745.1 Erythroxylum divaricatum | reverse complement strand
ATTAATTAGTATATATAAGTAAATTTGCTTAAAATAATCTAAGAATGTGTTAAAAATAATATTTAAACTATAAAGAGTATATTTAAAGGACATTAAAAAAATTAGAATAAAGTTAAAGTCATCCCTATTCACTTTCTCTAAACATATTTTAACTTTTATGAGCCTTTAAATAAATGATAATATAGAAATACAATTATTATTATTATTTTAAAATTTATGTTAGATTTAATCTTAGTTTAAATTATTATATTTATTATATATTAATATGCATTATTAGTGTATTTTTTATTTCAATAAAGAATTTTATTTTATAGTAAAATTTCACCTATTCTTATAATTTTTATTCTTATTTATTACATATCATTTTTAATGGTTTAATACCGGTTGAACCTCTAAACCTTAATTTTTTTTGACCAGTTTGATATCCAGTTCGGTTTGTAAAACATTGCTTATAAGACTATTAGTTGAAAATGAAAAATTCAATTTAGACATACTAATAGGAACAAGTTTTCTCGAAAAAGTTCGACATTACAATGTAGCTTAATGTGGAATACAACAATCTTATAACAATAATGTAATTTATATTCCTAGATAATGACTACTCCAATTAGCACTTATAAAGATTATAGGGCTGAATACTTTGCTACCTATATAGACAGTAGAGTTAATTCTTGTTTATGTAAAGCAAGTTGTTTTCCTTTACAATATCATGCAACTTTAAAAAATATAATAGAATTAGATATTTCTAATAATAAAATACATTTATCCAAAGGTATTGATTGGCCTAAAGAGTAATAGCCAATATTAAATAGTCGTTAGTGCATGACATAGCTGTAGCTAGTACGTTAAGACAGTAAGTACTAGTAATTACTATTGTTTTATTATCCAACTTGTAGATTGATTGTAATTTTAATTAAGGAAACTAAAATTTAACAATTAATTAAATAAGTAGCACGAATCTAAGCAAATGATTGATGACACTTAATTAATTACCGATATCAAATGATTAGTACCTAGGATTCGAATCCTCCTAAACCCTTAACCGATTGATTCCTAAGGAATGCTAGTAGCTAATCTTGAGTCTATCAACACCTAATCCTAAGGTCTCTAAACAAATTACTCAGGTTTAAACTTATAGGCTTGCTTTACTTTGTTATAAATCCCTCTACTAGGTTTGACCCTATGTTAGAAGAATTACATATCCAATCCTAGGCTTTCTCAATCGCTAAGTATGAAATCGGATTTAAGTCTAAAAATTATATTCATAGATAGTAATAAGAACATATAATTGGATCTCAATAATTAACAAATGCAATTGCAATCATAAATTAATCAAATCATTGTGTGAAATCAACTAGGTTCATCTGACCTAGATACTAACCAAAAATTTAGCTATAGATTGGTTAACACGAAATCACATCCATATATACAAAAATCTCCCTATACATTCTCTATTGTGTATTCTGATAATGTAAATGTCCGATCTTGAGTTATGATGAATCCCTTAATAAAAATCCCACGTCTTTTGCTCCTCAAGCTCCGAATCACCTCTAAGATCACCTCTGAATGTCTCTAGACATTCCCAACTACTCTCTCTTGTCAATTAGCTTCGAAAATTTGAATTTATAAGAAAAAATTGAATTTTGGGTCATGCATGCTTATGTGCACATCCGTGCTATGAGCATTCATAATCGAGGTACGTCGAATATCGCAAAAGTACACGATTGAGCATTTATTCCAAATTGCTATTTTTTTAGTTTTAGCTGCATTTTTGTCTGGTTTCTTCTCCTTTAAGTCCATAGAGGCAATTATAACTTGTAAACACAATTGAAGCATATTAAGTACCAAATATATAACAAAAATATCAAATATCAAGCAAAATACATCAACATAGGCGTCAAAATATAGTCAAATATTTATCTCTTAAACATCCCCACACTTAAGGTTTTACTTGTCCTCAAGTAAACCATAATCAAAATTATAAATTTCACAATATCAATCCTTCACCAATTTCAACATGTCCGTTCATACTATACATCATTATATCCTAAATTAACATACAGTCAGAGTCAAGTTATAATATAATTAAATTCTTAAGTAATATTAATAGTAATCACATCAACAATCGCATTGAAATCAAAAACATAATTCTTTATTCCCTCACCAACATTTCACTTAATTCACTCAGGTATTTAGGGTAAAAAGTATCAAAACTCTCAATCAATGCATAGTAAAATTCTTATCATAGGCTTGCAATAAAATCACAACTCCACCGCTTATATACAAACTAGAAAAAAAAATCAAATGGTCTTTGTATAGGTTGTAATAGGGCTTAGGTAAGCTATGACTGAGATAATAAAAACGTTTAATTAAAGGAAATTTACTGCGTAATATATTTCAAGATTTGTTTACAAATATACATAGGTCTTTTCATTGTGAAACTAATGGTACTACATACTTTTTTTCTCTTTTTTCTTTCTTCTCTTTCTTCTTCTTCTCATTTTTGTCCTCTTACCTTCTTTCTTTTATGCTATATTTTTCATAATAAATGTTTAGTACTACATTTCAAGAAATATTGGACCTTTCACAAATTTCAAATATCAACAAGTAAATAATGCAAATACCCTTAAGTTTCAAAATAATAACAGGCCTTCAAAGAAAAGTAGGAATAAGGATTAATATATGAGTTTAATAAATGAAAAAGGTTGAGGCTCAACTTGGTTATTTCTAAAGGTCAATTTTTGGGTATGATAATTTTCAATGAAAAAGGCTTAAACAAATTGGTAAATCTAAGTGGCTTTATCATATTAACGTTTCTAATTTTTACAAATATGGTCTCAACATGCATAATACAAGCAAGTTCTAAAATTATCATTTTTTACATATGATCACTCATATGAAAGAATAACAAGAGCTTTAAAAATTTTGAAAAATTGCTCTTAAGCTTAAAAGCTCAAGAAAAAGATGGGTATAGATGTGTAAATAATATGCAATATCACTCAACTTGAAAATATCAATGGTTACAAAAAATATGAATTAAAAAACTAATTTCATTCTAACCATCATCCTTTTGCATACCAATTGAAATCAATATTCAACAAGAAAATATAGTATTTATGGACAAATTCAACCAATTCAAGATATCAGTTAGTAAAACTTATAATCAGATTATGATCAACTTGAAGAAATCAGTTAAATATTTGTTAAACCCATCCCCACACTTAAAATTGGACGTTGTCCTCAATGTACATAATATAGTGAAACATTCACGTAAGAGGGTTGTTTAGAACTTTCCTGATTGAGGTGATTTCTTAATTTTGATCTATCCAATGTTAATCGAACCTTACAAACATAAAATAAAAGAAAGGATAAAAAGAAATAAACGAACTAGGAAATAAAATAAAATAATTGAAAATAATTAAATAATCATAAAAATACGAAAGTAACATAACAAAAAGAAAATCCTAAATCTTAGGTTGCTTCCCAAGTAGCACTTGTTTTACGATAACTAGCTCAATGTAATCTTTTGCTCACAATGGTTCAAACAAATCATGTGATTATAGCGTTACTATAGGTTTTATAACCTATAAGTAAGCTACTTGACTATGCTTTATACCATCTTTCTTCCTCATCTTCTTTTTTCAGTTATTCTTTTGAAGTTGTGGCTTTTCAGGTGGGTCTTTATGAGTATAACTTTGCTCAACTTTTTTCACAAGATCCCTTTATCTGGATAGTGTCCACAAATTTAAAGGGATTTCTTTTTACCATCATACACTTTAAATGAAACCCTTTCATCCCCCACTCTCGGAGTTAACTCGCCTCCATCAATGTCTATAAGAGACCAGGCGGTGGCTAAAAATGGTCTTCCTAGGACAATGGGTATTTCTACATACTCTTTTATATCCAAAATGGTGAATTAGTTGGAAAGGTGAACTTATCTTCTTTAACTAGTACATCGTTAATGATACCCTTAGCATGGTGGAGTGATCTATTAGCCATTTGTACACACATCTTGGTTGGCATTAATTCACCTAGTTCCATCTTCTTGCTTAAAGAATAAGGCATCAAATTAATTTCGGCTCCTAATTATGAAAAAACCTTACTGAATTTAACACTACCTATTGTATAAGGAATATAAAAATTCCCTAGTTCAACTCGCTTGTGTGGTAGTATTGCTACTTCGTTAGAGCTTTCTTTACTTGACTCTTCCTTCTCCAACTTCTTCAGTTCCTCTCTAATTGATGAGATCTCTTCCAATAATTCTAAACTCTTTGTTCTATGGAAGGATATTGTCATAAGGAAGCTCTTTTATGAGTTTCTTCCATAAACAAATGATATAGCCTAACTCGAATTCCATTTCTTTTCTCTTGGATTGCATAGAGTTCAGAATAAAGCGTTGAGAGTTAAGAGTTCTTGAATTGATTCCTATTTAGTTCATTAACCGCTTCAGAGTGATTCTCAGTGGTCACCTCTTCATCTTCTTCCTTGCGGACCTTCTTTGCTCTAGACCGGGTGATTGCCATTATCCTTTCCCTTGGATTTGTTTTAGTTGTACTTGGCAAACTCTCTTTTGGTCTCTCTACCACAGATTTGTCCAGTTGGTCAAATTTTATCTCTAAGTTTTGCATGGATGCTTCGTTAAACTGGAGTTTTGTCTTTGAATCTTAAATAAATCCCAGAATTTTCTCGTCCATATTCGAGGTCCTTAGTTGTGATGTTTGTGCCTGAAATTCTGTTAGAGGGTTATTTTTTTGTTGTCTTTGATTCCCCCATGAAAAGTTAGGGTGGTTCCTCCACCCTAGATTATACATATTGTTATAAGGATTATTTTGGGTTCTCGTAGCATTACCCAAATCATCTACATATTTGGTTTAATCAAATTGACAATCTTGTCCTCGATGATCTAACCCACACGACTCATAATTCATCACTCTTCCTTGTGGAGCTATAGTAAAATTTTCCATCTTCTTACTCAGGGCTTCCACTTGACTTATCAATCTTGTTACTACATTTACTTCATAAACTCTTTGTGGCTTACTAGTGGTTCATTCTTTAGCTAAGCACTATTGATAGTTGTTCATGGCTATATCCTCGATCAACTCTTAGTCTGCTTCATGTGTCTTGTTATTGAGCATCCCCCTAACTGTTGTATCAATAGACTATCTAGTGTTTTGATTTATTCCATTGTAGAATGTTTGGATTGCATCCTTAAAGGTAATCCATGATGTAGATATCATTGAAGCATCTCCTTAAATCTCTCCTAAGTGTCGTATATTGATTCCCCTTCAGTTTGGGAGTAAGATGAGATGTCATTCCTCAGTTTTGCAATCTTTGCAGGTGGAAAATACTTTAGTAAAAAAAATTTCGCGACTTGATTCTAGGTGGTAAGTGACGAACGTGGCATAGAATTAAGCCACTGCTTTGCTTGTCCTCTCAAAGAGAAAGGAAATCGACACAATTTGATGGAATTGTCATTTGCTTTGTTTATCTTGAATGTATCGCAGATCTTTAAAAGTTATAGATGTGCATGTAGGATCTTTGTCTCGTAGTACGTCAAACTGAACTAACCGTTGCATTATCTGAATGATGCTCAGCTTAAATCTTGAAATTATTGCTTGTATAGTCGATCTCATAATGCTAGATTTTGCGTCATTTAAGTCTGGCTTAGCATAATTGAACATCGTTCATAGTTGGTCCACCATATTGCACGATCCCTCAGTATCTGCGTGACCTTCCAAGTCCTCAATCCGACAATATAGTTTAAACTCCCTAAGGTTTGTTCTTCGATGATTTGCTACGCATGGTTCTTTCTATCTCAGGATTTATGTCAAGTAAGTTCTCAGTGTTACTCTGGGTCATAAACTAAGCTGGAGTCTAAATCTAAAACTAAAGAAATACACTAACTAATAACAACAAATCAAATAATGTAAAAAAATAAAATAAAGCAATAAAACAAACAAAATCATGTAAAATAAAACAAACAAATACAACAAAACAAACAAATAAAATTCATGTCTAGATTAACAAAACTAAAATGTTCCTAATATCACCATCCCTAGCAATAACACTAAAAACTTGATTGACCTAAAGCATAATAGTCAATTAAATAATCACAAATGCACAATGTAATTGTAGCTAGTACTGGCAAGTACAGGTCCATCCCATGAAGATTGTAAGTACTAGTATACTATTGTTTTATTATCTAACCTACGGATTGATTGTAATTTTAATTAAGGAAACTAAAATTAATAATTAAAGTAAACAAGCAACACAAATCAAAGCAAAGGATGATGACACTTAATTAATTACTGATATCAGATTATCAGTACCTAGGCTTTGAATCCCCTTAAACTCTTAACTGATTAATTATTTGTCATGCAATTATGTTGTTGATTAATTGGACCGTGGAGCTTCCTAAGGTATGCTAGTAGCTGATCATGAGTCTACCAACAACTAATCTTAAGGTCTCTAATTGAATTACTCAGGTTAAAACTTATATGATTACCTTACCATGTTATGAATCCCTCTATTAAGTTTAAACCTATTCTAAAAGATTTATGTCGTCCTATCTTTAGGATTGCAAACAACTTTTTCAAATTATAGTGGATCTATCCAAACCTAGGATTTTTCAACTGCTAAGTATGAAATCAAATTAAAGTCTAAAAAATCATATTAATAGACAGTAATAAGAACAGATAATCATATCTCAATAATCAAAAAACGCAATTGCATTCACAAATTAATCAAATCATTTTTTAGAATCAACTAGGGTTCATTTGACCTAGATACTAAACAAAAATTTAGTCATACATTGGTGAACACAAAATCACATCCATATATACAGAAAATAAAATAGAAAACATCAAAATCATAATTCTAAATCTCCTTGTATGTTCTCTATCGTGTATTATGACAATGTAGACGTTCGATCTTGCATTTTGATGAATCTCTCAATAAAAATCTTGCATCTTTTACTCCTTAAACTCTAAATCACCTCTAAATGTCTATGGATGTTCCCAGTTACTCTCTCTCCTCAATTAGCTCCGAAACGAGTATCAAATGTCAATCAAAATGCATCAAATATGTGTGTCAAAAATAGTCAAATATTCATTTATCAGGTATTCATCAACCCTAAATACTATTAGGATCATTTTTAATAAAATGTCCACCATTTTACTTTTATGATATCAGAACTAATATCCTTCTAGGAATTGATTTATGTAATTATTTCATAAAATATTATTTGATACTATTAAACAAGAAATACATTTTAAAACTCCTTATAGTCATCGGATTATAGTTAATAAAATAAAAAACACCTATGCTCGATCTACCCTAGTTATATTTAAACCTTGTATAGCTTAGCTTGGTGTAGGATATAAAGAAACACCGATCCTTCCAAAAGGAAAACCTTCAATGAAAATAGAAAATATTATAGAAAATAAGTATCAACAAATAAAAACATCAAAGATGGATTAGAATTAGTAAACCAAAAGATAAAGAAAAATTACTTTAATAATCCATTACAATTTTGGGAGAAAAACATATAAGAAGCAAACTTAGAAATGGTAGATAAATAAAGATTATTAGAGTTACTGTTATGAGATATAATTTAGAAGATTATAAATAAGTAAAAAAAACAACTTCTTCAACTAAAAAAAATCTAAAGATAATTAGGCCTAGTAAATCTCCTCGCACTTCCCTTGCTTTTATGGTTAGAAACTATGTAGAACTAACTAGAAATAAAGCTAGAATGGTAGTAAATTATAAAAAGTTAAATTATCATACAGTATTTCTAAATTTGCTTGTAATAGTGGATTTTGACAGATAAGAATGAATAAAGATAAGATTCCATATGCTACTTTCTCTACTCCACAAGGTCTTCAAGATCCTTTACAGATACTCAACAACAATATCATATAATTGAAAAAGAACTATTGGTGGTAGTAAAAAGATGTAAATTTTTTATTATTTTTTATTGTCTAAAAGATTTTTATTAAGAACTAATAATATGTCAAGGCTTTTGTACAAAATAATTTGCATTCTAAACCTGAATATAAAAGATATATTATGTTGGACCCCGTCTCCGAAGCCCAAGATCGGAAGCATAAAAGCATAGAAGGCCCAAAACCGACAACTTACAGGACACAATTTGCAGAACTTCAAATAGATATTTCAGATCAGCTTCTTCAGGACAACTGTTCCCCATATCCTAACGATTCCAACGCCACCAAAGACGCTCAATTTGGATTAGAAATGGGAAATTATGACCAAAACACTGACTTAAAGAAAACCAACTAAGACTGGATACTCTACCTGAATTCATGTCAGAAATTGAAAGTCTTAGAGGCTAAATTGTTGATCGACTTCTTCAGATAAATTGTAGATCGATCAATTGGAGCTTTATAGCTCAAGATATCTCCAAATTACTGAAGCATAGTCAGACTTTAACAACCAATCATCATACTATGTTTCAATCCACCTTTCTGAATCTAATAACACTACCGCTCAACCAGGTATGAAGAGATAGAAAATTTTCTTAGAAGTCCAACGCTTCTAAAATCAGGTCGATTGGAGCTCGAACTAAAAATTTATGGCCAAAAGAAGGAAGAGAGGTCGGTCGGTTACGAACCGACCCCAAAGGACGCGCATCAGGCGCATGGGCGTGCGAGCCCCAGGCTCACCCGAAGGACCAGCGACCGAGCGCTTAGACGCTCGACACGCGAGAACTCAGCACGCGAGCGCTCGGCACGTGAGCGCTCGGGAGCTAGGGCCCACGAGTGCTCGGCACACGAGCGTTCGGGTGCCCGACCGAGCGCTCGCCCCCGCACCCCTCGCCCGACCTGCCAAGCGAATCCGACTCTTCTGACTTCTAACCCTCATATCTTTTGACACCGAACTCCAAATTTAACAAACTTGGTGTCTATGGAAAGATAAAAAGATGCTCTACAACTTCTAGGAGATTATAAGGGCAACTTCCAACTTTATAAGGGTCGAAAATGGACTCAAAGATTCTGTCTGAGATTTGCCATTTTGGCAGCACCTGCTCTCAACCTTAACAACTCACCTCTTCCAATTAACACATCTATAGATAGCTCGTTATACATCATGGGAAAGCTCTACAGCTCGCCTAAAACTATCGAGAAGGCTAATGATCCCATTTGATCTATAGCAATGAAAATTTGACCTAAAGCACAACATACCCAAAAAGTAACCCTATGAACATATCAGCCCAGAAATTTGCAACACTTACGCCCAACTTCAAAACTCATAAACATTTGCAAATTTCCAATGAGCTATTCAAAGCGAACTCCAACAGTAACTCAAAAATGAATAAATGCACATACACATTCCTTTACAAGGTCATAAACAATTTGCAACCCAACACAAACACACAAGGAAGAAAATACCAGAGTTCTCATTCTCTTTTCCAATCATAATAAGAGTTCATGCATAGCTTTAGTTACATAACAGCATATTCATCATATCCATCAAGAATCAAGTACAAGATACAAAATATATGAGATGCTCATGTTTGATATGCTTATAAAGCTATCTAAAAGCTAGTTACTAACTTAATACAAAAGTATCTAAAGTCTTGGAGTTTTTCCGATGCCTTGCATGGTTCAGCGCTTGACTTGATTTGCACCTGACGAGGGAGAGTGGGGTGAGCAAACACGGCTCAGTGGCTAACACGTTTATAGCCATCGAGTAATGAGTCATACAACACATAATCAAGAATCCAAAACATTAGCAATTCACATATCATGTATAAATAACCAACCTTATCACATAAAGCACAATCAACCAAAATCATCACATAAAGCATAACGTGAAATCTTCTATCAGTTGTAACACATATTTTGCAACACAAACATTATGAAATGCACACAATTGACTCGAGAGTTTCATAAAAACAACGGATAAATCGAAGTTTATCGTAAACAAGATGAGTCCGATTTCTCAGGATCTCGCGGCCTCAAGCGGGCAACCGGGAGAAGGCTAGGGGTCATCGTGCACGATACAAACGAAACAGGTTCTCTCTCGCCGAATCACAACCAATCTATGCTCAATCATTCAATCGCAAAAATGGCATTTTTGTGCTTCTTTCCGTTTATCGATTTAGCATATTTCCACACTTTGCATTTATTTCAAAGGTAACATATCACATTTCAGTATACATTCTCAATTATTCATCAAAATTCAACATTTACGAAAATTTAAGCAAATTACACACATCAATGGGCTACCCATCACACAACAACCATAAACGCATTACCCACCTAAATGTCGAAATCCAAGCTCAAGATTGCCCTTCCTCTCTCTCTTGAGTGAGGTTTTCTTGGTTCCCTTCAATTAAACAAATTTCCATTCAATAAATACATTCCAACGAAAGTTATAACATTCAAAAATCAAACAAAGATAAAATCAACTTTAACCTAATCTACCCATGGGCTATCTATGCTAGACTAACCAAAACCTTAATGTAGAAATCCCAAAATTCATTTGATTTCACCTTTCTCTTCGTCCTTTGTTCAATCCATACTCAAACCCTAACCTCCATTTTATCCCCTTCTTGAATCTAACCTAAGCAAAGATATAACTTACCTCTAACAAGTAGATTTCTCTTCCTTTTTCTTC
>JANTPM010000005.1:24587574-24601107 GCA_025434745.1 Erythroxylum divaricatum | reverse complement strand
ATTAAAGCCAATCTTATTTGAGGAGCTTGAAATCTAATAGCTTTAACACTTTTTATTCGACTCTCCCAACGAGTGTTAGACAATGATTTCATAGTTAAGCCTAAAATATTATCAAGCAAAACCTTCCACCTTTTAGAAGAACTTGAAAATAATACATATATACGTTGCATGGCTCCAAAAAATGAAACAACTTTAACACAAGAATGTGCCATATCATTAAGAGTTAGATTAAAATTATGATAAGCACATTAAGAGTTAGATTTAAATTATGATAAGCACATGGCATATATAATACTCTTGGATTTATTTCAAGTAATCACTTTTGAATCCTTTGGTGTTTTCCTTTCATATTAAAACCATTTTCATAACCTTGATCCCTTACATTATAAACATTAAGATCAAGAGAATTAAATAAATTCAATAATTCATTGAAAAATCCCAATCCAGATGTGTCATCTACCTTTAAGAATTCTAAAAAGTACTCCTCTATTTTTTTTTTTTGACATATTCACATATCGTACTAACAAACTTATTTGTTCTTGATGGCTCAAATCTGGGGTACAATCAAGAATAATAGAAAAGTATTTCGCCTCTTTAATGATCCCTATAAGGCCAACAGAGAAATCAACTCATTTTGAATTTTTTGACCAAGATCATGATGATGAATTTCATGATTTTGAATACGCCTAACATGATCTTGCATTATCATGTCAAATTTAACAATCATCTCAATCAATCCTAAAAAATTACCGTTACCATCTTGGTAAAGTTTCTCACAATAGAAACTATTCTTATGAAAATTTGTCTCTAACTTTCTTTCTCCTTTGCAATTTCATGTAGCAAATCTTTATCTACTGTTTGATTTTTGCTCAATCTTACTCTTAATTCATTTCAGGTTCTCATATTAGTCATATGCTCAATACAATTCTCATGTTCTTTGAGTCTTTCACTATGATACTTCCAATCTCTAAATCCGTCATTTGCTAATCTACTTTGTTTGTTAGTAGATTTGAACAACTTAAAATAAAAACAATATACTTTATCTACATGTTTAGAATAAACCAACCATTTTCTATCACTAATCTCTTCATTACTCAAATTTCTATAATAATAAGAATATGAAAAATGACGAGAGGTATTGTCTAAAGAAAACATAAGATTCATTTTTCTTACATACCCTTTTTCAACTAAAATATCCCTTGCTTTATTATCAAGATTATCCAAATTTCTAGGATCATAAATGTCCACTATAGGGCTTATTTGCTCATATGCCTTTAAATTTTCTAAAGTAGATGCAGTTAGTATATAATCATGCTCACTCAGATTTCTAATATCCTCATGAATATGAATCCCATTACTTAAGTTTTCTTTATGTTATTCAAAACTACCTTCACCTAATTCCTCATGACTCTCACTAGAGGAGTCTACTCTTTTAATAAATTTATTAATAGCTCCTTTTTTGGATTCTACCAACTGTGCTACTTGTTTTTTTTCCCTTTTTTCACTTCCAGACAAATGCTTTTTAGGCAACATAATATAAACCAATTAAAACATAGTTGGACTAGAAAAAGAACAAAAGCACTTGTATAGAACTGGAAAAAGTATGCAGGCACAACCAAACTCCAATAGCTTCACAATATATCATAAAGATATATAAATGGTATTATATATGTGATAGAGAAAAAATAAATAGCAAAATTTAATAGCTAATATTAAAAATAAAAAACAAAGAGCAAATTTTAATGATAGAGACATACTAATTTCTACAAATACAAGAAATTAACATACTTACAAAATAAGCTAATATAAAGTCTACGTTAATGACAAATTACAAAATAATTATAACATATTCAAATATTTAATAAGTTAAAGATACATTAAAATTAAAAACTTTACCTTTAAATTATACTCAGAACTTAGAAAAAAAGAAGAAAGAATCGTGAAATTTTTTGCTGTTAATTTTTTAATTGAAGTACTTTAAATACATATATTTATGAAAATAAAGAAATTAGAAGTAAAAATACACCTAAAGACTTCAAAACTATGAATAAATATAACATTTTAATGTTAAGTTTGATCAATCTTGGAAATTGCTTCATTACTGCTAGAGATAATATAGCTTCCAAAACAAATATAGCTTCCAAAACAATATTTGGGAAGTTTCCAACGTTATCTGACGTTTATTACTCTTGAAAATATCAAAAGTCTCTACATTTATTACTACATCTCTATTAAGAAGAGTGTGGACCTCTGGCAACTGCTAATTAACTAAAATATTAAACGATGAAGCCCTTTTTTATAGTGTGTCCTAAATAAGTGCCCTGTTTGCTCCTACTTAGGGTCGGCACTGATCATAAGTTGAAGGTAACGAACCATAGACTTTTCAAGATCACAATAAAAATCAACAATAAATACTTAAATGTATTCATAACATCAATTCTACGTTTAATATTGTTGATATTTCAGTTTATTTGCGTAATCATAAATTTGGATAGCCAATTAAAACTCGAGGTTGAATTTTTTACAAATAAAGGTGGTTGATGAGACGTCGCGTTCAAAATGACTAAGAAATCATATCCAAAATTGTCACAATTCTAATTTAAATAATAAAGTCCACGTCTTAGAATTGAATTTTCAATAAATTTCATAATTTAGAGTTCTAGTTTTTGTAAATGGCCAAAGTGTTGCAGACTTCTTTAAACAACTTGAAAGAGATCTCTTACCCTAAGTCGTGCCTTCTGTTCAGTTGTTTGCATTTCCACTCCATTTATATATAGACCGCAGCCATCCAATCCGAGTTTACATCAAGCAGTCCAAACAACTCATATTGCGTTTCTCTTTCCATGCAGAAAAACTAGAGCCTTTACCTAATTTCAAACCAAATCAAAACTACTTAAATTGAATATTTAATCCAGTTAAACTTAGTTTAAGATTAACCCTAATGAACTTTAATTAATCCTAACTAAATCACATTAACTCTATCCTAAATAATCTTGATTAAATATAAATAACCATAATTTCAAACTTACCTTAACCTTTTTTTTTATTCGAGGAAACCCTGTAGGCGGGCCAAGCGGACACACCTCTCTAAGGGCCTAACTGGCGCACCACCCCACAAGCGGGTCAAGCGGGCACACCTCATCATTGAGGGCCCAACTAATTCTCCATCTATAGGTAAAATCTCGGTTGCCCCAGACTCTTACAAGAGGGGCTAGCATGGAATCGAACCTGGAACCTAACCAAAGTCAAACCTCGCTCTCAACCATCGAGTCACACCCCTTGAGGGCAACTTACCTTAACCTGATTAACCCTAATTTTAAAATAATCCCAATTAATCCTAACCAACTCTAATCTAAAGTTCTCAATCTAATTAGCACTATGATTGCAAATCAGAGATACGAAATTTCATAAAAATTTGCAAATAATGACCTTTTTTTTTTGTATATTTGACTGATTGCCATCCAATGCTAGCCCCTCCCGAACCTTCTGGAGGATTCTATTCAAGACCCAATTTCTGTCACCACCCCTCACAATAATACCCTTCTCAAATCCTAACGTTATGCTCTGTACATAGGGTTAATTCCGTCATTCTAAAACTACTCCCTAAAACCCCATTGGCACCGGTTCTCTTCTCTTTCTTACAAAAACCCTTGCTAATTCATCTTTTTCGTCCACCATGTTGACGTCTCGGGTTCTATCACGCGCCTCCAGGAAGGTGGGAGCACGCGCCTTGCTCCTCCTCTCTTCCTCCCAGAATCAGCAATTGTCCATCGTCTCCAGTCAGATTGGATCAACAGTTCACGAAAATCCAACTCGGGTGGGTATTTAATTGAATATTCCCATTATTTTCTAGGGTTTTGGTAGGGTTTATGGAACTTTGTAGGGCTTGTATACGCTTTTCTTGGGGTTTAAGATTTCTTTATGAACATTTGATGTAAAGGTAGGTACATTTAATGATGATTATTTTGTTATCGAGAAGTGGAATTGAGAGTCAAAAGTTTTAAACTTTTGGTGAGATATTTTATCTGAGTTAGAAGTTTGATGGCGTATCTACATTTGTTATTCAGAAACATACTCTTTATGTAATGTATTGAATTTGTACCGGAATGACTTTGCAATCTAGTCTCAAGTATCTTATATGACTGCTCCTTTGGCATGGAATGTATTGTATAATCTCAGTTCTTTTAGATCTTATTTGCATTCATTTGGGACGCTATAGTTATTGGTTTTTGTCCAGCTAATTAATATCGTTCTCAAATTTGAGCTTTCTTGTTTTACAACTGCACGTTCCACTCCTTTTGAATTTAAATCGATAACTGTAGTTCCTATTGGTTATTGAGCTTTTTTTTTGTTGGCTTTTGTGCGCTGTAAACTTGTGAACTGTTCAAATTTTCATGCATATTGGTTATGGTCCTCGGAATACATTACTTTTCTTGAATATCTTGCTATTTCAAGTGAAACTTCCTTTTAGTCATGACTGCTGCTTGTCTTGGAAATGTTTTCTCTTTTTTCTTGCTAATCATTTCATCTCAACTCTGAAATTTGAGTGCAATCTCCTCCTTGATTTCTATCTTATCGTAAACTTTTTTCATTCAAAAGTCAAGTGAAATTGTCTGCGTGGCCCTTCCAGTTTATTCCAAATCAGGTTTCTTTGTTCCATCATTCAGCCACTAGTTTCTCACCCTTTGGACGATTTGGATTCACTGCATCTGCATCCCCTGAGTCTAAAGAGAAGGGTCGAGCGAAATTGGAAGAGAACAATGGTAGTTCCTCAAATGCTGAGGCAGCAAAAGAAAATCATGTGAATGCTTCTGTCCAAACTGAAGAATTGGTGTCTGAGGAGAGTAAAGAGTCAGGTTCTAATTCAGAATCCCAGCCAACCTCATCTCAATCTGTCAAAAGAAGAAGAAGAGGTGCAAAACGAACTGCTTTTTCAGACTCGGATTCAGATGCTGAGGGTGTTCTATCCATGGATGATTTGGTAAAGCTTGTGACAGAAAAAGAAGAACTCCTAAAAGTGAAGCACAAAGAGATGGAGAAGATGCAAGATAAGGTTCTCCGTACTTATGCTGATATGGAAAATGTCATGGAAAGGACCAAGCGTGAAGCAGAGAACTCGAAGAAGTTTGCTATACAGGTTCTTCTAGGAACAATTTTTACATAATGGCTTGACCGTGTGTTTGGATGCAGATGGGCGTCAGTTTTACTCTCTTTTTTTCTGATATTATGGTGTGTGGAAATTTGGTTTATATCTGTATGTTAAACATTGTCCACCAGAATTTTGCCAAGAGTCTTCTGGATGTTGCAGACAATTTGGAAAGAGCATCATCAGTTGTCAAAGATAGTTTTGCAAAACTTGATATCTCTGAAGACTCTACCGGAGCGGTGTCGCTCCTTAAGACACTTTTGGAAGGAGTTGAAATGACAGAGAAGCAGCTTATAGAGGTACTTGTGTCAAATTACACTTTTGATGCTTTGGTCATTCCGCCTTATGATTGTATTCCCTCCTACGGGTTTGATTGCACTTTCAGTTATACTGTTATTTTAACTACCTTTACCAATTTTGAACTTCAGATATTTAAGAAGTTTGGAATAGAAAAATATGATCCAACGAATGAACCGTTTGATCCACATAGGCATAATGCAGTATTTGCAGTACCAGATTCATCTAAGCCTCCAGGGACCGTTGCTGCTGTTCTGAAGGTATTAATTTCCTAAAATTCTTATGTTTTCTCATTGTCAATGTTGATTATATGAGTATGAATGTGGATTCATTCTTATTGATTCTGGATGAATGTTTTTAGTAAACTAATTGTACTGAATTGTGTATTTCTTTGATCTTCATACCAGTGCAGTTTAATCAATGCTTTCATATTTAATGTCTCTTCATCTGTGTACTCTTGAAATCTCTTGCGGACTAGAACGTGTCTTTTTTATTTTTCTGCGTGATCATGTTCTTATCTCAACTGACAATACAAAGAAGTAGCATTTGACATTGGGGATTTATGGTTTTGGTAAAGGCTTCTTTATGTTGGTATTGCAGACAGGATACATGCTCTATGATAGGGTTATTCGACCGGCAGAAGTTGGTGTTACTCGAGCATTGGAAAATGACACAGAAGCTAATAACTGAGGGGCGCAAATGATGTCGATGCTTGAAGAAGTGCAAAGATTTTTCCTGCGGGAGTGGAATGAATTGCGGGGGTTTCTTGTCAGATTAAGGAATTAGAAAGCCTTTTATGTCTTTTCCTCAACTAACTCGTAAAAGAAGAGGTGACACAGAGGGGTCTTTTGTTGATATTCGTTTCATATTTAGAATTATAGTATTTGTACTTGAGGATTATTGTTTATTCTTGTCCGTAGGGCAATTATTATTCACTCTAATTGTCTAGTGTCTAAGCCTAACCTAGTTGGTTTTGGAAGGTTTCCTTATCAAACAATAGAGGTGAGTATATGAACGTAAATGCACAGAACTTGCAGAATATCTGCCTCCTTGATTGGATAATACATCGTACCTATACTTCAGTTTAAGTGGACAACTGCGAGCAGATAGGATTTGACTCTTAATGCTTATGAAAATGCTGGTTAGATCAAGCTTGCTGCTAATAACTACCTATTACTTTTAATTGTTGGCACCATCACAATCGAACCTAAAATCACAAAATTGGAAAGGTTAAATTAGATTTTTAAGGTTTTTTTTTAATTTTAATTTAGATTTTAACTTTTTAATATGTAAAAGAACAGAAATTTATTATTGGGTCAATTACAAAAAATTTAAATTTTACTCAATTTTGCAATTATTTTCCGAATTTTTAAAAGTGGCAATTAAATGTTCAAATTTTTGTTTTTTAATTTTAGCTTGGTATTATTGTCTCTATTAAGTTTGCTTGTGTGGCTTGCCACGTGTTCTAGAGACCCAAAACACACAAACCTAAACATGTTAAAACAAATTAACATAATTAATGAAGACTAACTGAACTACATTGTTTAATTACGAAGTCGTTTTTGTTCTTTAACATGCAAAATAGCAAGGTGAAATTTAAATAATTGATTATGCAATCAACAACAAAGTTCGAGTTAAAGATATAAAAGGAGGCAAAAAAAACATTTGGTAGCCTACAAAGAAGATAAAAAGTGCAAGTGATTTCGAAACTTTTCTCTGTGAAAGAAGATAGGTATTTGTTCTTGAATTACAAGGAAACATAATAAAAGAAATATAACAAGACAAATGGATACCTAGTCATGAAAGGAATGATTAAAATGGTAGAGAGATGGGAGATTCAATAGAGACATTTCTTCCATTCATTCAAGCAACATGTAATGCATTATCCACCATTAATCTACAGCTGTTTTGGATAAGCCAAGCAGCCTATTTGGCAATAATAATTGCTTGATTCCACTAACAAACTTAGTGAGAACCCATTAAACAGAGTAATAATAAAAGGGAATTAAAGATAAAGGAAAAACTTACTAAGAGTCTAGAATAACAACAGGAGGGTTCTAACAAAAAGAGAAGAAATGTGCAACCATGAAAATGAGACGTAAAACATAAAAGAGAGAGAAGAGAAGTAGAACAAAGGCACAAGACCAAGAATACAGAGTAAACTAAAAGGGACGCTAAAATTAGATGGTGGTGTTATTGGTTTGGTTAAGTAGGAGTTGCAAATCAGAGACCAAATCATGAGTGGTTTGTTGTTGTGAAATGAGTAAGGCGCAAACCTTTTAACTCCTCTGATGTCCTATTAAATTAAAGGCACAATTCTCCCTAAGTAAGATTCAAAGATGTTTTTTGCCTCCGTCTCAAAATAAGGACAAAAAGATTCATAATAGAGAGAGAGAGATAGAGAGAAGAAAGAAAGAGGACAGTTGTGTTATGCAAGAACAAATATAGTAGCTTGGTGCCATGCAAGAACAAAGGATTGTGTGAGAACGAAGGACAACATCTTTCATTTAGGGATTTCATTTCAAAAAATGATGAAATTTTAGTTATGTTATTAAACAATGTAGTTTAGTTATTAATTTAGTCTAACATGTATAAGTATTTTAGGTCCTGGAACATGTGGCAAGCAACATTATTAAACTTATCAAAGATACTAACATTAGACTAGAATTGAAAACAATTGAAAATTTGAGCATTTAATTGCCACTTTTTAAAGTTCGGACTATAATTGCAAAATTGAGCAAAGTTTGAGATTGTTTTTTAATTAACCCATTATTATTTTATAAACATTCATAAGAATTTTGACTAGAAAATTTTCAACTTCTCGGTAAAAAACAAAATTAGCAATTTTATTACTTCTTGTGAGTGTCTTGTCACATGTGATAGAAAACTGGCAAATTTTTTATAAACAACAACATTTAGGTTCTAGCAATGACCTATAAAAATTCATATGTCATTTATAAAAGATCCCACCTCAGTCAAAATGCGTGTTCTTCTTTGATGTTTATCAAATCAAATCTCTAATCCTTGTTGTGTTTTTCTTTGGTGCCTTCATCATGTTCTTTGGTAAGATCTTCATGCTCTTTTTTGTTACAGTCAACGAGGCTTTTGGATTCTAGCATTCCTTGATACTTACTGTTACAGTCATCATGTTCTCCTCTAGTGCATTCTTATTCTTTTATTGTTGTATTCATCAAGGTTTCTAAATTGTGGGCATTCTTCGAACATATGTTATTGCTTTAATTAAGTTTGATATCTGTTCATATAAGTAAAGGTGAAGGAGACATTTTGTAAAAAATTTTCTATTGTGTTATATTTAGAGGTAACAAGTAATCCTGATATGTTACTTTTCTTTGTTAGTAGATTCAATATAAAAAGTCTTTTCCATGTGTCACCAATATTACGTTATATTACATGTCATTTCATTACTTACATGATCTTGCATGTTATTTCATAGGATTCCATAGTTGCATTATAAAAAATTTATGAAATGTGATATGAGATCTTGCCTTCAATCTTATATTTCTCTAAAAAATCCTTACACTTTATATATTCTCTAGGTGACTATAGCCTTTTCTTCACATTAGCCTTGTATATGTGTTCTTAAATATGTAATTGTTATTTACTTGTTATTTGCAAGATTATAATGACCCAATATGGATGCTTGAAGTTATATCATAGTGGATACTTTAAGAAAGATTCAAAATTGAGCTACGAGGGTGGGTCATTAAGTTATTTTGATCAAGTTGATCTTAATTTTATCAATTATAGAAAAAATTATGAGATAGGGAAGGAACTTGGATACTTACAAGTTAACAAGGTTTAGTTCAAAGTTTCAGGTTTTAGATTCAACAAGTTTTAAAGACTCATTAACAAAATTTTTGGAAATACATGGGATAAGTGAGATGTATATTATACACAAACTTGACATTCTAATTATTGTTCTAAAAGTTTTAGCTATAGGTAATGAAGGGATTCGAGCTCTGATGGAGATGTTGTGCATGATAATAAATTAATGTAGATACCATTGAAGAAGATAGTAGTAATGGTGAGGATGCGGGCACTCATAGGAATAAAGTTTAAGGTGATAATGAAGTTGAAGGTGATAATGAACTCGAAGTTAAAATTGAAGATGATAATGAAGTTGAAGGAGTGCATAATACATTAGATGTTTCAATTCCAGATGGCCACTAACCAATGGAGATTGACTTTAGTGACCATGAAAATGTTATTGACAGTGATGAGTACCTAGTAGAGAGGGGACTAGGGAGCCAATTAAAGACCTAAAAAAAGTGTTAGACATAAGTAAAGTGGTGGTATGTCACACTGGACACTGGATATGGAGCTTGGTAATGCTAAAGAGCTCAAAGATGTTGTTATTCATTAAGAACAAGTTTAATGTCCAATGACAAAAAGTGAATCTAAGCAAATCAGAGTTAGATGCATTGAAGGATGCAAGTAGGAATTATATGTAGCCTATGACAGTAAGGACATATGTTCAAAATCAAGACATATAGGTCTAAGTATATATGTTTCACAATAAATAAGTTTAAAATGGTATCATTAAAATTTTTGGTTAACCACTTACGGGATAAAATTTTAGAGAAATCTAACAATACGAGTGGGAAGATGGTTGAAGAATCTTAGAAAGAAGTTGAACACATTTGTGAATTTTAATATGTGTATGGTTGCTAAGAGAAGAGTTAAGGAAGGAAAGAGCATTAGACTTTACTCAAAAATATTTTAAGCTGTAAAGATATATGTAGGAGTTAAAATATCGCAATTATGATTCAACAATGTACATAAAATTGTCAAAAAAAAACTCATTACTAAAATTCAAGAAATTTTTTTTTTTGCAACTGTGAGGAGACACATGAGACCCATACTTAGGATGAATGGTTGATTTTTAAAGATTGAATTTCAAAGGAAACTAATTAGTGCAATTGCAAGGGCTGCGATGGAGACATGTAACCTATAGAGTGGGTAGTTGTTGAAGTTGAAAGTAATGATTTATGGAATTGGTTTATGTCACTCTTATCATATGATTTGGAGTTGGAGCATGGAGATGTCACAATAATATTTGACTTGCAAAAGGTACATAAATGTATCCTTATGTTATATGACTTCTATTATATTATATATTATTGTATTATGTTATTTGACTTATGTATATAAGGATTAACAAGAGTTATTAAGGAGACAATTTAAATTCATGTCTCAAAATGTGCACCATATATATTTACCATAATTAGCATGGACAATGGAGTGGTTAAGACTTGAGGAAACAATTTTAGGCATGTACATGGTTTATATACATCGAAGACTTCAATAAGAAACTGAAAAAACAAATAAACAAAATTAGACCTAAGTATAACATTCCATTGTTGTGGGAAGGTTAAAATAGGAAATGTGAGTGATTAAGGAGAGTTAGAAATGCATTTCCATATTCATGTATATCATGCCATATACATACACATGAATAGTGAAGTTGTGGCACGTGAAAATAATTGTACATGCATTCATGAATAATTTCGGGTATAATTTGATTGAGTTGTGATTTTCAGGTGTTTTGAGAATTTTGAATTTATCTATATTGAAAATTCTATTGGTTAGTAAGAATATTGTATTTGTGAATTTTGGTGAATTTAGGCATAAATTTTGGAAAATTATGAAAAATAGGAAAAAGACATCAAATGAAGATTTGGAAATAGTTGAATTGTATAGATGAGAGTCAGGGGAGTTAGTTTCAAAAGAAACTAAGTTAGAACTTAGATGTGAGGGAAGTGACAAGCGCCACTTACTCTGAGAATTGAAAGGTTAAGTTATATGTCTAAATTCATTCTTCATTGGGATCATCTTCAGATTTTCTTTCCATACACAGAGTTTTCCATCGAATCCCTTGTAAGAGTTTTTTTTGTTTTGCCTTCCTACACCAAACCCACTTTGCTATTTATGTCTTCTACCCTAAGAAAAACCAGAAGCTGGTCATTGTCCTCAGTGAAGTACATAAAATTGCATGGAGTTTAGGGCTTGGAGATTTTGGAGTTTTCAAAAGGTAAGTAGTGAATAAACCCTTTCGAGTTGGGGATTTCTGAAAGAAAGTTGACGAGTTATTATCATCTGCATGAAAATGGTATTTAAATGTATATTCATAAATACTGTGTGATTGGGAGGAAAAATTTGGTTATAGTGTTAAATTTAGTTTTTGAAACATTATTAGTGATTAGGTGATGTAAAAGTGAAGTTGGAGTTGAAATAGCAATAACTTGATCTGAAACTTCTACACCAATCTAGATAGATTCGTCAAAGTGGCCTTCATGGAAGTTATAAATCTTCCTTTTATCTTTCCAACAATATATAGTATGAAAACTTGGACATCCGAGTTGAAAGTCAAGGTCCTTGTAAGGGAAGATGTTCAAAAGTAAAGTTGTTTCTTCTGCCTTTTTACTTCTTTTGTGATGACTTCATCTCCTCCTGTGTTTGCTTTGTGATGATGTCATCTTCTTCTGTGTTTTGTATCGTCTGTGTTTTGTTCCTTATTAGTTTTGCTTCTTCTGTGATGACATCATTTCCTTATGAGTTTCCTTTATGATGATGTCATCTTCTTCTGTGTTTTGTATCGTCTGTGTTTTGTTTCTTCTGTGTTACTGTTCATGAACTTCTTTTGTATTACTGTTCATGAATTTCTTCTATGTTACTGTTCATGAATTTCTTCTGTGTTATTGTTCATAAAATTTTTTCTGAGTTTTCTTCCTTTTGTGTTTTGTTCCTTTTGTGTTTCGTTCATTTTGTGTTTTGTTCCTTCTATGTTTTGTTCCTTCTGAGTTTTACTTTTTATGTGTTTTACTGACACGTCTTCTTTTGTGTTTTGCTGAAGCGTCTTTTTCTTTGTTTTGCTTACGCGTCTTCTTCTGTGTTTTGCTGATGTGTCTTCTTCTGTGTTTTATTTCTTTTGAGTTTCACTTCTTTTGTCTTGTTTTCGTCTGGCCATAACTTCTTCTCTATACACCCAAATGAATTGATTCTTGAACCATGGGACTCGTAACACATTTTCCTACATCTCCACCTAAAAATCTTAGCCATCTGTGTTAGACCAATGGTGGTTGACAAATTAAATCACACTTATATTTTAATAATAACAAAATATATAGAATTGGTTAAGAAATTATTTCAGGTGCTATGGATTGGAAGAAATCAAGACAGCATTATAAATTAGTGTGAAATCAAGAAGCAAATAATCTTCAACATGTTAGAGATATTAAACATGAAGATTAAGGGAAGATTTGATTAAATACGTCTGTTGGAGTCAGCACAAGTTGACCAACATATCACAAGTCGACTAATAATATTCAGATATGTAAGTGAGGCATGAAATAAGTCGACCAACTTGTTACAAGTCGACTATTAATCAAGTGAATAGGAGCACTAGTTGATTATCATCACATAAGTCGACTGAACGAAGAGCGAAGTTAAAGCCTGCAGTGAAAAATGTTAACACTAGTCGACTATCACAGCTCGACCAGTCGACTATCAAGTAGAGCTGAGTAAGATGTGTACGAATCATTCCTAAATGGAAAGGAAGAAATTAAACAACGTTCATTAGAAATTATGCAACGGCTAGGAGAGGATTTACAACGACTATTTCATTCCTAATCTCCAAATAAATAGTGGTTCATCAAGGGATCATATACTGAAGACCAAAAAGCCAAAGAATTTCATTATTGTTCCAAATTTGCTCTATATTGCTCTTAGCTTATTTCAAATTTGTATTGAGCATTGATCTTTCATCTTTATCCTATTATTATTGTGAGTCGAGTGATTAGTGAAAAATCACTTGTGAGGTAAGATTTGTGCCAGAAAACAAATCAATTGTAAAGGTAGCTTGAGCCGAAAATCAAATGGTATTGTAAGAGTTCACACTAAACTAAAAAGTGTGCAGTAAAGTAGTTTACAAAATCCTAAGTGGGAGCTTAGGTAGAGGACGTAGGTCTTAGCACCGAACCTCTATAAAAACAATGTTTGCTCTTCTTCCCTAATCTTCTACATTTCAGTTTTAATTATTTAAATTAGTGTGTTCTAATTCTCTGTTATTT
>JANTPM010000005.1:24571635-24583445 GCA_025434745.1 Erythroxylum divaricatum | reverse complement strand
GTTATGTATGTTTGATTGATGGAAATGCATAATTTACCTTTGTTTAAGTGAAAATGTGATACTTATATAAAGTGTAAAGTTGTGACATAATTGTTATGTGAATTGATGTGCTGCATGAATTGAGTGAATCATCGATGATGGTTACCTCATTGAGTTCGCAAAACTCACCAAAATTACAACGTTATCTTTTCAAGATCGAGAGACGACCCTAACTACTGAGAGGCTCCACTACCGTGTAGATTGTGCTTTACCAAGTGAAGTCATGGCTCAAAGGTCGGTTAGCTGGGATTTTTGGATGACTTTGATAGATTTGATGTATTTTCCTCTTTCATGTAGCATTTTTGTACTAGGTTTGTTAATGTACATGTAAAAGAAGTTGAAAGACAATGTAGACTCTGTTCTTTGGGAAATGAAAAGAGGAAAAAGTTGGTTTTAAAATTTTGTGATTTTCTATTAATGCTTATTAAGTGAGGAATGATATGATGCCATATGAAATGAAAGTAATGATTGAACGTAGCTTGTCTTTATCGTAGGATATGTACCGGAATGCCCTCCGGGCGTCCTGGTAGGTACCCCGCGATAAGAGAGCGCTACATAAGTGTATTTATACATTGCTTGAATATCCATAAGAGAGTCGGCTAAGTCACACCAATCATTTGAGTTAAAATATCTAAATCATTGATAATAAAATGAACGAGCCTTTCAACTGATGGAACTTACCAGTAAGAGAACAACCAGTGATTAGTATGATAGAAATAATTAGGACAATAGTTATAAAGAAACATACTGCGAAAAAGGGTATATGTATATACATGGAAATTAGATATTTCACCTACAATTATAAAGAATCTTGAAAAAAAATAAGGAGGTAATGTAATAGAGGAATGTGTGGAATGGCGATAGAGTATATAAGGTCTATAAAGGGATGAAAAGCATAGTAAAAGGCTAGAAAGTGACAATTGTTCTAGCTATAAAGTGTGAGACCTACATGGTTACATATGCAAACATTCTATTAGTGCTTTTAATCACTTGAAACAAAATTGGAGGCATTTATGTATGGCTATTACAAAAAGAGAACCTTTTAAGAGTTTATGATCAAGTCTTGTGGCATATTAGGGGAGTGATCTTTTAGCCATTGAATGGTTATGAGCAAATACATCAACCAATTAAAAGGGTGATGTCAGAAAGGCCAAAAAAAGGAAAAAGGGAGAGACCAAAATGAACTAAGGAGAGACCAAAATGAACAAAAGAAAGTAAAAGTACAAGCAAGGTCTCATAACAAGTGCCAAAATTTAACAAATTTGGTACTTTTGGCGACAATAGTAGAAAGTGTAATGTTACAAGACCTAATGAACAATCTATTAATATAAGTAACTATTACTTTACTATTTATTTTAATTTTAATCAAATTAACAATGTTATATTAGGTTGAAACAACTTCAACTGAAGGGCCAATAGTTTGATAATTGTCGTAAGTAACTTAATGATTCTTTTCTTTAACAAAATAATGACTATATGAAATATGCTAATCATTTTACCTAAAATAATAATTATATAAACTATATTCAATGAAGCCACATTCAAAGTAGCATGTCAAGTGTTAAGGAATGTCATCCTTGTCAAACAAGTATTAATATGAGTTGTACTCATATTAAACTCATATATAAATGGTTGATTAATATTGAACTCATTTGTATGTTATATTGGTTAACATGTTGGTTCATAAGTTCTACAAATACAACTTAAAGGAAATATGGACAGTTTGATCTAATATCTTTTAAATTTTCATTTTAAACTAAGAGGTATTAGGTTTAAAAATATGTGTAGCATCACTTTCCAAAAATTACAAGTTACTGATACCAAGAGGAGGGCAACAACTGGGACTAGTGGCCAATAATTTGACAAACTAGAGAATTAGTGTTTCTTTGAAATTAGTGTACCATTGTATTCAACCTATGATAATTAGTTTAATGTATTTTGTAATTGAAACAATGTTATTTTTCTTAGAGGTTGTTATGACTCTATCATGCATTACAACTATGAACATTGTTACTTTGTTTAGCCCTTGTTGTGACTCTATTATGCAACCATGTATACAAAAAGTGTGTATATATAATAGATCTTGTATGCACACAGTTGCTTTCTCTTTCTTTTTTTTTTTGCACGTGAGTACTTTTTTTTTACTATATGTAGCCAGATGTGATGTTATTTAGTTTTAATGTTGTATTAACCATCTAACTTATATGATGTTATAATTTTAAGAATTTTAAACATTATGTTCTAATATTTCATTGGTTGAAAAATAAACTTTTAGTGACAATTTGTAGTCATCCTTAAGCTATTTCGCCTCTTTTTAATTAATAAAGTTAATCAACTTTTAATATGTTTTTTTACGTAATTAAGTGCTTTAACATATTACATTCAACTTTACTCATTTTTTAGTAGCAAGTCAATGTTGGGTAAAAACAATTCATAATAAAAAGTATAATTACATTCATATTAGTCACACTAAATTTTTACAATCACATTGAAAATAAACAGCGAAAATTTTCAAATAAACCTATAAGTACATTAAATAACATCAATCTCAACTCTTTCTTTTAATCAATATCTCAATGTCTTATTTCATAATTTTTAATTTTTCATCACGTTCCTTGGTAACTTCTCCTTATTTCAACCTTATTTTTCTTAACTTTTTTCAAGGTAAATATTTCATTACTTAGTAAACAAAATATACATTCTACTTACAAATCAATTTATACAAGTGATGTTATGCTAATTGAGGCTAACTATCCCTAAATAAATAGGCAAGTTAACTTACAGTTACAACTGATTAATTCTAGTGCTTTTATCTTATTTCTTGTTTTAAAGCCAATCTTTTCTGGACAAGAAGAGATAGCTTGGAGTGAAAACCCCTTGCCAAAGTAGCTAAATATATTTTGGGTTGATTTCTGGGTAGTGCCACTTCCACATCTGGTGTAGTTTTCCTGAAGATTTACATTATTTCTTGTATTTCATATAGGATGAACTAATGCTCTAATGCTAATCTTAAAGAGTTTTTTTGTCCCATTTATTACCCCAATAGATTGCATTAACCTATTATAGTATTCTTGGCCAACCTATGATGTTACATTAAGTGTTGAATAATTCTAGCAAGCCTCTCTATAGTCTTTGAGAGTAATGACATTCAAAGAATAAGTGTGTGTGGCTTTCTAAAGCCACTCCACATAGTATACATGTTTTAAAGTCAATTATGAACCTGATTTTATTCCTATTAGCTAATCTTTGCATGATAGCCAACCATAAAAAGAAAAATTGAGATGGTGACACTACTATATCATATACTAGCTTAAACCAATAAAATGTTCCTACAAGATTTATTACATAACTTCTTGTTTTCCTTTATCCAGTATACTAACTTAGGTCTATTAATAACTTGTGAACATTTAGATAACAATTGAAGAATTCTATGTGATCCTCTAACATAATGGAAATGCCAATGTTTTTTTTTATATTCAATATAATGTCCAAAACTTAGGTTGAAGCAGGAACAATGGCTCTAAAAAGGTTGAGTTCCCTTTTTTATACAAAGGAGCAATTGTAAGCTAATTATCAAACCAAAAGTCAGTTCCATTCCAATCCCTATTGCTTTGTCTGAATTGTTCCTACATGAGTATCCTAGTTGACATAATTCTTTGTAGTGTGGAGGATTGTGTAGGGTTTAACTGTAAAGTCAATACACTCTCCCATTTTATGTAATATGTGTGCATCCATTTGACCTATAAATTCTCCTTTTCTATGAAAAGCATCCATAGCCTTTTTATGAGAGTTTTGGTCAGAACCCCAAATAAATTAATCCTAATTCCTCTTTGTTTAAGAAGACAAAGAGTGCTCCATTTGATAGTTTGGATTTTTATGTTATTGATAGATCCCTTCCATATGAAGTCCTTGATTAACCTATCTATTTCGTTTAAAGCTCCTTTAGGTATAGCAAAATGTGAGATCCAATAATTACTAAAATTTTTGAGAATCTTTACAACTACCTAGATTATGTCTCTATATGACAAACATCTATCACATCATGAGTTTAATCTTCTCTCATTGGAGCATATCAATAGTTTGCAATCATTCTCATTGGTGCATATCAATAGTTTTCAATCATTCGCATTCATACTTCTAGTAGAGATAGGACTCTTAGTTACATGAGGTAATGACTCCAACTTTAATCCCAATGGCCTGGGAAGTAGTCTGTCATTGAAACCTGTATCACATGAGACAAATATGAAGCTTTTGTTAGGGTTAAAGTTTACATTAAAATTTTTTTAAATTTCTACAGAGATCCCTTAATTGGACTTGTTAACTCCTTGTATAAATCACACAACATAAGCACATCATCAATAAAAGTAAGCTAAGAAATTTGTAATTTGCTACATCTATAGGGATGGCAAAAAATGCCCAACCTAGGGTCAATAGGTTTGACTCTGTCAAACCGGCCCACAGGTTGGGCCACGGGTCGATTTGGCATGGTCCAAAAAATAAGAGTAGGTTGTGGGCCATGGGCGGACCGCAGTGTAAATAGTCGAGCAGGGTGTCCGACCCAAGCAGCCCGACTCGTGGCTCGTTACCCACACAACGACTGATCCAAACAAAACAAAGTTGTTTTGTTTATGTTAAAAATATTTCTTTCACCAACAAAACGATAATTTTTTGCTTTAAAACGACGTCATTTAATTTATAAGACAGTTAATAAAAGATAAGACAAAATGACATCATTTTGTTGCAAGAAAAAACGACTTCATTTTGCCTCTCATTAACGAAAGCCACTGCCAAGTGCTAGTAGCCCAACCTCCTCCCTTGCTCTTGTAGTCTAGCTCTCGACACTCATCCCTTAGCCTTAGTACTGCCTCCACCCATCTCCCTTCATCCCCAACCCCAATCCCTTAACCAATTCTTCTTCTTTGTTTCTTGTTCTTCCTTCGTTATTATTCTTCTATTGTTAATGTCAAGTTGTTCTTTGAACTGTCGAAGTCACCAATGTCGAATTGTCATACTTAATAAGGTAATCTCTCATTCTCCCTTGGACAATTTGGTTGTTTTGAGAACTGATGTGGCTAATTTGACAACTTTGTACGTTAACATTGGGAATATAGGATACTGCTTGTAAAGTATTTCATGAAATGTCGCAGAGATAAATCATTTCCTATTGCTCATCATGGTTTTGAAGTCTCAGGTTATAGTTGTGATCTTCTATACTATGTTTTGGGTTATGGTTTCAACATTGCATTTTTTCTAAACAAACAATTATCTATCCTTTTGAGTGCCAGTTTGTTGCTTTATTGCATATAGAAAAGATACTACTTTATGTTGTTGATTGTGATAATTTCATTTCCTTGATTAACCTATCTATTTCGTTAAAAGCTCCTTTAGGTATAGCAAAATGTGTGATCCAATAATTACTAAAATTATTGAGAATATTTACAACTACCTAGATTCTGTCTCTATATAACAAACATTTATTACACCATGAGTTTAATCTTCTCTCTTTAGAGCTTATCAATAGTTTGCAATCATTGGCATTCATACTTCTAGTAGAGATAGGACTCTTAGGTACATGAGGTAATGACTTCAACTTTAATCCCAATGGCCTAGAAGTAGTCCGTCATAGAAGTCTGTATCATATGAGACAAATATGGAGCTTTTGTTAGGGTTAAAGCTTACACCAAAGATTTCTTTGAATTTCTCCAGAGATCTCATAACTGGACTTGTTGACTCCTTGTATGCATCACACAACATAGGCAAATCATAAGTAAAAGCAAGCTAAGAAATGTGTAATTTGCTATATCTATAGAGATGGTAAAAAATGCTCAGCCCAGGGTCAACGGGTTTAGCCCTGTCAAACTGGCCCACAAGCCGGGCCATGGATCGGTTTGACATTGTCCAAAAAGCAGGGGTAGGTCATGGGTCGTGGGCGGGCCACAAGACAAGTAACCGAGCAGGGTGGTGGCCCGACCCAAACGGCCCGACTCGTAGCTCGTAGGTTGCACAGTGATTGATCCAAACAAAATGGAGTCATTTTGTTTACGTTAAAAATATTTCTTCCACCAACAAAACGACAATGTTTTCCTTTAAGAGTAAAACGACATCGTTTAATTTATAAGACAGTTAATAAAAGATAAGAAAAAATGACGTCATTTTGTTGCAAGCAAAAACGATGTCATTTGCAACAAAACAATGTCATTTTGCCTCTTATTAATGAAAGCCACTGCCAAGTGCTAGCAGCCCAGCCTCCTTCCATGCTCTTGCAATCTGGCTCTTGACACTCGCCCCTCAGCCTCAGTACTGCCTCCATCCATCTCCCTTCATCCCTGACCCTAACCCCTCACCCAGTTCTTCTTCTTTGTTTCTTGTTCTTCCTTCGTTATTATTCTTTTGTTGTCAATGTCAAGTTCTTCTTTGAACTGTCAAAGTCACCAATGTCGAACTGTCGTACTTAATAAGGTCATCTCTCATTCTCTCTTGAACATTTTCTAACCTCAAGTATTTATATATTTTTTGTCAGATGGATGAGCATATTCCTTTAGTTGAGAGTTCTAATCCAGTGCCAGAGGTACAAGTGGAAACTTCTCTTCTGACACCAAGTGACGATGGAAGTTCAATTAGAACCCAAGTTAGTCAACATAAAAGTGAAGTTTGGAACTGCTTTAAGAAGACTATATCCGACGAAATTAAAAAGTAGAGTGCAATTATTGTCCAAAGTTGTATTCAATTGTTTTGAAAGGTGGAATGTCTTATTTAAAGAGATATATGAAATCACGCACTAGAAGGAAGATGGTTTTAGGAGGCCAAACAATTTTAACCCCTAACTTATGAAAGGAAAGAATGAAATGACCGTAACAACTTTTGACAACTATGGACTAAGAATTTTGATGGCTAATATGATTATTGGAGATAAACAACCATTGTCTATGGTTGAAAGCAAAAGATTCAGAATATTTCTTAATTTACTCCAAACAACTTTCAAGGTTCCAAGTCAGAATACATTGAGGAATGATATTTTCAAAATCTATAAGGAAAAGAAGAGAGAAACATTAACAGCATTGTCGATTGTTCAAGGATGAATGACCATAACAACAGACATATGGACAATGGACAATTGATAACAAAAAGAAGGGTTACATGGTAATGACAGCACATTATATTGATAATAATTGGAAGTTATGCAATAGACTTGTGAGGTAATTTATATTTTTTAATATTGTTATCATTTGCTTTTTTCATTATTTTATGAATTTATGATTCATGTTGATATGTTTTTTCATGATAGGTTCATTTAAGTGTCGACACCGCATAAAGTGAAAAATTGGCAAACGTGTTGAAAGATTATTTGATATATTTGAACATTGACAACAAAGTATCCTCTATCACAATCGATAATTGTAACACAAATGATGCTCTGATTCAAAAGTTGAAGGGTAAGATGTAGGTTGGGAGCTTATTGACTAGAAGTAAGTTATTTCATATGCATTATTTTACGCATATTCTTAACTTGATTGTGAAGGATCGTTTAGAGATCATAAAGGAAACAATATAGTGTATTTGGAATAGTGTTTTATATTAGAGTGCAACTCTTAAAAGAGTTGAAACTTTTAAAGATGGTGCATAAATTTTATGCATTTCAAATTCAAAGAAGTTGGTTTTGAATTGTCATACTAAATAGAACTCAACCTTTAAGATGTTGGACTCGGCAATCCTATATGCTCACCTATTTATTAGACTAGCTAAAAGGGATTCTCAATATAGCTGTGTACCATCAGAGGATCAATGAAACTTGGATAGAGAACTTTGTTTGAAGTTGAAATTATTCAATAATTGGACTGAATTATTCTCAGGAACAAAATATCCAACTTCGCACTATATCTTTAGCACTAAGTCCGACATAAACCATGTTTTATCATTGTAGATGTTTAACTCCAATGCAGTGATTCGGACTATAGCAAAGCGAATGGAAGAGAAGTTTAATTCTTATTGGTAAAAGGTTAGAGATATTATTGCAGTGTTATACATGTTGGATTTGAGATACAAGAATATATTTATAATGCATTGTACAATGGTGAAGTTCAAGAGTGTCTACATACCATGAAACAATTATGGCATCAATTGTTTCATGATTATGAAGTCATAATGCAACAAACTCATAATCGGAATGTAGATAGTTCAACTCAGACTTCAGTTTCAAGTTCAACCTTTTCTTCTGACCCATTATTGACAAATTCTCTTTCAATTTTTTTAAAAAACAAAAGGGCTAGGATTGTTTACAATACGATGGAATTAGATAAATATTTTTTCACAAATTGTGTCCCTGAAACTAAAAATGGGTCGTTTGATATATTGTCATGGTAGAAGACATCTACATAGAATTATCCAATCTTGCAAAACATTGAACAGGACTTGTTAGCTATTCCACCATCCACCATTGCTTCAGAGTCTGCATTTACTATTAGTGGTTAGGTCATTACTCCTCATCGTGGTTGACTTCATTATCATACTGTGGAAGTCTTATGTGTGCTCAAAGTTGGTTAAATAATGAAGATATTGATGATAAATTCTTTTCTTTTTAATATATTTATTTTATCTATGTTTATATTATCTTACCTAATATTGTGTTTTTTATTTTTTTCAATCACAGGTATTAATGCGAAGGGGACTAGTGAAATTAATCGACCAATTGAAGGTTATTTTGATCAAATATATGAAGATGAAGGTATATTTAATTTTCTTTTTATTTAATATTACATTACTAAGTATTTTTATTTTAATATTATATTGCTAAATATAAATGATTGGATTCGAACTGTTGACAATCTTACTAATAAGTACAATTAGTCAATTAGATGATGCTCTCTTAGTCTTCACCTCCAATCTATCCAGAATGATATTATCTTAATTTTGTAAATTGTATCATTTCTTGTAAAATGATTTAGATAATCATTCGTGTACAATAAACTTTTCTATAGTTAATGAATTTGTTTTTATCAATTCTCTGTTATAATATTTATTAAATTATTTAAGTAAATTTAAAATTAGTAATTAATTGAATTGAAATTCTTAATTATAACTATTAACTTAATGACTTTTCATACAAATTTCTAATCAATTGAATTAAAATTCGTAATTGATCATACCACTAAAATACATCCCAAGGTTTTAATTTTAAAATATATTTTTTCATTAATGATATACAAATATATGTAGCATCCTTTAATCTAAACCTGACTTAATGACTTGTAACACAAATTGTGTTAATATTTAGCTCATTATACCTAAAATATTACTTAAAACATTAAGAAGCTAGTGATGTTACGCTTTCATTTAATGACTTATAGTTTTATTCAAATGAAATATTAAGTAGTTTAATATTTAAAGATATAAATATTTTGTAATTTAATATTTGATAAAATTAATAATTTTATTATACCATAATTATATGTTGTTATAATTTAAAGTTGTGACATAATATATATATTAAAAAGAAAAAGGTTGAAAATTTTATAAATTTTATAAAATATGATATGCTTATAACACTCTAAGGAAGATAAGGATTTACAGTAAAACTTATATCAAGGTTTCGAGTAAGGAATTACTCTTAACAAATTTTTGATTAGAGTGATATAGGAATTAATTTTTTAATATTAAAATTTAGAAAGGAAAAAAATTATGAATATAAATTTAGATTAATTATAATATAATGATTTTAGAAAAAGTAAAAGAATTATTTTCAAAAGTAATAAAAACAATAATTTATAAAAAACATATCAAAAGTATTTATAAAATGTATTTTATTTTTAATAAAATAATAGATATTTTCAATATAATATACTATACGTATTTGTTTTTATAATTCAATTACTTATATATTGTTTTGGAATTGATACATTAAGATTAATAAAGTGATTAATTCATTTTAAGATTAATATAAATACATATATGCATAATGTATATATTGTTTAAATATGAAAAATAAAATAAAAATTTAAATGCATTAAGATTAAGCATGATATTAAGTCGAGCTACATATTTCTTTAAATATGTGTAATAAAAATATAAAATTTTACAATGATTATTTAATAATATATATAGTATGAAAAGACAATAATATTTCTAGAACTATACAAGTGAAAAAACCAACAATAATTAAAAGTACAACAACTACATCAATTAAGAGTTTTGTACATAATTTATACAAAAATTAAAAGTTTGAATATATTATATTATAAACTTTATAAACTTATTTGTTTAAAAAATCATATTAAAAAGAAATATAATAATTTATTAAACACTTTAAAATAATATTTGAAATAAATTCATTCTACTTAGATAATAACTGTTTTACATTTACATTTACATTATAATTAATAGTTATAATAAAATTACAAAATTAAAAATAAATTCTCTTATTTGTAGGAATAATTATGATAATATTATCATTACTACATATTTTTAATAAATATATATCGGTTCGTATTTTATATCTTTAATTTTAAATAAATATTTTTGTATAATTTATAGGTAATTTCATCTTACACTTTACTATAAATGGTTATGCTATATTTTATAATTTATGAAATTTAAAAAACACAACTACAACTTTTTCAAACTCTCTTAAAATAAATATATAAAAAATTAAAAATATATTAAACAATCGGGTTGACTGACGCTTGACGGGCTGTCTATATCCCAGACGGGCCACCAAGGCCTGGCCACGGGTCATTTTGGCCCACCTAGGCCGAAGCATTCCTGCCTGGGCGAAATTATTTTGGCCAGCACCCTTATATATCTATGGCGATTCTTGAAATTGGGGTGATTGCAATGTTTAGAGATGTAATTCTACCCAAGATCTCACTGCAATTGTAAATAGGAAAAGGGAACAGAACGTTCCTTTGCCTAAGTCCTCTACTTGCCTGGAATAAGTTTGAAGGCTCTCCCTTAGCTATGATTGCAAAAGATATTAAGGAGATACAAGCTTTGATTGGGAAAGATATTATTCCCAATGTTCCCACCCCTCGCACAGGCTCCTTGACATGGATTGACGAAGTTGTAAAGTGTATCCTTTAGTCTATTAGTTATAATTTTGGGAATCACCTTATGGACCATATTACAACATGAAATAGGTTTATAGTCTTTTAGTCTCTCTAAGGGTCTGTTTGATTGGATGTTAATTAATGGAATGGAATGTAATAGAATAGAAGGGAATGGAATGGTTTATAATGGAATGGAATGTAATATAGTAAAAAGTTGTTTGAGAAAGATGGAAGGGTTCATAATGTAATGTAGTGAAATATTGTTTGGAAGATGGATGAAATAGAATGGAATGTATAATAAATGACTTTTACACAATTTATATTAAATTGGTTGTCGCAAGAGATTTATTATTTTATTATTAATTATATAAAAATATTAGTATTAACTATTTAATTTATTTTATTTTATTTTATGTGATTTATATTAAAAATAATTTATTTATATAAAAAAATATACAAACAATTAAAGAATATTTTTTTACATATTTTCTATTTTTATTATTAATTTTTTATAAAATTTATTATTAATTGTATACAATTTATTATTAATTATATAAAATATTATTATTAATTATTTAATTTAATCTATTTTATTTTATTCTATTCTAGGTGATTTATATATAAAAATAATTTATTTTTATTTTCATTTATATAAAAATATATACAAACAATTAAAGAATAATTTTTAAATATATTTTCTATTTTTCATTAATAAAAATTTTATTTATTTTT
>JANTPM010000005.1:24557481-24571535 GCA_025434745.1 Erythroxylum divaricatum | reverse complement strand
ATTATATTAAATATTACTATATTCTATTTGATATATTAATATTATGATTTGGTTAGAGTTGATATTAAGAAATATTATTAATAGTATATTAGATAGTATGTATTTATTAGGTTACGTTCCATCCTAAACCCCCTAAATTGGAGGTTTCTTATTTTCACTGTTTAGAATGGAATGAAACGTAACATGAAACCCTCCGCTTCCACCCAATTCATTCCATCCCATTATGAAACCTTCAAACAAACGATAAAAGTGTTTTACGTTCCATTCCATTCCATTCCTAACTCTCGAAACAAACAGAGCCCGAACATCAGGCAGCACTAAACAGATATAAGTTTTGTTCAATTCAGGCAAGAGAAAACTTTTCTAATGAAGAATCTGGTTAAACTCATCTACTTGCGTCAGGAGACGGTGGTTTTGGTAAGCAATGGATTTAATAATTCCGACATGAATCGTAGGATTTGCCATTGTCCATGTTGTCCTCAGTGGATAAAGATATTTAGATAACGGGTTTATCCATCTACGGCTACAACCCAACTGCTTTTAGAGCTAGAACTAGAAGCCTTTACCAGGAAAGTTGACATTGCCCAATCAGCCATGGAGTTGAGTGTCAAGTTCACTGCTTTTCCTCACTCGAATCTAAACCAGTCACAATCCAATCAATTCTTTTTCAATAACTCCTTCAGAACCCAATTTCTGCCCGCCATTTGCCACAAACTCCCGTTGTCTTCTTCCTGTCAAGTTCAACGTTCAGCGTTTCATCGATTTTCTAGCAAGTTCAGGGCTTCTTCTTCTTCTTCTTCTTCTTCTTCGGTAGCTGTTGGACCCGAAAAGGACAAGCTTCCAGCTGATATTAAAGTCACGGAGACCCAAGAGACCAATTCAAGAGTGAGTTGTCCTTCACCTCTTCTCGTTTGTTGTCCAAGTAATTTCTGATGTTTGTTTATTCTTGATTTTTATTTGTGATTAGTAGGTTAGTTCAACTTCATTTTCCTAGTTTCTTTACATTTTCGGAAACCAATCACTATCTTTCTTTTCGGACCGATTTCTCTTCTTTTTTGGATATGGAAGTCGTGTGACCTAGATATTCGTAAAATCTTACTCTCTTGATGCAGTTAAAGTTGAGTGTTGAAGTTCCCCCGGTAGTATGCGATGACTGTTACAGTAGGGTGATCCGTGAGTTCATGAAGCAAGCTAAGGTGCATAAATTGCCTTGTAAAGTTGATTTTCAGTTTTGGTGCTTTTCATTGAATACTCTACGGTTCTACATAATTGTCCAAATCTATATCTTTTTATGAGTGAAGATATGAGTTATGAGAGATCTTTTTAAGTAATATCTTTGTGACAAGGTCAGTTGTCACATACCTTACATGGTTTGCTTCCAGAGGACTTCATATAAGAACTTGACTGAAGACAGCATTTTCTTATAGATTTTCTAGTCAGCTTATTCATGGTGAGATAATTCATTGTAAATGTTCTAACAAATCCAGGTCCCTGGATTTCGTCCTGGGAAGCTTGTTCCAGAGAGTATTCTTATTAGCTATGTTGGGAAGCAAAACGTGCAAAAAGCTACCGTTGAATCCATTTTGAAGAGGACGCTTCCACATGCGTTGTCTGAGGTATGTTCAAGTTATAGCACTGCACCAGTTTTCTGATTATACTATCTATTTCTCAGTTTTCCCCTTCTTCATTGGAACTGTCTTGTACTAATTTACTAGCTTATGCTCTGGAACCTCTTCCAATTACTTTTCTAAATATTTCCTGTTGCGTGTTTCGTTTAACTTATCTGCATTAGATTCAAGTTTCAGTATATGATAGCAAAATATAGGATCTCTTATGCAGCTGGCGTTGCCTTTAAAAGTAACATTGTATCAGCTGTTCAAAGGCAAAAGGAATTTATTTATGTGCTTTGGCAAGTGAAGCTAGGACTTCTTTCAAGACATTTAATTGTCAAGGAATAATGAGCTTTCATGTAGTAATATTCATTTACACAAGGCAAGGAATAATGTAGAGTAATATCATCTTTTAAATAACAAACTGCAACTCTATTTTTTGGTTGCTGTAGCTGTATTCCAAATAATCAACATTGTTGTGAATCTATATGAACAGTAATATTGTTAATAAAAACCCATTTCAGGTGGCAATTCTCATACTGCATTTCTAATTTTCAGGTGACTGAAAGGGCTTTGAGAGACTCAGTTCGCATTGTAACCCAATTCTCTGAAATGGAGAAGAGCTATTCTTCCCTAAATTCTCTCAGGTTTTTTCTTTTTTCCAAAATGACATTTTTGGTTCCTTTTCACTTGCTTCCCTTGTTCCTTATTTGCTGGTCATTGAAAGATCTCTTCTTTCTCCAAACCTTACTTCCTTTGGTTTAAAAGAAAATCATTTGTTGCACTTAGATATCTGGTTCACACTTACTTAACTAATGTTTTCTGATTGGGCTTGTGGACCAGATATGATGTCGTTGTTGATGTGGCTCCTGAAATTGAATGGATCCCTGAGAATGGTTATAAAAACTTGAAGATTGTGGTTGAGATAGACAGCGAGATAGATGCAAAGAAAGCTTCTGAAAAAGAATTAAGTCGGCGGCACAAGTCCTTAGGCACACTGAGAATTGTAACTAACAGGGGTTTGCAGGTAATGATAATTTGACCAGTTCTATTTTTTTAAAAAAAAAATTCATTTGCATATGAATTTTGAATATTTTAAAGTTCCATTGTGCAATTATATTGCACATAAAATCTGGGCAATTCTTGAACCTGCCTAAAAATGAAACAAATGTAATAGGAAATATAAGTATTATAATACAGGTCATAATTTTCCCTCCTCTCCTTGCATGGTATTATTCTGTAATTGTTAGACCATCAGCAACCAACACAACAGAAGAGCTAAATAATATGAGTTTTGGAGATCTTAACCATAGTAGATAAGTAAAACAATGAAAGAGACTACAGTCATACTTCCTCGCATCAAGTATCCTAGTCTAACTGGAAAAGGGAAGGCTTGTTCAGTTTTGATGCTTCATTATGGTGGGTTTTTAAGTCCTGATTGTCTTACTGCCTAGCTTGTTTACCAGAACTGGACATTTTGCAGCGAATTTAGAGCTTAGAAGTTGCATTGCATCTGAACTTGCCACTGTTTGTTTCTGGCAATTTACATTTCGAAACTTCCTTGATTGACAAGGACTTAATATTTTGAGTTCTAATTGTACACAATGATTCAAAGATTAGAAGGCTGTATTTGGGCCGCACTTCTCCTCATTCCTTTAATCCGACTAACAGATTAATTAAAACTTCCACAGATTGGTGATGTTGCAGTTCTTGATATTTCAGCAACGAAAATCGACAATGGCAAATCGTCAACTCCTATTCCAGCTGCTGAGAGTAAAGGTTTGCTCTATGACACTAAGCTTGCATTCATGGTCATTATTCTATATGGTGATGGTATTCCACCCATCAAACTTTCATTCCCATAATATATCTAATAAAGGCAATGCCAATCGTCAAGAATATTTAAGGAAAACACAACACTGAGGTTATAAACATTAGAAAAATTGCAATTACTATATGTTGGTTAACATTGTTAAAAACTGGTGGAACAAGGATAACGCCAAGCATGTTGATGGGAGTTACAAGTTCCTGCCATTGAGATTCTAAACTAATTGTGGGCCATGTAAATTCTGCTCCTCATTCCATTTTAAATCTCCATTATCCTAACCATTAGATTCCAGTTTTTCCAAATGAAAGATGAAAATTATTACTAGCCTCTTACCATATGATGCAAGGTTATTGTCAATAAGAAAACAAAAGGTATAGTTGAAGTGGATGATGGTCTGTCAGGTTATTGAATAGTTGGACACAGAAATCGAAAGGAAGGAGTACAAAGCTTAGAAGCCTGATTATCCATGGTCTAGGTGATCATATAATGCATAAATGATGGATTATTCCAATTCTACTTGTAAAAAAAGCTAGACTCATCATACTTGAACAAAAAGAGTCCTTAATTTTCTGCTTATACTTTTTGAATTAAAAAAATAATTTATGCTTGTAACCTCTTAAAAATAAACAGTTGTTCAGTCTGGGTTATTTTTCAGTTGATTCTTATAATATTTAAATTATTGGTCCCATCTTATTTTTTATTATAAAGTAACTAAGTGACCAACAGTGTGATCTCATAATTAGCTTTCCTTTACATCCAAAACCTTTGCCAATTGACTGCGTGTTGTTTCCAGAAGTAATTCTGTTCAGTTTCAACTGACAGGGGTTGTAGTTCCTCAGTAATTGAACACCTTTCTGCAGGTTTTTATTTTGATACGGAAGATGGAGATAAATTAATTCCTGGTTTCCTTGATTCAATAATTGGAATGCAACAAGGTGAAACAAAGTCCTTTTCTCTTGTATTTCCTGAATCATGGAAGCAAGAAAATCTCCGTGGTATTCATGCACAATTTACAGTGAGTTCCGTTCTGTCCTGAATAATTCATACTAAAATGTTGATTCATGAAATATAAAGTAAAAGGAAATAAAGCATATAGATACAAAGTAAAATTTACATGATGTTTATATTTTCTTTATTTTCTATCAGTTATCTGTTGGAATATTGGGGTAACAAGAAAACCAGACATTCTAAGAAAACAAGTCTTTTGAATGAATTCTAAAGTCGCCAAGTGTACATCAGCAACCATTTAAGTGATCGAACAAGGAGAGCGTTATTGAAAAGTTCTGTAAATTTTGTAAAAATGTATTAACAAACAATGATTATGAATCATTATAGTATACAATGTCGTCCTTGTACGACACTTTTGTCTATATATTTGGAAATACACAATTTTTAATTTCCAAGGAAAAACAATGATTATGAATCTTTTCTGTTTACTTTCTAGGTTGAATGCAAGGAATTGTTTTATAGCGATTTGCCACAATTGGATGATTCACTTGCTGACAAACTTCTTGCTGGGTGCACCACCTTGCAGCAGGTTTTTCTTACACCATGCATGGCCATAAATTCAAATCTATTTATGAGTGTATCAGTGATGGAAATTTTCCTATGTGAAAATCTGTAGGTCAAGGAATCACTGTTGCAAAAATGTCTAGAATTGGAACAAACAGGAAAAGATCAAGCGACTGATAATGCAATTCTTGACCAGCTTTGCAAGGTTGGTTTACATTCTAAAGTAGAATCTCTCAGGGTCGGGCACATGCATTCCTTAATATCACGTAATAGTGCAGAAAATATTATTCTTATTGTCAATTGTGAAAATCCATTTTCTGCATGGACTGGTTGGCTTAATCTGTTTGTGAACGTTAATAAGTTGAATAGCTACCCTGCCATGTGCGATCTTTCACTATATAACGTGTTCTGTCTCATGTTTAGATGGTGGAGGTTGATATACCTCAATCCTTGTTTGAGGAGCAAGGCAGGCAACTTTATGGAGCTAAACTTCTTGAAATTCAGGTTGGTTAGAATAGCATGCTGGAGTTTAATCAGGGGAGTATCTGGTGACCTGAGATACTGGAGATACTCTCCCTAACTGTACAGGCAGTCAGTATTATGCATGTGTAGATCATTTATGTTCCCACATGTTGATATTTCTGATTACAATACATTGGTGCAGGCAAATATGAAATTAAGTGAAGAGCAGCTGGCTTCTTTATCCAGTCCTAAGGCAGTTAAAGAATACCTAGAAAAGCAAAGGGACAACATAACAAAGATGATTAAACAAAATCTGGCAGTTGGGGATATATTTAAACGTGAAAATTTGCAGGTATGGCAACGGTTTAGCAATTCCCCAGTTTTATTGTTCTATGTATTATTTTATTTCAAGTCTGCTTTTATAGAAGACATAAAATTATCTGCATTAAAATTTATGATTTTAACTTTCTCATCAGTAATACCACCATTTTAGTTGTCATAATTTGAAAGGTAATTCTAAACTGACAACATACCTGCATTTTGTCAGTTGTCAACAGAGGACCTTGTGAAAGAGGTTGAGAACTCCGTAGCTGAATTCAAACATCACAAACAGAATTATGATGAGGAGCGTGTGAGGGAACAGGTTTGCCTGATTCACTTAACTCTGAAACCTTCTGTTTCCTCTTATTGCTATCACTCCCTTTAACATTTGTCCCAAATATATTAGTCCAACTATATAGGTTGCCTCTGGCCCAGTGATTGTGAGAGATCTTATATATATTTTTAGCCCTTTGAGAAGAAAAGCTAGGTTAATGAAACGATCTTAGTGCGAGTAATATAAAAAGATGCTTTGAGGAGCCTCTAGTAGATTGATGCTGGTTTCATTCATCTGGCTGAGACTTATGTTATTGACAGATGCCACAATTTCTTCTTGTTCCTTCCTTTCATCTCATTTTGGATTGATATTGCTCTTCTACACATTCCTATTTTCTAAATCTAATATCAACACAACACCACCTAAAAGAAGTCTCGCTGGGGCGAGGGATCTGGAGAGGTCTAGTAGTACGCACTCTTATTCCTAACTAGTAAAGAGGCTACTTCAAAATCTAATGGTGTAAATAAAATTTGTCATGGGTAAGGGAAGTTAGCGGGTGGCCTGTGCTAAGCTTTTTCATTACTTACAATGGATTTCAGCTTTGCGCTCTTCATTGTCTATACGATAGTAAATCCATTCTTAATGCTTATTCTCTTCCCTCGAGGCTGTGATGGAGCCGTCATATCTTTGTCATTCTGATATTCATTTGGGCTAGACTGTATGCTTTCTGATTATAGTTTCACTTGTTTTGACATTCTCTAGGTAGCTACAATGACAAGATCAGTGCTATTATTCCAATTTGTTCTTTTGAATTGAATAGGTACAAGAGATTATGGAGGGAGCAAAAGTGGTTGAATGGTTGAGAGAACGTGCAGAAATTCAGTACATAATCAGGTGAAGTGAGAAATCAGAGAGCTTGGTGTACGTATAGAGTTGAAATCTGAGATTTTGTTTTTCTCCAAACGTTTAAAGCATAGAGCAGGTATTTTCTTCGTAGCTTTGTTGAAAATAGACGGTGAAGAATAAACCTGGAAAGCCAATAGCTACCTGTTGGCGGCAATAATGATCAATATAACAGGATGTTTCTATTTCTTCCAAGTGGTTTTGCTGCTCCACAAAACGTAAAACCTTGTAGTCTGGAAAATACATCTAGGGAATCCAGACAAACCAAACTGAATTAAGGGCTGTTTCCCAATAAGTAATGGACAAAGGTTACCTGCCCTAAAATCAGTGAGTGAGGAACAACAAATGACTGATAATAGATGTGGGTTAAGGCCTAAAGGTGAAAACAGGTTTTGGACTGCAACTTGTAAGGCATTTGAAGGTGTTTGTGTTTATGCACTAACTAGAAGTCTAATACGAGGAGGAAGAAACAATAGATAAAGGCGAAGATAATGTACAAGCAATACGTAATTACAATCTTTGTTTTGTGAGGGAACTAGAAACTTTCTTGGCAGTCCATGCTTCGGGTATTACACCAAAGAAGTTCCGTCATTATATTGCTGCAGAATCATTCTGAAAAACTCTTTTCTTAGACGACTCTCATGTGCAAGATACGATTAAGCATTTCACTGCCATTGCGAACCATAGTGGTATCTGTGTTGGAAACAACAAACTGATCAATAACTTGAAATGATTTTAACCAGACCAAGTTAGGCTTGTTTTGCCAGGGTTTTTCCAGTGAGAGGTCAGAGTGTGTTTCAAGCACATGGAAGATTCTACCACACATTGTTATGTCCTGACCCTATCAAGTAAAGGAAGCAAGACATATTGTGTTTGCTGGACCCTCTCTTTCTGCTCCTGTGTAGTATGAAATCTATTTAGCTCAAGTTACATCAATCAATCTCTTACCCACAGCCCATTTTGGGTCATTCAGCAGATTAAGAGTTATACAAAAGTTGCTTTTTTTTAAGGAGAAAGATGATGTGAGGTGGGTATTTGGATTATTCAATGCACACAATTATCTGACTAGCCCACATGATGACATGAAACAGATGCCTTCAAATCTTCTGTGCCAGGTCCTATCTTATGTCACTCCATTCTAATCACCTATTTACGTGGGATCTATATAAATGGGTGGCTAAGATAGAGTGACACAAGGTAGGGTCAACGTTGCTGGCAAAGAAGATCAGATCCCTGAAATAGATACCCACCCCATTGGCCCTTTTGAAGCTCATCCGCTTTGAGCCACTCAATGCTCATTTTCTGTTGTCTCTTCCCCTTTACAAAACTTTCCGAGCAATTATAATACTATGTCATTCTTTACTATAAACCAAGGTTAGCTGCCACAGATACTCCATTCTTATATATATGTATACAACCAATCCAAGAGCAAGCAAGCAAGTTGTTCCTTAGGGACATTGCAAGGGCATGTCAGGAAAAAGTATGTCGGACAACAAATGGCAACGTCTTTTTGTAATAATCCATAATTACACATCCAACCAATGGCAGTATCATTTGTAATAATCCATCATTACATGTCGCTTTATCTTCTACGATGATCTAATGCCTAACCTTAAAAATTGACTCCTCCCTACCCTTCTCCTCCTTTTTAACTACTAGTCTGTCACGGAGAGCTCCAAGACAAGTAGAAAACCAGTTTTACCCACTTCACGGAAATGAGTAACAATCGACGACTACAGTTCATCATCCGTCACAGCGGGCATGATTGATCCATCTGGACCCACACATCAAAGGGTTAGATCTAATTCTGATGAAAGCCACATGTCCCCCCAGTTATGCTCCATCACCAGTCAAAGAACAGACAAAGAAGATAAGTCCAAGTCAATTAATTTAGTACAGTCGGACAGTGTCATTGTCGTAAATAACACAGAAAACACGGGCTCTAAGGAGTTTGATATGTAGGGGTCCCACTCTCTATTTTGGTATCTCCATGATACTTAGCTTCTATTCTTCACACATTTTCTCTCTCCGCTCAGAGTCACAAACAGTGAGAGAGAGAGTAGACAGCAAAGAGCTTTAGATCTGAAGCCAACAGATACCCAGCATATAGCCTTAGCCTGTTAGTCGATCTGGGTAAGTTTCTTCCTGTTGCTGTACTTGTACATTGCAGTTCTTCTTGTGCGGTTCATGCTTGGTAGAAAATGTAGCTTTCTTGATCTTGTTCTCGATGTTTATGGTAAATGGGTTGTGGTTGTGATTCGTTTTAGTACCGGGAGGGATGTCTGTCGTTGTCTAAGTAGCTAAAGGACTTATCTTTTGTTCTTGTTCTGCTGATGGTGGATCAGTGTTGGTGCAATTTGCTTGAAATGGGGACTTTAGTTTTTACTTGTTCAAAGCTTGACACATTGAGAGGATTTTATCTTGGGGTCCAATGGGTGCGGTTAGTTGCGATCTTGTTGGTGATTGATATGGATTTAATGAGTAATTAAATGTTTGTAATGATTTAGCTTTTTATGCTAATTTTTCAAAGGGGATTTTAGTTCATAATTTATGGTTTTGTGTGTATAGCGTGAAAATGCGTGGGTCATATGTACCTATTGAGCAGTTCATTGAATAAGCTATTAACTCTGTAGGAAAATATAGTAGCGAGGGAAAAGGACATGTAATAATTCTTGCTTTAATTAAGAGTGATTCCTTCCCTGTTCAGTGGCCATAAAATAATCAAAATTAATTGCCATGCTATCTTACAATTTTCCAATGTTCACAGTGCTTTTAAACTTTAAAGCAGATATAAGTTTACCGTATTCATCCTGCGTTTAAAGCAGGCTATTGCTGAACTTTAACTGGTTACATTGCTTGTACTGTGAGTGAATTAGATTAAATGTGATGGTGCATGATTCATATCTCTTTTTCACTTTTCTTTCTGGATGCGTATCCCATTGTTTGAACGTGCCATCCCCTTCTTTTACTGCTGCTGATTAGGTGTTTGTGACTTCTGATAGGTTGCATGTTTTATTTATCTGATAAATATCTGTTTCTTTCTGGTTAATAAGGTATTGTGTTTTGCTTTCCATTTTTTCAGGTATAACAGATAAGCATAAATGTGTTTATTGATTTTAATCAAATCAACATAAGTATAAAATCCCTTTTGAATGCTTTATGCATTGTGTCTTGAGTTTTAGGTTTTAAGTCAATGGCAATCTCAGATGCTGAAAACCCTCTTCTTGAGGAAACTACTTGTCGTTCTTTACTTCAAAAGCTGCAGGTATTTTATCATATTGTGTTTTTTTTTTCCCTCTAGCCTTTTTAAATTCGTTAGAGAATTTGATTTATTCACTGAGCCTTGGTTTGGGATAGGAAATTTGGGATGAGGTTGGTGAAAGTGATGAAGAGCGGGATAAGATGATTCTTCAAATAGAGCAGGAGTGCTTGGACGTGTACAAGAAGAAAGTTGAGCAGGCCACAAAGTCTAGAGCGGAATTGCTCCAGGCCTTGTCAGATGCAAAAATTGAACTTTCCAGCCTTCTATCAGCCCTTGGAGAGAAAAGTTTTGTGGGGATTGTGAGTATTCCGAATTTTATCATCTAATTATCAGTAATTAGCATGTTGTTTCAGGTGCTACGATATTTTTTGACATATCAAGGCAGCATTTTGTCTAAGAGGCAGTATTTGATAAACTATATCTTTCATTATTTATTTGGTTTAACTGTAGCCTGAGAAGACCTCTGGAACCATCAAGGAACAACTTGCGGCTATAGCACCTGCTCTTGAGCAGCTATTGATACAAAAAGAGGAGAGAGTGAAAGAGTTTTCTGATGTACAGTCACAAATTAAAAAAATATGTGGAGAAATTGCTGGGAACTTTAAAACTAATGAAACTCCTGTGATTGATGAGGCTGATTTATCTCTTAAGAAGCTGGATGAATACCAAGTCCAACTTCAGGAACTTCAAAAGGAAAAAGTAAGGAAGTGTTTTCCCCTTCTATTTGTATGATATGTGAGTTCATGTCTATTACATGATTTCCAAACTTCTGAATGTTTTGTGTTGAATATTTCCTGATGCCTTTTCTATCAAATGGCAGAGTGATAGGTTGCACAAGGTCCTTGAATTTGTAAGCAGTGTACATGATCTCTGTGCTGTCCTTGGAATGGACTTTTTCAGCACCGTAACCGAAGTTCACCCAAGCTTAAATGACTCAACTGGTGTGCAATCCAAAAGCATCAGCAATGATACGTTAGCTAGGCTAGCTAAGACGGTCTTAGGTCTGAAAGAAGATAAGAGGCAGAGACTTCATAAGGTAATGATTGTGAGTTATGGGTTAAACTATGATTTACTAATTTTCTTAATTTTGCTTTTACTTCTACTATTGAAATGAACTTCAGTTGGTCTTATTTCAGCCTAAGATCTGTGTCTGACTTATTGCAAAACTGAACCTCATATGTGTATCTTTCTCCCCAGCTTCAAGAGTTATCAAGCCAGCTGATTGATTTGTGGAATCTAATGGATACTCCAACAGAAGAGAGGAAATTGTTTGACCATGTGACCTGTAACTTTTCAGCTTCAGTTGATGAAGTGACAGTTCCTGGTGCTCTTGCTTTAGATCTGATTGAACAGGTAGTCTATTGATACAATAAATTGAATTAGGATCTTAAAATCTTCATATCGATGGCAAAGATAGGACCTATTTACTCATTCTACTTCACATGTTGAAAGGCGGAAGTTGAGGTTGAAAGACTTGATCAGTTAAAGGCTAGCAGAATGAAAGAAATTGCATTCAAAAGGCAGACAGAGCTTGAAGAGATATATGCTCGTGCTCACATAGAAATAGATTCAGATACAGCTCGAGAAAAGATTATGGAACTTATTGATTCTGGAAATGTTGAGCCTGCTGAGTTACTGGCCGACATGGATGGTCAGATATCAAAAGCCAAGGAGGAAGCTTTTAGCAGGAAAGAGATTTTGGACAAGGTTGAGAAATGGATGTCAGCATGTGAGGAAGAGAGCTGGCTTGAAGACTATAATCGGGTACATGTTATCTATGTTTTATTTGCTTTGCTTGAGTCGTTTTTGTATTAGCTCCGAGATTTTCATAATGTTTTTCCTAGAGTCCGGCTCTATGGTACCCCTGTCAATGGCAAACACAGCTATCCCTTAGTGTCTGGAGCCACTTCTTTTCCTTCATATCTTACATTTTCTAGTAGATCATAACATGTATTTGTAATGGCATGCATTTATCTTTATATTAGGCAATGGAGAAGGTTCACTTCAACATACCACAAATCTGACTAATTCTCCTCGAAAATGAATATGAGCCTTTTGATATGGCGGTTAGAATTTCAACTTAATTGGTTTTATATTGCTGAAACAGGATGAAAACAGGTATAATGCTAGCAGAGGAGCACATCTAAATCTCAAACGTGCTGAAAGAGCTCGAATACTGGTTAACAAAATTCCAGGTGCTTTATTTTTCAAAAAAAAGTTCCAAGTGCTTTGTTAAATAAAAAATTGAACTATTCTGGTGGTCAAAGCCAACAATGCTCTACTATTATATTCCATTTTTAAAAATTTAAGGGAAAACCTGCTTCAAAGACTCCTGATCTTGTTTTGATTTTTGTTTTTGGCCATATAGCTTTGGTTGACACCTTGGTTGCCAAAACTCGGGCTTGGGAAGAAGAGCGTGGCTTGCAATTTGCTTATGATGGTGTTCCTCTCCTTGCCATGCTAGATGAATATGCCATGCTCAGGCAGGAAAGAGAAGAAGAGAAACGAAGGATGAGGGTAAGTTTTAACTGTTGACTATTGTATTGTGCATCATAGTGAAAAACGATTTTAACGTAAGTTGACTTTGCTTTAATACGAGCAACATTAGAGTTTCCTGGCTACAGACTTTCACATAGAGAGGGTTAATTTTTATGTTGCTGTCTGTTGTATGCTAAAAACCTTCGGGCGTACAGGACCAGAAGAAATTTCATGAACAGCAAAACTCGGAACAAGAACATGGCTCAAGACCGAGTCCTGCTCGACCAATTGGCAGTGGTGCAAAGAAGGTGGTGGGTTCACGTGCAAATGGAGGTGCCAATGGAACTCCCAGCAGACGACTTTCACTTAATGCTCACCAAAATGGTGGCCGGTCTGCTGCCAAAGAAGGTAGGAGGGATAGCAGTAGTAGGGATAACAGGCCAGCTGCTCCCACTAACTACGTTGCCATATCAAAAGAGGACTCGGTATCCCATATTTCTGGTAGTGAACCAGTTCCAGCATCGCCGTGATAAAACCATAAGAGAAATCTGTTGCCTACACCTTGTGATATTAGAGTTCTTACTAGGATTATATAGTAGTCAGAAACTATAGAACTGGAGAGTGAACCGTTCTTAGTTGTGTATGTTTTCGAAGCTTGTTTACTTGTTCAATTCAGATAGTACCCATGAAAGAGAACGATCCTCCTTCCCCATTATTCAAGACAAATTCTAGTTAGGGTACAAACTATAAAATTCCAGTAAGCATCCAAGACCTGAATTTTTATTTTTATTTTTTTGGGTGGGGGACAGTTAAGAAAGGTATACTAACACCCCGTATGAATGCCTTCGTCAGGACGAAGAAACCTGGTGGAAAATACATATGCTTTCTTTGAAAAATAAATAATGCATTAACTGGAAAAGAAGAGTACAGCTGGTAAGAAGAAACAGAACAAGGTGTCCACATGCGAGCAAACAGAACAAGGTGTCTATATAGAAGCAAAGGGAGGGATTCCCACTCAAAGATATCTCACAAGAAAAGGAAAGATCAACCAGAAGCTGGGCTGATAGCAATAGAACTTGCTGAACTGTGAAACTAAAGTTGGAAAACTGATCAACTCTCCTCCATTTTGAAGATAATTCCGTTGTTTATGCTGGGTTAAATCTTATGTACTAAAATTAAGTGTATAATCCAATTAAGGGCCTGTTTGGTTGAGCTTTTATCAGTAGAGCTTTTATCAGTAGAGCTTTTCTGAGAAGAGTTTTTTTTTAAAACCAGTTAACTATTTGGCTGTCAATTAAAAAACAACTTTTTAAAAAGAGCTTTTGATTGTTTGACAACATAAAAATAAAAAGCACTTTTATTAATTTTAACTATATTTTATTTTATAATAAAATTATTTATGCT
>JANTPM010000005.1:24537612-24553047 GCA_025434745.1 Erythroxylum divaricatum | reverse complement strand
GCGTGGATACCGTTAGAGACGGTCTCCTTTGGTCGTTAGGTTTGAGTTTGTTATATATACACATGGATCCTGGCTTTTGGGAAGGTCCCGAAACAAAAATTTTTGTTTTCCGCACCGTGGACATGTGATGCTCACACCGGGATTTTCCTACTAGGATAGGCTAATGTATTCGCCGCAATTGTCTATATAAAGTGTCTTTATTGTGGTGTCAAAAAAATTTTCAACAATGGCCCTGAATCGAATGAATACATCATAGACTTCAGATTTTTGTTTGAGACAATAAATCCATATGTATTTGGTATAATGGTCGATAAAGATAACATAGCACTTAAATCCCTCGGTAGAGAAGGATGGAGATGTCCACACATAAGAGAAAATGATATCAAGAGGTCTAGTAGATGCTAGAGTAGATTGAGGAAATGGTAATTTATGACTTTAATTGGAGAGACAAGCGTTACAATGAGAATTGGCAGAATGGGAAACAGGCTTTATTTGATTTGAAGCTAAGATTTGTTGAACTATGGGTTTTGCAGGATGTCCTAGTCTAGAATGCCAATCAGGGAGAGATGGTGTGGCTGCAGAGAAGGCTTGTATGAGAGGAGGGTCGATTGGCCATTCATACTTCCCATCTTTAGGCTTGCCCTTGAGTATTGGTTTCCCGCTCATCAACTCCTTCACAAGAAAAGAAAAAGGTGAGAACTCGATAGATACATTATTGGAAGCACAAAATTGATACACAGAAATCATATTCTTTTGCATATGCTGCACATATAAGACATTATCCAGTTTAAGATTTCTGTTTAAAGCTTTAAGTGTACCACTCCCTATATGACTGATTTGTAGACCAATGTCGTCACCTATCATAATGTCCTCATTGCCTGTATATGGACTGTGTAGGGATAGATTTTGCAGGTTAGTGGTGACATGGTGCGATGCACCAGAATCAAGAAGCCAAGGTGCTTTATTTGGAGCAACAGGTGTGGCAGCATAGTTGGCTCGCGGTGGCATCGTCGGAGACTGAGTTGGCGCTGTGGGAACAATGCGAAACGAGGGACAACGCTTGGCTGCGTGGCCTTGAACACCACAAATCTGACACTTTCCAAGGTAAGGGCGTGGTTGATGTTGAGTGCCACCGGAATTGTTCATACCAGCCTGATTCCAGTAAGTGTTGTGGCCATTCTGGTTCCAATTGGTGTATGGTTGTTGCTGCATTTGAATTGTAAGAGGGCGATTGGTTTGTTGTCCTTGTGAACGCCATTAATTGCCTGACTGATGTGAATTGTTTCTCCTGCCATTTGATCGATTTGCATAATTGGTTGTGGCAAGAAGTTGTGTTGTTTGAACTAGGCCATGTCTGCTTCATCAGTGATTAATCGTTCGTGCAGATCATCGAACGAGGTTGGTAGATCTCTGGCACTAACTTGACGCTTGACTTCAAGGTAGGAGTCATCCAATCCCTCAAAGACTTTATCAATAATATCTTCGAGATCCATAGGGACCTTTAGAAAAGCCAACTCGTCAGTCTTAATTTTGATGACTTGCATGTACTCCATGATGGAGATCGAACCTTTGGTAATTTTCTTTAGCTGAGCTTTTACTTGTTTCTATTTGCCTTGAGAAGCCTGAGCATAAGTTTTTGCTAGTATGTCCCATGCCTCCTTGAAGGTGGTGGCGGTACCAATAAATGGGATAAGGATGGGTGTTAAAGCACCAATGATAGCATTTAGAATCAGTTGGTCCTGTCAAATCCAAAACTGATATTGGGAATTGGGAGTTGTAACATTGTTTGTGGTTATTGTTGTTGGTGGACAGGGTTTTGTCCCATCGATGTAGCCAAGCAAGTCATAACCTATGAAAAGGCTATTGAATTGCATACTCCAGGCTAGGTAATTGCTTGAATTGAGCTTGAGGGGAACTTGTGCAGCTGGTTTAATGGTGATAACAATTGATTCATTGGTGGTAGTGGTGGTGGAAGCAATGGCCATTGGGATCGAGAAAAAAAAGATTTTAGTCAGAAGCTTTGATACCATATAATGGTATGATTTTAGGAAGAATGAATCAGTATTATTGATCACGTTGCTTTACTTTTATATAGATACAAATATACTTTGGATTGAATACAGTATCTACAATTAATCCTAAATATCTTCAATTTTGTTGTAACAGCTGATACGGTTTGATCACAAAGATTGGAAGAGAAGTTTGTTGCCGATATGATGAGATATGCTTTGACTTGGCAACTCGAGCTTGTGGACTTAATTGTGCAATATGGGCTTGTCTTGATATATGGTTAGATCAAAATGATGCTTGGGCTAGCTTGTTGAGAAGTTGAGGTGAGATATGATTATGTACTATGAAAGAAAAATAAACATTTGATTTTTAAAATTCAAAATCGTTTTAAAATTTTTAACATGATTAATGCATAAAAAAATATAAATATAAATTGTCCTTATTATAAAACTTGATTTTTCTTGTCACTTCTCGTAGACCGATTTCTGAAACTGATTAATTGGAATCACCTTAACCGTATAAATGTCTGTTCTATAACAATATCTATATGAATATATTAAGAGAACTCTATAAATAATGTAAAGAGGAGTAAGACATAAGTGTTATCTTCTATAGAGCTTATGCCGATTTATGATAAAATTTAAACATTTTAGTAATTTAATTGAAATAAAATTATAATTTAATTAAACTTTAATTAAATTAATGATTAAAAAACAAAACGATTCTTTCAGTTCAATTATAGAAATCTTGAATCTGTTACTTCCGATGGAGTCATTGTTCCAAAACTTATTTAATGTAATTCTAATAATTGTCAGTTATCAATAACAATATTATTGCCATTATCATGCAACGTTTATAACTTTAATATACTTTAATATTTCTTTACGTCATGGTTAATGTATAAAGCTCTCCTCTCTCTCTCTATATATATACACATGACCCATGCATCTACTATCCCCCACTTCTTTGGTTGTCGTGCTTTTCATTATTCCATACAACACATAAAGTTTTTCTATCCCCCACTTCTTTGGTTGTCATTCTTTTCATTATTCCATAAATCACATAAAGTTTTTCTACATATACCTAACAATACACAAATATCTCCTTCCATAGCAATAATACAATCGCATCTTCTTCCTATCTTGTATCTTCTTTGTTCTTTTGTTGTTATTACTTTCTAAAGACAGTTTCTAGTCCGCCTTTTGGAGTGCATTGAAACTGATAGAGGAGGTGTTAACCCTAAGGTTTGATACCATTGTCCTATTGCACTGTAGAGGGGAAATTTCTGACTTAGGGTAGTGATTTTTTACAATACCTTGCATTTTTAGATAAATCGTTCCAATTTTAATTTTATATTATTTTCACTAACAATCTAAGTCAAAAAATTGTGTTGTTTTGCCTACTCTTTGTTAGATATTTATTTCGTTTTGCCTACTGTTTGTCAAAACTACTACTGATTGTTGGAATTTATTGTGTTTTTTATACTATTTGTCAGCAATTCTTTCGGTTTTGTTGTTAAATGTTTATTTTGGAATACTATATTTTTATTGTTGCTTGAGTGTTTTGTGTGAGACAACTCTATTACTGGATTTAATATTTCGTCTAAGAATGAGACCAATGTAGGTTCTGTACTTACTATTTTCCACATAGGTTTAGCTCTTATCATTGTAACCCAGAGGATTATACCTGACCTAACTAGATTAGAGTCTCTCGTGATAGTTTGAGAAATTTCTATTTTTCTTTCAACAATACAAAATCAATTATATACTATTTCAAGAAATTCCTATTGACAATACCGAACCTAAGACAACTAAGGATAACCGTACCGATGGGAGAGTATTGCTTAACCATAAAACCCATTGTTTGATATCTACTGTAAGTATAAAATTGCTAAGAAAATTTGGGATGCTTTAGAAGTGAAATGTGGGACGAATGGTGCGGTACTAAGAAATATACAGTTGCTAAGTGGTTAAAATTTATCATTGTTGATGATAAGCCCATTATGGCTCAATTATATGAGTATGAAAACCTAATTGCTGAAATTTTTGTTGAGGGTATGAACATGTGTGAGCTATTTCAAGCTAATGCCTTTATTGAGAAACTGTCTGTCTTATAAAATGAGTATAAAAAACTAGTTGAGGCATAAAAAGAAAGACATGAAGCTTCAGGAGTTGACAGGGAATATAAAAATTTAAGATACCAAATGTACACAAGATAAGACTAAATTATTCACCCTTGTCCCTGCTGTTAAGGCTAATATGATAGAATATAGAAATGCAAATAACTTCAAGAAGAATGGTGGACGAAATAAGTCTTTCAACAACAACAAACATGGTCTTTAAGTGTAAAAGGATTGATGGTGACTGTTGTTGGTGCCAGAAGCTAGGTCATCCTATTGCTTTTTGCTAAGTTAGAATCAACCATGAGAAGAAATACTAAGGACATTAACCATGACAGTTCAGGAAAGGAAAACAAAAGGGGTACTAACAAGGTAACCAGAAGAGCTTTGGTAAGTCTTAAGCTAATACGGTCGAAGCTGGTGATGACAAAGAGATCATTACTATTGTAGTGTCCGAAGTCAACCTTGTTGGAAATTTGATTGAGTGGATCGTTGACATAGAAGCCACATGTCACATCTACACCAACAAGGACCTGTTCAAGGAGTTGAATGATGTTGTTGATGGTGAATTTGTATACATGGGTAACTTTCGTAAAGTTCCTATCCAAGGAGTTAGGAAGGTCACTCTCATTCAGGAAAAGTGTTGGTGTTAGAAAGTGTTTTATTTATTCCTAATGTTCGTAGAAACTTGATTCATGGAGTATTACTTAATAAAGATGATGTCAAACTTACTTTTGACATTGATAAGCTAGTTCTTACTAAGAATGAGAACTTCCTTAGTAAAGGATTTTGTAATGGAGGTTTATTTATATTTGATATTGAAATGAATGCATCTACTTCTTATGCTTATATTGTTGACTCTTTAGACCTATGACACTCTAGACTTAGGCATGAGAATATGAGGTCAATTAAGAGGATGCAAAGCTTAAATTTATTGCCTAACTAGATCGCTAATGAAATGAAAAAATTTCAAATTTTTGTTGAGGCTAAACACTCTAAGAAACCTTTTAAGTCAGTGACCGAGAGCGAGTCACAATTTTTGGATTCGGTGCAACAAATTTGGGTGATTTTAATAATAATGTAATTAAATGAGGTATGAGATATTATATTACTTTTGTGGATGATTCTTCTCAATTTACTAAGGTTTACTTATTGAAAAATAAAAGTGATGCAGAGGAAGTGTTTATAAAATGTAAAGCTGAGGTTAAGAACTAATTAAAAAGGAAAATTAAGAGATTAAGGTCTGATCGAGGTGGTGAGTATAGTACTGATTTCCTTACTGATTATTGTGGAAAGGTTGGGATTATTCATGAGCTTTCAAGCCTTTATACACTTAAACAAAATGGAATAGTCAAGAGTAGAAATTAAACACTCAAGGACATGATGAATGAAACGTTGATTTCCTCAGGATAACCAAATTTGTTTTGGGGAGAAGCTATTCTTTCATCTTGTTATGTTCAAAATAGAGCCCCTTATAAAAACTAGATCAAACTCCTTATGAAATTTAGAAAGGCTATCCACCTAACTTGCATTTTTCAAAAGTGTAGGAATGTCTTGCTGAGGTTGCTCTACCTGAACATAAGAGGAGAAAATTGGGCCTAAGACCATTGATTCTATTTTGTGAGATATATCTCTAATAACGCTACCTATAGATTTATGGTATATGAAGAGAGGAGGAACACTTATGGACCAATTATGGAGTCAAAAGATGTAGTATTCTTTGAGGACATGTTTTCTATGAAAGTGACTGTGCAAGTTCCCTAAGAGTTTGTCCCTAGTTCTTCAACTAATGATGACATAGAGGAAGAGGAAAATATTAAAAACGAGAAGCAAAAGAGCTATAGTACCCATTAGTTTTGGTTTTGATTTTATCACTTTTTAATGGTGAAAAAACTTGAGAAGATAAATGCTGATTTTGTGGTGACTTATATTATTGAGAAAGATCTCAAAACTTACAAGGAAGCAATAAAATCTATGGATGCTACCTTTTAGAAGGAAGCCATAGATAGTGAGTTAAAGTCAATCATGTCTAATAAAACTTAGGTTTTAGTTGATCTACCTCGAGGGTGTCAGCCTTTGAAGTGTAAGTGAATTTTCAAAAAGAAATTGAGACTTGAAGGAACCATTGAGAGGTTCAATTCAAGACTTGTGATTAAAGGCTTTAAACAAAAGGAAGGACTAGACTTTTTTGATATTTACTCTCCTGTTACTAAAATTGCATATATAAGGATATTATTTGCTATTGCCTCAGTATTTAAGCTTTATGTGCACCAAATGGATGTTAAGACAATTCTCTTGAATGGTGATCTAGATGGAAAAATTTATATGGTCTAGACTGAGGGGTTTAGAGTGTCTGGTTAAGAAAAAAAGATGTGTAAGTTGGTTAAATCTTTATATGGACTTAAACAAGCTCCCAAATAGTGGCATGAGAAATTTGAAAGTGATATTTTCAAACATGGTTTCACCTCTTGTGATGCTAATTCTTGCATTTATGTGAAATCTAATGTGAATGGTTGGGTGATCATAACTCTTTATGTAGATTATATGGTTATTTTTGTTACTAACTTATCTATTATTCATACTACCAATAGTTTGATAAAGTCTCCCTTGATATAAAAGATCTTAGGCCTATGGACTTTATTTTGGGAGTTAAAGTTGATAGGGTCGACTCTGATTTTTGGTTGAATCAAATTCATTATGTTGAGGAAATTTTTAGCAAATTTGGTTAATATGATGCTGATTCAGTCAAGACTCCCTATGATGTTAGTGTTGCTTTAAAGAAAATTTTTTGGCGATAGTGTAAACCAAGATGAGTATGTTAAAATTCTTAGTAGTGTGATGTACTTGATGAACGATTCTTCTCTTGATATTGCATACTATGTGAGGAGACTTAGTAGGTATACTCATAATCTTAGTTAAGAGCATTGGAATGCATTCATTCGTTTGTTGAGATATTTAAAAGGTACTATGCATTATGAATTATCTTTTGGTGGTCATTCTCCTGTATTAGAGGGGTATTATAATGTTAATTAGTTTACAGAGAGTGATAATATACACACTACTAGTGGTTATATTTTTACCTTAACAAGAGCTGTTATGTCTTGGAAATCTTCCAAGTAAACATAGGAAAAACCAATTCCTTCTATGTTCCTTCATTGTGATTCGTAGGGTGTCATTTATGTTGTTAAGAATAAAGCATATCATGGCAAAAGTAGATATATAAAATTGAGGCATAAAATTGTTTCTCTAGACTATGGCAAGTCAGAAAGAAACTTAGTGGATCTGTTTGCAAAAGCTTTGAGTAGGAAACTAGTTGCAAAACATGCTAAAAGGATATGGTTGACCCCAATTGTGTAATAATCTCAAGATGGACACCCGTTTTGGGAAATCAAGGTTAATGGGTCAAATGAAATTATGTGGTGACTATTTACTTGTTCATTGTTTGTGGAATAATACTAAGATATTCAGTTGTTAAATAACATCTTTTAGCATGACTTTACTGCATTTGATGGGGTTGTATTATTTAATTCTTAATGAGTTCTATAGCCTAAGTTTGGGTGGTGTGAGTAGTACAAAATTGATGGACTCACCTACGTGATTGTGAGGGGCCAGCCACTCTCATATGAAAGTATTTAGGCTATCTTTTTAGAGTGATCATAAGATCAGGGCATTTTGAGGCTGCTTATTTCTTTAGCAGGTTCTGTCTCTAATTTTCTTGGACACCTGGTTTAAGACTCAGTTCACATGATTATTCGTTAATCTTGCTCCTAAATTGTTACAATTTGTTTATCCAATTTTGGACCAAGTGGGAGATTGTTGGAGTCATTGTTCCAAAACTATTTAATGTGTTCTAATAATTGTCAATAACTAATAACGTTTATAACGTTATTACTGCCATTATCATGCAACATTCATAGCTTTAATATACTTTAGTATTTCTTCATGTCATAGTTAACTATAAAGCTCTCCTCTCTCTGTATTTATAAGCCCCATGCATTTGCTTATCCCCCACTTCTTCGATTATCGTGCTTGTCATTTCTTCATACAGCACATAATTTTTTTCTAAAGACATTTACAGTACATGCATATTTCCTTCCACAACAACAATACACACCATCATCTTCTTCCTATCTCATATCTTCTTTGTTCTTTTGCTATTGTTACTTCCAGAGACAGTTCCTAGTTTGCCCTTTAGAATGCATCGAAACTTGTGGAGGAGGTTTTAACCCTGGGTTGGGATCTCATTGTTTTGCTTCATCATAAAGGGAGAATGTTTGACTTAGGATAGTGATTTTTCACAATGCCTTGCATTTTCAGATAACCTGTTTCAATTTCAATTTTTTGCTATTTTTGCTATCAAATTCCAGCTTGGTTTATCTTAATAACTCTTATTATTAAAAATTGGTCAGTTTATTAATTAATCGTTTGATTTTCATAAACTAACTATTTTTTATAAATCAAAATGAATCAATTGGTTTTTATTTAATAATCATTTCTTTAATTAAACTTCAACTTATTCGATGGACAATAATATTCTTCTTCTTCAATTTTATTTCAATATCTTTAATTTTGTTTAATCTTTACTATATATTGGTTTTATAACAGTCTAATACTGATTAAACTTTTAAACCTTAAATCTTTTATCTTATTCGTTTAATTTTCAATTCAATTTTTAAAAAAATGATTAAAATTATAATTAATTACAATTAAATACTAATTAGGCCCAAATAATAACCAATATCCAATATTGATCTTTATTTATTAAATATCTAAAATTATATTCAACTTTGTTAAATTACTCTTTTCTCTCTTTAACCATTTTATATGTATGATCCATTAAATTCTTAGATATATTAACAACATATATTAATTATAGTCTTAAGTTATATTTAAAATTAGATAAGTCAAATTTCTTTATTTTTTTTAATTTTTAACTAAACTATTTATATTTGTACACTTAGATTGATGTCTAACAATATTGTATGATTACTTAAATATTAAAAATATCAAAATAATTTTAACTAACCTTTTTGTGTCTTTTTTCATATAATTCTATCACTTCATCACATAATGTTTTGAATAAACATAGAGCTTAGAATTAATATCAACTTTATTAGACTCCAATTATATTATTTCTTTGTCATTAGTAATTAATTCTATTAATAACATTTAAAAAATTTCAAAGTGACATTCTACTTTGGGCAAAAATTTCCTATATCAACACTAATCATAGACTTCAGAACATTCTCCTTTACCACTTTATGAATCTTATATTAATCAATCAACTACTTCTATATAATTTATACTATATCAAATGATGATTAATTGAACTATCATTGACTATGATATTTCATAAGTAATATCGAAGTATAGCAATCTCTATATGAGATATTTTAGAGATCTCAAATAATAACTTATACAATTATCACAATCGGAATTACTAGAGATATACAAGTAATGTTCTAAATAGAATTCTTAAATTGGGTCAATTCAGTAAACTTTTTTTTCAACAAGTTCTCACATGATTATTTAAATATCTTTATACTTCTATGAAAATCGATTACTTTCTTTATAAGAAAGAAATACAATATGTGCTAATTGTTTTGGTTTACTAAGGTTTAGTCTTAATAAAGCAAGGACAATGAATAATTTAAGGATAATACATAAATGCAATATGAATTTCATAATTAAGATCTAATCATAATCTTATTTGCAATGTAGGCTTATCCTATGAAATTTGTTTTAAATATCAAATAATTTAACAATGCATAAGATAAATAATGCATTTAAATAATTATGTCACGAAAACTATAACCAATCGACTGACTGTAAGTTATAAACCAATAATCTTCTACTTGCATTATGCTAATCACTTAAAGTATCTTATACTATATGACAATCATGTTACTACTGGACAATGGTTTAGTGAGAGAATTCTTTAAGATTTTTTATAATGAGCACTTGCTTAAATCTTACAACTTTCATCTCAATTATCATCATAATGAGAGAAATTGTTTAAATATATACATAGATCTTTGATGAGACCTTAGCTTCTTTCACGTGCCTAACAGTTTTAATGTTCTATAGTATATTAATATTTCAACAATGTCAAGAACTATACCAAGTTTACTAAAGAACTTCTTGACTCAAATAATTATTTCCACTAAATGAAAAATGTATTATGACTTAATTAATTCAAATAATGTTGTTCTAAGTACAATATATCTTAAACATGACTTACTTTTGTCAAATACTAAATTAGTATCCATATAATCTAATGCTCAACTGTAACAAGTATCAGATGTATAGAACACTAATCACCTTTAGTATGTTGTCTATATACTTAGATTATAATAGGTAAATAAATTTTGTATACCATCTCAATAGAACTAAATTTAATAATTAATTTGTTACCTTTTCATATCCAATAAATGTTGTTTTTGGATTATCATATCTTCAACAATTGAAAATGTGAATTATTAATATCTATAAGCATTATATCTATATATACCCTTACTGACGAGTATAATAATACTCTCACAAGCCTTTTTATAAACATGATAAATCTACAATCACATAAAAAGTCTTTGAATTCATCATAAAAGTAAATCTTTAAATATCTTGTAACCCTAACTATATATCAAATGTATCGACAAAAGCACTAATTCCATTCAGATGTATTGTTATGATATCAAAACTATTTCAAACTCCACTTACTCTCACTACTTATCTTGAGAAACATTTTCCTATTAGTACTAAAATAAATATTATATTCAGTGGGGGGTTCATAAGATTATATCCAACCTTTGTAGATATCTCATAATTTTTTACTATGTAAATTAGTTTTAAACTTATTAGATAATATATGCTTTAACTAAGCATCTCTCATCCCAAAATCATTGTCTCTTTTAAAGTCATACCATTCCATACCCAATATGAAATCTTGCTAATTGGTTTAATTAGAACTATTGAAGGAAAGTTTTTGTATTATGTATAAATATAGAAGAAATAAATATTGCATCACATAATATCTTATATTGTGCATTCCTTCTTATACAAATTAATATTATTATAGAATTTAATTGTAAAAGTATTCACCAGAGAATCCCATTCCTTATAAATAATTAGGAAAATTTCAAACTCACCATCTGGATCTCATCAAAGTGCTTTGACACTCATGATGCTTAACTTTGACTTAAATTTAAATACTTTAAAATTTTATAATTTTAAAATCAATATTTCATTTAATAAGTATAACTATATCCTTTAAAGTCATTAATAAATACAATAAAATACAAGTATCCTTTTATGAATTAAATATATTATATGTATAATTTAACAATTCAACACCATAATCATCCTTTTGCTAAACCTAACAAGTTTCATACGATTCATATTCAGAGGAAATATATCTTCATACATAACTTTATGGATCTCATTATGTTAATTTAATCAATATGACATAAAAATATAGTCTCAATTATCAAACTTTGTATTCTTAACGCTTACGTTAAACATAAGTCTCATTTAATCCAACGTATAGAAATTATTTGTATAAACTTGGATAAACTACTTTTACTCAACAACCTTTTTTTTTTTTATCATGCCTTTGAATAATATAGTAATATTTAATCCAAATTTAAAATCAAATACTCAAAAGTATGAACTAGAAATATAATATAATCTCTATCATATTTTGTATTGGTAAGAAAAATCATGCGTCCATCTTTTTGTAATGACAACTATTAGCAAATGCCTTCAATTATAGTTTTTATTTATGCTTCTAGTAAGTTAAATTGGGTGAAATAATTCCATGAAGGTGCTATAGTATACCTTTTGACTCTACTTCATTTTATTACGGTGTTAACGATGATTTTATGTAATGCTATTAAAGTTTATAAGACTTTCGTTAACTCAAAATGTTATTACATTTTTGTCATTTATATGATGTTGACATATCTTAAAAACTTTTTCATCAAAATCCTCAACATGATTAAAAAAATAATGGACATATAACTTTTCTTTCTAACTTTGAAAACTATTCTTAAACTTAACTTGTATCCCATTAATTGAGTTCATTAGCATTTAGTATCAATTATACTGAGCAAAGATAACTTTTACTCAAAACAAAAGTAAATGTAAAGAAAGCATGTAATAGGTCATATGGCATGACAATCAAATAAGATGAGGACTTTAATCATATATTTGACTACTTCTACTATTTTATTTGAAATAATAACCCTCATTAGTATTTCAAAAATATTACTTTATTCTCTCTTATAAGTTGGAATCCTATTTAAATTTAATTGATTTTTAGTTACTCAACAAACTAACCAAACTTAAATTAGGTAGTTGACATCTTAACTAATCACATCTCATATGATTATTAAATTTGTTACGTAATAACTTTTGTCAATATATATCTTATATGTTATTTTTACTCGTGTCTAAATTCATACTTTCATGAGTTACCCGTATAAATCTTACAATTTTAATAAGTAAGATCTATTAATTTAAGATAGAATATACTTAGCTTAAAGGAGCTTTGAATTACTTAACAAGTCTTATAATAAATGTAACCCTAGTTTCATACTTAGATAATGGAAGGTAATAATCATCTTCTCAATATGTATTTAATGTCTAACGAGAGATTTAATTTTGAATAGTCTCATCAAACACACATTATATATAAAATATTATAAATTTAAATACACACACAATTCAATATGCACTGGGCATATATCAAATATATAAAAAAGTGTGTGATTTATTGTACAAATGCATTAATAAAATTTTAATTGAAAATAATTTTAAAAATTAGTCTTCTTACTTATTATAATTTAGAAAAATTCTTTTTTTTTCTAAAATTTAATAGGTGAGACATTCTATTAGCATTAGAAACAATTTTTTCAATTAGAAAAATAGATTAAATAAATCACTTTTAAAATTAAATAAAATATTTTAAATTTAATCAAGAAATTCCTTTAAATTATGAGATTATTTTTAATTAATAAGAATATTATTCCCTAATAGATTAGAAAAACATTTCTTAAGATATTAAAGAAAGTTTATTTTTCTTAATCAATAAATGAAATTATTTTCTAAATTTAATTAACATAAATTATTTTTTATTTAATCAAGAAACATATTCATCAAAATAATAAATAAATAATTACTCCCTAGATAAGTAAAATAATAAATTTAATTTATCTCTATCAATCAAGAAACATATTCACCAAAGAGCCTAATTGATTAATTATATTCTAATTTAAAATAAAATTAATTAAAATGTTAGAAGACAATTTTTTGAAATATCAATTAGGATTTAATTTAATTATTAATCTCAATAAATTTAAGAAAATAATTGATTTAATTTTTAAAATTGATTAAGGTGAGGTTATTTTGTAATTGAGGTTTACAACAATTGTAAAATTAATTCCAAAATTTAATATCAATAATAATCAAGTTATAAAATTAAAGATGACTTTGATACTACTGTTGAGAAACCAGGGTAGGATCTGATTTTGCATTTAACAAAGGAAAAAAAAACTTTTTCATTTGATTTCTCATAAAAATCACTTTAATTTCTATAACAAGATTAATGTATAAATAAGCATAAATGTAATTCGTACCTTATTATAAAGTTTGATCTCTTCTTGTATCTCCCCTTAAATTGATTAATCATAACTACCATAATTGCACAAATGTTTAGCTTCTACTAATATAAAAAAGTGGAGAGAATTACATAAGTGGTGTAGAGAGTGATAAGTAACAAGTGCTAACTCTTGTAAAGCCTACACCTATTTATAATTGAATTTGAAACTTTTCATAATTTAATTGAAATATAATCCTAAATTTAATTAAACTTTATATTTGATCATAAAGTTTTTCAAACTTAATAATCAAGTCTAATTTAATTAAATTATTTTTTCTTCGATTGTTCTATATATATGACCCATTTGGTGCTTAGATATGTTAACAACAAATATAAAAAGCAAAATCCTAATTATATTTAGAATTAAATAAAGTTAAATTCCTTTAATTTATTGTTAATTTTCTAATTAAATAATTTATATTTACAAATTGAGATTGATATCTAACAACACTTCATGACTACTCAAACATTGAAAATATCAAAGTAATTTTGACTTACTTTTTCATAGATAATTTTCTGATCAATATAATCTTTTCATCACATAATGTTTCAATTAAACATAAATTATAAAAGTAATATTGTAACACCCATATATCCTATGGAAGGATATATGAATGCTACACAAAACAGTACAAACAAATCAAAGCACACAAAAACTTCCAGTAAATGATTCAAGCAAACATACATTAAATTACATAGTACTTAACACAAACTCATTGTAAAATCCAAACCAATTTGAAGTATTATTGTTACAAACTTGCAAACAAATTCACATATACATATCAGATACAAGCCCAAAAGTCAAACAAAAAATTTACATTATTTTAAAAATAACGTTCATATTCTATTGCGGTTGTCTTGTCTCAATCTTTATAAATGTTGCTCATAACCTACACGGGGCAAATCCACAGTACTAAGTATATAGCTTAATAACTAAACTATGCATAATTTGACAATTAATCATACTGAATCAAGTTATAGTACAAGCAGATATTTAAATTTCAAAATAGTTGCATAGTTAACAAAACTGACTATCAAAGAAGGCACAATCACTAACAGATTCAAAAACAGAAATATCTGGAATTCAATTTACATATCAATCAATGTTTTCATACTATATATTCAAGCATATCACATACTTATAGCTTTGCAAATCATTCAATGTTTCAAATTAACAGTAAACAAAACAATCAAAGCAAAAATATCAAAATTAACCATCTAAATTACTTACAAAAGTTCCCTGTTTGCTTATTGCCTCGAAGTCCTAGCAATATCTGGAATCGGCCGCTTTAAGGATTCCTCTAAAAAATTCAATACAAACATATATTACTATTGTGCACAATTATGAATTCAATTATGCACATTTATGTCTATTGAATATGTATAATGCATGTTCATGTCAAAAATCCGGGTTTCTTATCCTTAATCTTATCACATTATCGATCATGTAAAATCATACTCAATCCCTCAATCTAGATTTATTTCACAATCCACCTTCGAGTCCACTTTGCTCAATTATTCTCATCAAGAAGGTGAGGTAATTAGGTAATACTTCCTTCTAGAAAGTTTTTCCTCTTTGTCTTAGGTTTCCAATGATACCAAGTTCATCCAATTTGGTTTAGTATTCAATGAGTTATGCTCAAAATACCAC
>JANTPM010000005.1:24524964-24537512 GCA_025434745.1 Erythroxylum divaricatum | reverse complement strand
TATATCATGGACTTCATTAATTTGCTTATTGATCAATATCAGTTCATAAATAATGAACAGCAACGTAATGAAATATGCCTTTCTTTATTTATTTATAAAGTTTGTACACAACTTTGTACAAAACGCGCTAAAGGCGATTGCCTTTAGGGCACTACTCTAACAGGAAGGTCACTCTTAATCTCACTTATGGAAAAGTTTTAGCTTTAGAAAATGTTTTATTTGTTCTTGATGTTTGTAGAAGCTTGATTTCTGGAGCAATACTTAACAAAATTAATGTCAAACTTACCTTTGACTTTGATAAGCTAGTTCTTAAAATATTTTATTTATTCTTGATGTTTGTAGAAACTTGATTTCTGGAGCATTACTTAACAAAGATGGTGTCAAACTTACCTTTGCCTCTGATAAGCTAGTTCTTACGAAGAATAGGAACTTTATTAGTAAAGGGTTTTGTATTGGGGGCTTATTTGTACTTGATGTTGAAATGAATGCATCTACTTCTTTTACTTATATTGTTAAGTCTTTAGACCTATGACACTGTAGACTTGGACATGTGAATGTGAGATCATTTAAGAGGATGAAAAGCTTAAACTTGTTGCCCAACCAGATCACTAATGAAATAGAAAATTTTCAAATTTGTGTTAAGGCTAAACACTCTAAGAAACCTTTTAAGTCTATAACCGAGAGAGAGTTACAATTGTTAAACTTGGTGCACACAGATTTGGGTAATTTTAAGAATAGTGTGAGTAAAGGAGGAATGAGATATTATATTACTTTTGTGGATGATTGTTCTTGATTTACTAAGGTTTACTTATTGAAAAATAAAAGTGACGCAGAGGAAATGTTTATAACATACAAAGCTAAGGTTGAAAACTAACTGGAAAGGAAAATTAAGATATTAGGATCTGATTGAGGTAGTGAGTATAGTTTGCTGATTATTGTGGAAAAGTTGGGATTATTCATGAGATTTCAACCCCTTATAAACTTGAATAAAATGGAATAGTTGAGAGGAAAAATCAAATACTTAAGGATATGATGAATGCAATGTTGATTTTCTCGAGTTTACCTGATTTTATGATGGCGGAAGCTATTCTTTCAACTTGTTATGTTCTAAATAGAGGCCCTCATAAGAAACTAGATCAAACCCCCTATAAAATTTTGAAAGTTTATCCACCTAACTTGCAATTTTTAAAAGTGTGGGGGTATCTAGCTAAGGATGCTCTACGTGAATATAAGAGGAAGAAAATTAGGCTTAAGACCATTAATTCGATTTTTGTGAGATATGTCTCTAATAGTATTGCCTATAGATTTATGATTATGGAAGAGTGATCTAGCACTTATGGATCAATTATGGAGTACAGAGATGTAATGTTCTTTAAAGATATATCTCCTATGAAAGTGAGTGTGCAAGCTCCAAAAGAATTTGTTCCTAGTTATTCTACCAATGATGAAATAGAGGAAGAAGATATTGTTGAACTAAGGAGACGTAAAAGAGTTAGAGTACCTACTGGTTTTGGTTATGACTTTATCACTTACTTTGTGGTAAAAAATCTTGAGGAGATAGATTATGTTTTTGTTGTGACTTATATAAATAAAGAATATCCCAAAACTTATGAGGAAGCAATCAGATCTGTGGATGTTACCTTTTAGAAGGAAGCCATGGATAGTGAGTTAGAGTCAATCACATATAATAAAACTTAGGTTTTAGTTGATCTACCTTGAGGATGTAATCCTTTGAAGTGTGAATGTATTTTCAAAAAGAAATTGAGACCTGAAGGAACCATTGTGAGGTTTAAGGCAAGAATTGTGATTAAAGGTTTTAAACAAAAGGAAGAATTGAAATTTTTTTATACTTAGTCTCTCGTTACTAAAATTGCATCTATAAGGATGTTGTTTGCTATTGCTCAATATTTAAGCTTCAAGCGCACCAAATAGATGTTAAGACAATTATCTTAAATGGTGATCTTGATGAGAAAATTTATATGATCCATCTCGAGGGGTTTAGAGTGCCTGGTCAAGAACAAAAGGTGTGTAATGTTAATTCTTTGTATGGACTTAAACAAGCTCCCGAATAATGGCATGTAAAATTTGAAAGTGAGATTTTCAAACATGGTTTCACCTTTTGTGATGTTGATTCTTGCATTTATGTGAAATTTGATGACCATAACTGTGTGATCATACTCTTTATGTGGACGATATGTTTTTTTTACTAGCTTCTGTGATTGATACTACCAAGAGTTTACTAAAGTCTTCCTTTGATATGAAAGATCTTAGACTTGTGGACTTTATTTTAGGAATCAAATTTGATAAAATTGACTCTGGTTTTAGGTTAAATCAAACTCATTATGTTGAGAAACTTTTGAAGAAGTTTAGTTATTATAATGTTGAACTAGTTAAGACTCTCTATGATGCTAGTATTGCTTTAAAGAAAAATCTTGGTGATAGTGTAAACCAAGCTGAATATGCTAAAATTCTTGGTGGTGTGATATTCTTGATGAACTATTCTAATCCTGATATTGCATATTGTGTGAGTAGACTTAGTAGGTATATTCATGATCCTAGTCAAGAGCATTAGAATGCATTGATTCATTTGTTGAGATATTTGAAAGGTACAATACATTATGGATTATCTTTTGGTAGTCATCCTCCTATAGTGGAGTGGTATTCTGATGCTAATTAGGTTATAGAGAGTGATGATATACACTTTAACAATGGTTATATTTTAACATTGGCAGGAGTTGCAGTGTCTTGGAAACCATCCAAGTAAACATGTATTGCGAGGTGAACAATGGAGGTTGAGTTTATGGCTTTGGAGCTGGCAGGATGGGAAGTTAAGTGGCTAAGGAATCTCTTAGCAGATATCCAATTTTGGAAAAAAACCAATCCTTTTGTGTTCCTTCATTGAGATTCACAAGCTTCCATTCATGTTGCCAAAAACAAGGCATATAATGGCAAAAGTAGACATATTAAATTGAGATATAAAATTATCTATACTTTAATTAGACATGGTGTAATCTATCTAAACTATGTCAAGTTAGAGAGAAACTTAGTGGATCTATTTACAAAAGCTTTAAGTAGGAAACTAGTTTCAGAACATGGTAAAGGAATGGGGTTGAGCCCAGTTGTGTGGTAACCTCGTGATGGACACCCGTCTTTGGACGCCAAGTTTAATGGGTCAAATAAAGTTATATAATGACTACTTACTTGTACATTGTTTGTAGAATAATACTAAGATACATTCAGATATTGAATTGCGTCCTTAGTATAACTTTACTATGTTTGATGAAGTTGGATTGTTTAATCCTTAATGAATTCCATAGCCTAAGTTTGGGTGGTATGAGCAGTACATACTTGATGGAATCACCTATGTGATTATGGGGGGCTAGCCACTCTTCTATGAGAGCATTTGGACTATCTTTCTAGAGCAATCATGAAACCAGGACATTTTGAGGTTGTTTATTTCTCTAGCAGGTTCTGCCTCTAATTTTCTTGGACACAAAGTTCAAAGCCTAGTTCACCTAGTTGTTCACATATTTTTTCCTAAATTGTTACAATTTGTTTCTTAAGTTTTGGACTAAGTGGGGGATTTTTGGTATCGTTGTTCCAAAAATAGTTAGTTAACCATTAACGTTACCCTACTTTTATTACACAATAACACTTACTCATTATTTTTATTATTATTGTTATACCCGAATGTCCATCATGCTTATTATTATAATTTATTATACCCAAATGTCTAAAACCTCCATCTTCCTTATTATTACACTTTGTTATACCAAAATGTTCATTTTTTTGTTCAGTATATATTCATTGTCGATGGATGGTTTTTTTTTACAGACATTTGACAAAGACATATAGCCCCTAATACAAACACACCTTCTTCCCATTTCATCTCTTATTTGTTTTTTGTTATTATTACTTCTCGGAGATAGTTCCTTCTCCGTCCTTTGGAGTGCACCTAAGCTGGTGGAGAAGTCCTTAACCCTAGGATCAGATCCTATTGTCTTGTTGCACCGTAGAGGGAAAATTTATGACTTATGGTAGTGATTTTCACCACATCTTGCATTTACAGATAAGATGCTCCGGTTTATTATTTTTGCTGTTTTCGCTAACAATTTTTACTAGGTTCTTGAGAGGAATTGTAGTAATTATGATTCATATCTCTTACTCATCGATGGTTTTGCCCTTTTCATTCAATATGAGATCATTCTTCTCCATAGTTTCAGATTCATTTATTCTCATAATCTCATTTGATTTCCCATATGATAATAATATTTTTTTGGTTGCTAAACTTAAAATTGATCAAGTTAGGGGCTCTCCACTAATATGATACTTTAATTTAAGCATCTATTAAGAAGCTTTTATCATCTAGCTTTTTAATTTTTATAACTTTAGGTAAGAACTTATCTGAATCAAATTTCACATAAACTTTACCATATCCTATTCTCATAAGGTTTGTTGTGTTTTCATCAAAGCATAAAAGTTTGCCAAAAAAGCTGGCCAGATAGCTGAGACATAAAATTGGCCCTGATTTGAGGGGTATATTATGACAATTAACCTAAATGGGAACACACCTCATTTTGGTTTTATAAAGGCCATTCTAAGGCTTCCATTCTTGAAACATGATAAGTTTCCCTTGAATGTGCTAGAGGACAGACTCAAGAACTCTGACTGCAGTAATCTCTTGATTAAATTAAAAATAAAAATATCTTCCTCATTAATGTGGAAGCATTCAAAACCTAACATTTTTCAAAAAGCAAGTGCCCAATCTTGGACATAAAGAATAAGGTTCTTTTGTATGTAAAAATACTAATTAGAGAGGGGCTCCATTTAGAAACTTTAGCTTTGAGAACCTTAACATCGGTTGAGAAATAATGGTGGAAAGGGGATTTAAAGGAGAATGGAATGAATTTGAATTTGGCAAATGTGGAGGAGTCTTTAACTATTTTGTATTAAGTTTTTTTTTTTCAAGGGTAAGAACAAATGGTTGAGAGAAGTTAGAGCTTTTAGTAATAAAGTTAAGAGGAGGAGGCGGAGGAAGGACTTGGTTGACATATAGGGAGGAGGAAAAAAGAGGGGTAGTTTCAAAAGATACTAGTGAAACCTTTTGAGCTTTAGCTATATTTATTCCAAAAATGAAAAAAAATGTTTGCAATTAAAAAGATCATTTTAAAATCTTTTTGAAAAACTATATATCTTATTCAAAAGCATGAAATTATTTAAGACCTCAAAATTTATTGTTTAAATAATAATTTTCACACCTAGTTAATTGTAACCTATTGATTGTAAGGTGGATTATTTGAAAATTTTAGTAGAGTTATCAAAATTTTAAGTTTGAATTTGATTGAAATAAAATATCTAAACTTGATCACAATTCAAATTTGATCACGTTTAATTTGATACATTAATTTTAGATTTGATTGATCTAAAAAATATTACTACAAATAATAAAAGAATAGTCAAATTTAATATTTCGGGCTTCTAAATCTAAAAAATTATTATAATTAATAAAATTTTAAAAGATTAATAAAATTCAAACTAATTTGATTAAATTGAATTTCCAAATTTAAAAAATTTACTATAAATATAATATAAAAATGAGTCAAATTTAAATTAATTTAATTAAATTGAACAATCAAACTAATTTATATTCATAAATATATTTTTAGATAACTTAAAGGTTTTTTATTCAATAAAAAACACCGATAAAGTTGTATTAGTGCGAGATTGTAACTCTTCATAAATTTTTTATTTCTTGCTCAATCATGAAAGTTTACTTATTTTCATTTTAAGATGGTCGAATTAAGTGGTATTTTTATTCCTTTTTTAACCTCTTTCTCTTTTTAAAAATTTATTTATATATATATATATATTTCTAATTTTTACCATGCCTAGTGTCGATGGAATACTGGTCGGAGCGTTGGCTTAGTCCAATCCATTATACAATTCAGCGTCACTTCACTTGTCTTTCCGACGAAGTAACGTCTTCTCCCTCTGTTTCCACCTGTCTATTGCTCACAACTCACAAGAGCAAATCAAAGGCAAAATGGCAAGTGAAACTGAACCTGCGAAGCTACTGCTACCGTACCTGCAACGAGCCGATGAGCTTCAGAAACACGAACCTCTTGTTGCTTATTACTGTGATTCTTTCTCTCCCTCTCCCTCTATTCAATTTGCTAAACTGATTTTGTTTTTGTTTTTTAATGCATAATTGTTGAAAAAAATGGTAATTTTAATAGGGTGGGGTTGTTTAACTAGGTCGATTATATGCGATGGAGAAAGGTTTGAGGATTCCGCAAAATGAAAGAACCAAGACCACCAATGCCCTTCTCGTTTCTCTCATGAATCAACTTGAAAAGGTTGCTCTTTCGTTTTTCATCTCTACTTTCTTCTATTTCGTGTTTTAACATTTTTAGTTGCAGTACGTTTCCAAATGTCAGTTTCGTCTGAAATATTTGTACCTATGGCGAGTTGTTTCATGGAAATCTTCAGCTTCGTCACATGGTTATTTAATTAGGTCTTCTTTATCTCCTAGTAAAACTAAGGGTGGGTTGTAAATCGGAACTTTTCCAGGAGATAGTTTCAATATTAAAGAACTTTTAAAACCAGTTCGTATCAACTCGAATTTCTTATTTTAGTCTAAGGTTCTAAGCACTATTACAGAGGCATCAAGTGTTCAATCATCATTTTTCTTGTCTAGTTATACCAAATGTGTGAAATCAATCTCTGGCGTGTGCTTTGCAGCTTAAACATTGCTTATGTTTTATGATGCCTATAATGCCTGAACTTGGTTTGAAGTTTTAAATACTCTACAATTATTTTCACTTTTCCATGTGCACATATTTTCCTTAACATTCAACTATAGTCGTAAATAAAGCATATCTGCTTAGTTATTTGATTAGTGTTTTGGCCTTGGGCATGTTGTGTTCGGTTTGCTGTTTGCCAATTTCTCTTAATTAGTTATATAGTTTAGCTCGTGGGGATTATTATCTCAATTTACTGTATGTTCCTATATGTTGTAGATCCTAGTAAACTCTTTCTTAATTCCCAAAATTTGTTTGTGATTAGTGTAGCTGGTAGGTGTAGAAAGGTGCTTCCAGTTTCTAAATGGAGGAGTCTATACCTTGAAATGATAGTTTCCAAGTTTACTGCAACCTTCTTTTGATGGTTAACTAGCATTTGTTAATATTTGAGAAACAGCTAATATGAATATACTATTTAATTAGTGTCATTATCTTAATAGGATAAGAAGTCACTAAAGTTGGGGCCTGAAGACAATCTTTATCTAGAAGGTTTTGCCCTTAACGTATTTGAGAAGGCAGACAAGCAAGATCGAGCTGGACGTGCAGATTTGTATGATGATTTCTTCTTTAGTTTTAGTCATGTTTCTGTAGAGAAATCAATCCCTATAGGGGAAATTTTACGGATTGCAGTCACTTATGTGCTAAATTACCTTAAGGACATACATGTAGTTGTCATGTATTCATTGAATTTGTTTCCAAATTCCTTTCTGGTGGCTACTGTCATGCATTATAGCTTGACCCTATTCCTTCGGTGGCTACTGCTTTGAGGCCCTAATGCATTCAGATGATCATATTTACTTAATTATGGGCCATGCTGCTCTATTGCATGAGAGACATTAGTTATACATGTAACAAAATGACTTTTGCAAGCTGGTATTTAGCAATTAAAACATGTGGTTTAAACGAGCACTGGCTCTACTTAAAAACAGGCCTTTTTTAAGATTTCACATAACTTTAATGAATTATAATCAATTCATTAGCATCATAATTTTGATCAGTATTGTTGTCTGTTGCGTGGTGTTCATAAGCAATTGATCTTCTTCATGTGACAGGGATGATTGGAGATAGCATAAGGCTTTTTAATTTGTATAACGAAAACAAAAATATTAGAAGGCATGGATTGAAATAAGTGGTTGAATCTGACTCAGTTTGCTACAAATTTAATTGAATTTGTATAACGAAAACAAAAATTTTAGAAGAAGGCATGGGTATGAAATAAGAGGTTGAATCAGACTCAGTTTGCTACAAATTTAAGTTACATGGCAATGTCCTTTCTTAAATGTGGTTTTTGCCTTGCTACAGGAATACGGCAAAAACATTTTATGCTGCGAGCATATTTTTTGAGATCATTAACCAGTTTGGTGCACTTCAGCCTGATGTGAGTCTTTTATGATTAACACCTAATTTACTGTTCAACCTGCATGGAGTTGATTTTTACCAGTATTAAAATTATTTCGGGTTCACATTTGTACTCACATGCCAAATTGGCAGCTTGAGCAGAAACAAAAGTACGCAGTCTGGAAAGCAGCAGATATAAGGAAAGCTTTAAAAGAAGGAAGAAAGCCCAACCCTGGCCCTCCTTCTGGTGATGGAGATTTCTCTAATATAAGTAGTGATGGATATGTCAGTCTTCAAATCTATGTTACTTTTTAATCTCTTTCACTGATTTAGTGTTTTTCCTTTTCTGTTATGCAATGAATTATACAACTGCAAGTTCAGTCTGTCCTGTGTACTAGAACAAATATGTATATATTTAGTTTACTCTGCTGGACGATTTTAACTTTGATCTCGTTCAGTACTCTTTCTATGCTCAAAAGTTAGTTGAACAATTTAGCAGGAAGTGAATCTACTAATGTTTGTTATACTAGAAACTTCTGGAAACTCATCACGTTATAAATTCCTCTGCAGGATATTGAGCCAAGTGAAGCTAATGTTCCTCATGTACAATCTGATCCATCAACTCAGTTCAATGATCAAGTTAATGACCAGCGTCCTACAAAGAATTCACAGTCACATCAACTGCATGAGAATGTTAATGATCAGTACCCTGATCATATTCCACTATCAGAACAGTTCCATGATACAGTTAAAAATCATTTTCCTGATGCCAGTTATCCATCCCGTGATTTTCATCCACCTCCCCAGGCCAGTAGACAAGAAAATTCTACGTATTCTCAGCCATTCCAGGATCAGCCCTACTCACAAAACCCTCAACAACATCTTCCACACAACTATCCATCTCATGAAACATCTTCTTACTCTTACCCAAACTTTCAATCATATCCAAGTTTTACTGAGAGCAGCTTGCCATCAGCACCATCACATTATCCTTCTTATTATCAAGGCTCTGATACTTTCTACACTACCCAATCAGCTCCTACCATGACAAACTATACATCAACTCCCCAGTACACTTCAAACAGTGTTGCAGATCCTACCCCTTCTGCTGCCCAAACATACCAATATGACAGTAATTACCAGCCACCCCCTGAGAAAGTTTCTGAAGCTCACAAGGCTGCGAGATTTGCAGTTGGAGCCTTAGCATTTGATGATGTTTCAGTTGCAGTAGACTACTTGAGAAAATCACTTGAATTGCTAACGAATCCATCGGCTGGGAATTGAATTCTTATTTTCAGGTCATAAATTGGGGATTCCTTCATCTGTAAATGTGGTTGAGAAATTACATTTCTAACAATGTTTGACAGTCATCATCGAGGGTTTGCGGGAATCTTTGTACATGTTAATGGATGAATTATATTTGGTTTAATGATAATGATGATGTGTTAGCTGGGAAGTTTGTAATATTAGAACTAGACTGTTTTATATCATTTGAAGAATCTTGACACAAGCAAGATAGATTTCTTATTTCTTTCTTGTCTTTTTTTTTCCTGGTAGTGTCCTATAGTCTGGAAATTTGTTATGGCGAGTAAATAACTACGTTATGGAAAGAATTTTGCTGAAGCATGTCATACCATCGTCAGGTATTCAGTCCTACCGTTAGAAACTTATATATGAGGGTAAACCAAACGAATGGTTCAAATGGAAGCTATTTTGGGAGTCAGTCAAAGAACTGCTTGCCAACTTTATATATCCTCATCATACATACTTAGCATTGAAATACTATAATAGCTGGGGAATGTTTACTCCAAAATACACCCAGAAGGCGGGCAGCTCAAAGTTGAATTTCACAGCTACATCAAACATGAATTATGTGAAACTGGAGTTTTGGATCACCTGAAATCGTGTTAAGTGGATTAGAATACCCATTAGTGTGTTGAAATGGTACCTAAATTATTAACATCTTAGTTTGGAGTCTTATGTAATAATTTTTCTACTGACCAACTGCTTTGTTTGTGGCCTTAGCTAATAATTCTCAGCAACTTAATAACAAGCTTGCTGACCATCAACATTGAACTTGTATTCTCTTGTGTCTGGGCTCATGATGTCCCAAGCATACTCATTGTATAACTCATTATAAGATCCTTCATGCTGCTGCAGATTTGTCTCCTTTTTATGGTTTTAGTGTTTGGGGATGAGTAGGAAGTGAACTTTATCCAAGAATATATTTCAAGTCCTATTAATTGGGATATCTATAATGAGAATGCCAAGGGAACAAGAAGTTCCTAGCAAAAACCAAGCCCTGGTTTTGTATGTTTTTTTTCTAACCAACGTTTGCTACGAGGAACATTCCAAGCAATGCTATAAGTTTGGAAGTCAGAAATTGTATAACTGTGGATAATTACTACGCTGTTAGGCCATCAAAGTAAGAAAGTTGTATATATTTAGCAATAAACAAGTAGCATAAAATTGCAATGTGGAAATAATGTAACTACTGCGCAGCCTGCTGTTTTCAGAAGATTTTAGGGGTGATGAAGAAGGAGAATTTGAGCCAATGCAATATCAAGAAGCTTTTGCTCTAAGAAGATTCTGAAAGTTGAAGGCCACAGAAGAAATGCAAGTACGAAGACTTTAAGGATGCCACAAGAGACTGATACGTCCAGCGCATAGGTCACCTTAGCTTACAAATTAGATAAACTGGACTTATGGAAGATTTGAAGCAATCAAATACTATGCAAGTGCTCCATAGCCCTATGAGTCTGGGAGAGTCATGGTTCGATTAGAAGGTTAACTACCCTTCTATATTGGCCCCCACTTTCCTTGATTTAATCCCAGAAAAATGAAATCTAACGATTGAATAAAGCAACTCCAATTCTGAAAGAAGTGAAATGTTTGTTAGAAAGTCAAGAAAACAAGCTCATCAAATCACATATTATATGCTTTACATGGATGAATTAAGCATAAAAAGATGGATGCATGTATGTTGTACATACATTTAGGACGACAGTCCAGACAGTGTTTACTTGATGCTTCTACTACAACTCCTTCAACTCTTGCAACTGCATACATGAGAATGTTGAATGTGTCATGTAATGGGCAAGGAACAACTTAAGTAAAACTAAAGAGTAAGAAGGGTAAAGAAGATGCTGGATATTGTGAATCAATGTAAGCTTACTTGATTTCATCCGTTAACAATTTTAAATGGAAAAGAAATCATTCATCTCCTGAAATTTGGAAATTTGAAGAGAATGCTCAAGCCATACTTGCAATGGAGCCCAGCACAGCAACACTTTGAAAAGATATAATACTTCTTGATTACCAGATTAAAGCAGCACCTTGAGTTGCCACAACCAGGTCTCAAAGTGTCATAGAGTTCAATCTGAAAAAAATCGTAGGGGTGTAATGGTTTCGCAAACTTTTAGATTTTGCCATAGTCGTTTCTAACACAATAAAAAATTATAAGAATTAAATGCAATAAAATAAATCAACACTAAAATTTGGTAACGCAATTCGGCATATCTTGCTTACATCTGCGGGGCTCTCACCCAGCTTAATTCTTTCACTAACGACAATAGTTTTATACAAAGCTTTACTGAGCTAATATCACTCAACCCTTGATATTATCCTTCGTTCTCACTACTTGTGAAAGAATTTCACACCAAATAGTACGACCACTTAATCTCAACAGAGGATTTTTTTTCAGCAATCTTATAACGAAAGAACACTAAATAAATAACTTAAGTGATTAAACAAAATTCTAAATAAACGAAAACACTTGAGAAAGAAAAACAACTTCCCTAACAATGTAGATTCATCAACAAAAGAACGTGAAGTTGTCAACCAAGAAATCTGCTATGAATCTTCGATATAATCACTAAAACATCCCACGCATAGCAGCCAAAAACATCTCAAATTAACAAACGTTTTATCACCGAAACGTTAATCCAATAGAGCTATAACAACCAAGACAACAACTGAAGTTTTTCACACCAAACCAACATAAAAAACAATAGCTACAAAGTTACGAAAACTTTTGAAATTTTCACACTCCAACACCAAAAATGACAGTCACAAAATTACATAATCCCTTAATAGAAAAATTTAGCAATACCCAAAAAAACCAAATGCCCAATTGCTCTCAATGGACGTTCAAAATAGAGGAAAACGTAGCTGCCAGAATCACCCAAAATCAACAATCACATAGCCACAAGAGAGATGCTAATCACACCCAAAATTAATCTACAATTGAGCCCAGTTGAAGTCATGCCCAAATGGAATTCATGGAGAAGTTCACTGTTGCACGCATATGTTAGAATATTTAATTGCCCATGTCACTTATAGTTTGAGTCCCATGAAAAGAACTCAAGATAATGGTTATTGAATATTAAATAAAGAGATCTCAAATGGGTC
>JANTPM010000005.1:24465510-24476827 GCA_025434745.1 Erythroxylum divaricatum | reverse complement strand
ACTGCTTACCAGTCAACAGTTTAGCAATCATGTTAAGTGAGGTGTGTCGAAGAGCGTGTCCCTTGGTAACCTTCTAGCCACAGAATCTGAAGTAAAATAATATTCCGTGCTGTATAAAATAAAAATAATTTTAAAGGAATATAACTTTGTTAAGAAAATTAATGAAATATTTGATATATTTTTATTAATAGTGTTAAAAATTATATATTAAAATGTCTTAAAAATATAAACTATGTAATTAAAATGTGAGAAAAATTAAAGAGTAATTTTAAAAGTAAAATTATAAATATGCATAAAAAGTCACGAACGACTCATATTTTGAATAATTAAAATCTATATAAAACAACATTCATTTTGAATAAAAGGGAGTATGTTATTTATGTCTTGATAAAGATGTAATTTGAAATTTAAAATTTTGTATTAAAATACAACTTAAACTTTAAAATTTTAGAATGTTTAATTTTAATTTGTGTTTAATGTTTTTAACAAATAAAAATTTTAATAAAATCAAACTTCTTACTTAAATTTCACCACCAACGAATTTAAAAATGTATATATAACTAAATTCAAAATGCATTTTTGCGCTAGAACTTTTCTGGATACATATTAATCTAACTCATTGTATATTTGATCTTGCAGTCACTTCTTATTATTCCGTACAAGAATGAACAGTTAGTTATCATGAATGGATTAACCCAGTGGTATAGCCAATTAGCTGATCACCAAATTACCACTCAACCATCCAATCTTTTCTTCGATAAATAACTCTGCATGTATGTGTTATTTGTTATAAATGAAAATCACTCTTCTTTCAGCATATATGATATGACATGTCTGTCCACCAAGAACAAGATACAAAATCAGGACAGCAGTATATTAAAATTGGCTGATAAGAAAAGAAATATACACCAAAATTATAATTGGAATTATAAACCAATTAAAATAGAAGAATTAAGTCATTTCGGATATTATCGAAAAGATAATAAAATTCAAAAATTTCCTATAGAATATATACTAAAACATATAACTTTAAGACATGATGAAATTTTAAATTTAGACTATGTAATTTCACCATAAAATTACTATTAGAATGGTCTAATAGATTAGCGTTAGTTAAATAGTTAGAAAAATCTTTTGAAGGATTAACAAATATAAGTACTTTATGAAATTTTATTACTTACAAAACTACTAGGATTGTGTTAAATTTTTATTAGATAATGAATATAAGAATAAAAAATAATACCGAGTTTCTTAATGCTCGTAAACCCATAAAAACTTTCTATGTAGCCATTAATAAAATTTATAAGGAATTTATTGAGAAAGACTTCTTATAAACAAGAAATAGAAAATGAAGAAAGGAAAAACCCCGATTAGCATGTAAACAATATATGAATATGTGATCTATGTTATCTAGAAGAAATATTACTATAAATTAACAAGAACTGAATAAGAAATGTATATACAAATATTTATTCAAAAATTATCTTATCCAATCAATAAAACTGTTAAAGAATTATTTTTAATAAAAAAATATACTAGCTTATAATTAAGGCGGAGCTATAACAAAAGACATATTATCTCAAAAATATTTAGAGACAAAATTACATAAAAGGTTAAGACAGAGATATTCAATTCTTATCTATAAATAGCTTCATCTTCATCGGTTATTAGTTTTATGAACTCACATTTTAAAGAGTGATTCTCTAAAGTTAATTTATTAGCAAGTTGAGTAATTTCTTCTAACTGAGTTTTTATATTTTTGTCTATATCTTCCATGGTTTAACTAAAGTAATTTGACTCATAGTACTTCGCTCTGATACCATTTTTGTTTCCGATTCTACTTCTTTTATTGTAAGTATTATTTCTAATGTTCTATCTAGGCTTTTATTTATAGTATCTAATATTTTTATTGTTTTTTTTTATATTTTTGTTCTCTTACTTTATGATTTTGAATTGTTGGTATAAGATTCGTGATTATTTCTTTTAATTGATTTTTGATATTTATTTGTTTATTGATTAATTTAGATAATTGTTTACTAATAAAGTATTTTTAAGATGTTCTGTTATTTCGTTGGGTTGATTTTTAATACTAATTATTTCCTTTCCTAATTGTTGTTTTTGTTTGAATTCTTCGATTTCGGTTATAATTTTTGGTTTAGTAATTCTAATAGAATTTTCTAAATCTATACTGCATTCAGTGATTCCAATAGGTCGTTCTAATCTTACGTATTTTTATTGTAATGGAAATTTTTCTTTAATTTTTTTTCAAATAAAGAGATTCTACATCAAATAATTTAATAGGATAATTTATTGCTGGTAATTCTCTTAGATTTGTTCTTAAATTCGTACCAACTTTTGCTACATCATTAAATAATTGATCCATATGAATTTTATTTGTATCTTTTAATTTAATACTATGAATTGAATTTGTTAGAGCATAACTAATTTGATAAGTAATTAAAAAAAGATATTGTCCAATAGTCATTAAAATTTCTCTTTAGAATTATATGCCATGGTTATAGTTTCACCTAAATTGTATGATGTTAAAGGAATTCTTAATTTTAAACGAGTATTAAATTTTAATTTCCCTTAAGCTAAATTTTCATTCATTAAACTGATTATTTGATCTTTTAAATTTGTCATTCGTTCATCTGTAATGGCCATTCATATTGGTGAGTCTATGCCTCTTGGAATGTAGATTTTAATAAAATCTGAATAGTTGATAGATGTATATATCCTATTTTATGTCTTTTGTCTTTAGTTTTTTTTTTGTAATTGTTTATAATTTGTTCTTGATCTATTAAACTAATAAGAATATGTCCATTATATTGGTCTATTCTAATAGGTGTTTTATGAATTAATTTTTCATAATAAATTACATTTTCGCGATTTATTAGATTCTTAATGGGATGAGAAGTAATATCTATTGTTATTAAAATAGCTCCGCCTAAATTATAAGCTACTAGATTATTATTATTTTTTATTAAAAATAATTCTTCAACAATTGTATTGATTAGTTAAGGTAATTTTTGAATAAACATTTGTATATACATTTCTTGTTCAGTTTTTGTTAATTTATAATAATATTTTTTAAATTCACAAATATATTCTTTAAGATAACAGATATCATATATTTGTATACTGTTTAAATGCCAAACGACGTTTTTTCTTTTCTTTTTTTTATTTTCTATTTCTTGTTTATAAGTTATATCATTCGTAATAAATTCCTTATAAATTTCATTAGTGACTACATGGAAAGCTTTTAAAGGTTAAAGAGTATCAAGACATTCATTAGTATTTTTTATTCTTATTTCATTATCTAATAAAAAATTTAATACAATCCCAATAGTTTTGTAAGTAATAAAATTTCATATACTTATATTTGTCAATCCTTCAAAAGGTTGTTCTAATTGTATAACTAACATTAATCTATTAGACCATTCTAATAGTAATTTTCTGGTAAAATTACACAGTGTAAACTTAAAATTCCATAAGGTCCTAAGGTTATATGTGTTTGATGTATATTCAGTACGAAATTTTTGGATTTTATTATCTTTTTGATAATATCCGAAACGATTTAATTCTTCTATTTCAATTGGTTTATAATTCCAATTAAGGTTTTGGTGTATATTTCTTTTACGTTTTTCTGCACTTTGACTTGTCTTTGGTTGTTCAGTATTATCAATTTTGTATTGGTCAACATAACAATTACAAAAATACCTGAAGAAAAAAGACGTAAAATAGGATATATACATCTATCTATTATTCAGATTTTATTAAAATCTACATTCCAAGAAAGCATAGACTCACCAATATGAATATCTCTCGGTCCTTGGCAAAGCGTTCTTTATAATTTTTAACTACCAAGATGAATCCTGGAAGAAATTCTGAGAGGGTGTGTAAATTGATAAATGAATAGCTCTACAAATAGAACAAATAGGCATAATTAATGAATTTTATCAAGAAGGTATTGCATAAAAACTATAGCGAAATAGGTAGTAAGAAAATCTTTCAATTCAGTTTTCTTATTTAAATAAATGACACTTGTATATAAAAGATAATAATGGGTTTCATAAGATATAAATACAGAGTAAGTAAAGTTGAACAATTATTGATGAAGCATAAAAAATAAAGAAAACATAACTTATTTCTGGTTTCCTTTTTATCACTAATATCTGTAGGCTGGAGTAGGAATTTAAGAGAAGGATATGTAAACTTAAGTGTTTATTTTTTCATAGCTGAGAAATTCTTAAGTTGTTACATTATATAGGGACGAAGCTATCGTCCAAAACAAGAAAAGTAAAAATAGGGGACAAGCAAAAAGTAAAAGTTGACAAAAGCAAAAGATTCTAGCTAGGTGGTCGACAAGTGATCTAAATAATTAAACAGGAGTCGTCCTTTATCTATATAATGTAACAAACTGAGCATTGCTAAAAAATAAAAGCTTAAGTTTACATATCCTTCTCTCAAATTCCTACTCCAGCCTATAGATCTTAGCAATAAAAGGAAATGAGATCTAAAGGTATGCTTTCTTTAGTTTTTATGTTTTCATCAATAATTATTCAACTTTACTTACTCTGTATTTATCTTATGAAACCAATTATTATCTTTTAATATACAAGTGTCATTTATTGAAATAAGAAAATTGAATTGAAAGATTTTCTTGCTACCTATTTACGCTATGGTTTTAGAAATACTTTTATGCAATACCTTCTTGATAAAATTCATTAACTATGCCTATTTGTTCTATTTGTAGAGTTATTCATTTATCAATTATACATATAGAAAAAAATTATAGTTAGTCAATGATGTATTAAAGAATTTAAACAAATCTATAATTTTTTTAAATCTATAAATGCTTCTGAAAATACGCTTACTACTTTTCAAACTATGATTCTTAATAATACCCAGTTGTATAATCAAGAGAAAAATAAAATTAATCAACTCTACCAATGTTTTCAAAAACATTATCAAATGCATTAAAATCGAAACAAATCGAAAAGGTTGTTTATATTATATTTCCTCGGTTTTCTCGACTATCCTTAACCCAAATATGAACACAATCAGTCTAGTAATCCTAGACTAGATACATGAAAACTATTTAATTTATCCATAAATACCATGTGAGAAATGGACATGCAAGAAATAATCAAAACTGGGAAGAGTTTAATGAGATGGTCCTCTTTATCAATGATTTCCTTGGCAGCAATGCATGGAAATATTTGATATAGTAGATATCATAAGAAGTAATTGGGTGCTGGCTTTTTTGATAAGAAAAATGGATAAAAATTACTCTCTCAAGCGGCCAACAGTTAGACAAAACAAAAACGATAAACTTTCTCCTCCTAAAAAGAATCTATAACGAAACAATAGAATCAATCAATTATAAAAGAACATCACACAATTTTAACATTAAAAACTCCTTCAATGTGAAAGATAAAAACTACAAGGTCTCTCCTAACTTAAACGAAATCTCCACTATAAAGTAAATACCTTTATAGCAGATACAATCCAGCACAAGTGAACAACAACAAGTTCATAACTCAAACAGCAACAAGGGTAAGTTACAACTCAAATATTGCAATTGATAAAGTAATAGCAAAAATTTTGGAATTCCAAACTCAATCTCCACCGTACAGATTAAAGAGTATATAGTCTAGAACAAGCTCACCAAAGTTTACGTAGAAAATTAGACGCAGAGTACCAACATACTACTTCAATATGAATAAAAAATGAGTTACTTTCGGACCTCCAAAACTAATCTCTAATGAATAAATAACCAAATGTCTACTCAATGCAGTTAAAATTTTAGCCACATCCAAATAACTAAAAAAAATTCTCAAGAGGTATAAGAAAATTAGCCGCAAAAAAAAAGCCAAGAAGAAGCAGTTGTTCACAAACAAGAAAATTCCAATTTACAAATCTCTAAACTATATCTCGACCGTTCAAAATGAAGAAAAAAGAGACCCCAATATCCTCTCTAAAAATCAACAAGATCGAACTCTAAATAAGTGAAAAATCACTAAGGGAAAATGACAAGTTTAAATTGAAATAAAGGTTTCAGACTTTTTCTTATTGTTTATAGCACCGCACACTTTTTCCATAATCTTCATATGAGAAAACATGTTCCTTTTATATCACAAATCTAAAGGGATTAAATACTTATGCTTAACACAAGTAGATCTCCTCCATATAGGAAGGGAAACCAAGCCCAACAAATCTACCCCTCCTGGCTATGTGGAGGATGTTACCTAATCAACAACCTCTCGATAAAACTTAAACTTGCCTCTTGGAAGAATTTTAGTGCATATATCAAAATCATTGTCATCAGTATGAATCTTTTCAAGTTTAAGCTACTTAGAATTTTGAACATCTCGAATCTAATAACTCACTTTAATATGTTTAGATTTCCTGTGAAAAGCTACATTCTTACTGAGATAGGTTACTTTGGCTGTCACAAAACAAGGTATACTTACTTTGAGTGAAACCTAATTCTACACAAATCTATTCATCTAAAGCAGCTCTTTAAAAGCCTCAACTACTACAATAAGCTCTACTTCTATGGTAGACAATCCAACACATTTCTGCAACCTAGATTGTCATGAATTAGCTCTCCATGCAAAAGTAATCAAGTACCCTAAAGTACACTCTCTTGTAATCCAGCCATATGGATAGGCTTTCTAGATCCAAAACAAAGGTTTATACTATAAATACCGTGAAGATATCTTGAAATTCATTTCATAGCATTCCAATGCTTTCTTACTAGATTAGACATAAATTTAATGACTACGACAACTACATGAGCTATATATGACCTTGTACAAACCATTGCATACATTAAACTACCTACAGTAGATGTATAAGGAACTTTCTGCATTTCTTCCTTTTCTTCCTTAGTTGATGGACACTACTTCATACTCAATTTAAAGGAGGTATAAAGAGGAGTACTCACATCTTTTACCTCAGACATGTTGAACCGTTGCAACACCCTCTCAATATACTTCTCTTGAGATAGCCATAACTGCTTCTCCTTTCTATCACGAGTGATTCACTCCAAGAATGTGCTTTGCAGGTTCTGAGTCTTTCATTGCAAAGAACTTGCTCATCTCCTTCTTCAAATTGTCAATCTTGGTGGAGTTAAGACCTATATCATCAACATACATAGGCAAAATAATAAAATCATTGTTGGAGAATTTTTGCACAAAAACACAATGATAAGAAGTTGTCTTCTTGTAGCCTTGTTGAATCATAACAAACTCAAACCTTTTGTATCAATGCCATGGAGTTTGTTTCAAAACATACAAACTCTTCTTCAACTTGTAGACATAATTCTCCTTGCCTTTGTTGGGTTTGGTTTCCCTTATTATATGAAGGAGACCCACTTGTGTTAAGCCCAAGTGTTTAAACCTTTCAAGTTGTGATATAAAAAGAACATGTTTTCTTATTTGAAGAGTATGAGAGAAGTCTGTGGTGCCATAAACAACTAAAAGAAAATCTAAAACATTTGTTTCAACTTAAACCTATTATCTTCCATCAGTAATCTTTCACTCATTTGAAGTCCAATCTTCCTGATTTTGGAGAGGACATTAGGGTCTCTTTGTTCTTCATTTTGAATGGTGAGATTTGAATTAGAGTTTTGTAAATTGGGGTTTTCTTGTTTATAAACAACTACTGTCTCTAGGCTTTTTTCTTACGACTAATTTTTTTACACCTCTCGCATATTGTTTTCTATGTATTAGATATGACTTAAATTTTGACTGCAATGAATAGGCATCTAGTTGTATATTCTGAATGGTGGAGATTAGTTTTTCTATTCATATTGAAGTTGTATGCTTATACTTTGCATTTGATTTTTTGTATAAAGTTATTTAATCTCTTTCAACGTTTAAAGCTCTTCTCAGATTTAGCTAAAATATGATAAGTTTGTTTTAGACTCTACTATTTAATTTTTAAAATAGAGATTGGGTTTGAGAGATCAATACTTTTGCTATTGTTTTATCAATTGTTATGCTTTAATTGTAACTCATCCTCATTACTGTTTAGGTTGTGAACTTCTTGTTCACTTACGTTTGATTGTATCTACTGTAAAAAATTTTACTTTATAGCTCATGGTTTTTGTCCTTCACATTGAAAGGGTTTTCTATGTTAAAATTATGGTGTTCTTTTATGATTAATTGTTTATACTCCTCATAGATTTTTTTAAATAAGGGATATTTTACTGTTCTTGTTTTGTCTAGCAATTGACTGATGATGAGAATGTTATTTTTGTCCATTTTTCCCTATCAGCCTTTCACTACAAAACCTTTAGGCTACTCCATATAAATTTCCTCTTCTAAATCACCATAGAGGAAAGTTTTCTTGACATCTATCTACTTAACTTCTAAACCAAGACTTGCAGCCAAGCCCAAAATTACCCGAATTGAAGACATCTTGACAACTAGTGAGAAAATTTCATCTTTCATTCTTTTGACTGAACCCTTTAACAACCAATCTGACCTTGTATCTAAAAGAAAATTTCTCTTCATGCTTCACCCTATAGATCTATAGATTCTTCAAGGTTTTTCTACCTTTAGGAAGCTTAACCAACTCAAAAGTATCATTGTCAAGTAAGGATCGTATTTCATCTTTCATAGCATCAACCTATTTCTTCTTTTGCTCACTCTCATTAGCTTATTCATAATATTCAAGTTCTTCTGCATCTGTTAAGAGAGCATACTCAGTAACTGAATACCGAATGGAAGGTCTTTTGTCTCTGGTAGACCTTCTAAGTACGGGTATAGTTCTTCATCAACAACCTCATCATGTGCAGGAGCTTCCATCTGATCAACAACGTCATGCCCATTTGATCAATAACTTCATGCTCATCTTCAACTTGATCATTTTGATCCTAATTTTCTACGTCAACCTGATTATCATTGGTGGGAATAGGATCCAAGCCAACTAAACTATCATTTTCCTTAGGCTTAGATTTTTTAGCCTTGTCAATATCATCAATGGTTTGATCCTCCATGAAGACAATATCATGGCTTCTTCCAATCTTCTTCTCAACTGGATCATAGCACTTCTACTCAAACTCATCCTTTCCATAACCAATGAAGATACACTATCTTGTTTTGGCATCTAGCTTTGATCTCTCATCTTTTGGCACATGAACAAAGCATTTGCAACCAAACATACATAAGTGGTTATAAGAAACATCCTTACCATATCACATTATGTCAAGAATATCAACCTACAATGCAACTGTACGAGTTAGAATAATAACATAAGCAACATTATCATAAAGGAAACATTTCAATCTCTTGCCTGTTTCCCCTTCAACAGAAGCTTGAAATTCTTTAAATTTTTCTAGCACTTGGTCCTTTGACTTTAAGATGTACACCTAAAGTTTTTTAGAGTAGTCATCAATAAATGTAACAAAGTAAAGTGCACCACCAAAGAGACTTTACCTTCATAGGACCACAAATATTTGAATGGACTAACTCAAGTAGTTCATTTCTTCTAGAAGGAGGATGATGTTTGAAAGAAACTCTTCTTTGTTTTCGTGCCAAGTAATGAGCACACTTGTATAAGTTTGTACATTTCAACCTTGAAACCAAATTCTTCTTAAGTGGGCAATAAAATCCCTTATCACTAATGTGACTTAATCTCTTGTGCTGCAAACTTGAAGAGCTCACTTTCTCAACAACATTAACAAGATTATCAGAAAGAGAAGCCCGCAACTAATACAAATTGGAATACTTCTTTCCACAAGCCACAACGATAGAACCTTTAGAGATTTTTATGAACCATCAGCAAAGATGCAAGAATAACTTTTGTTATAAAGTCTACTAATAGCAATCAAGTGCAACCGAACATCTGGAGCATGCCTCAGATCTTCGAACACTAGCTTTAAGCCAAGGCTAATGCCCAAGAAAACTATTCTAATGCCTACTACGTTAGACACTTCATTATTAGCCATCTTCAAAACTCCAAAATCTCCAAGAGTATAAGATGTGAAGAATTTCTTCCTTGAAGTGACATCAAAAGCTGCTCCACTATCAATAACCCAACTGACTTCATTACTAGCAAGATTAATGTCAATTTCATCATAAACAGTTACAAGATCATCTATTATAGTAGTATTAACACAATCATTATTGTCAGTATCATTTTTTCCCTTCTTTTGCTTATCACCTTTTGCCTTCTGCTCCTTTTTCAACTTGAAACAATACTTCTTAATATGCCTTGTTTTCCCACAGCTGTGGCATTCAAGATCTTTATACCTAGGCTTTGACTTGCTTCTGCTTCTACCTTTGCTCTTGCCTCTTTTTCCCTAATCTTAACCCCTACTCTTACTTTTCCCCTATTTGCTGTAAGTAGATCCTTTGGATGTGATGAAGATGTTCTGTAATTTCTTCTCATCTCTTCATTCAAGACTTCACTTTTAGCAAATTGCATGTTGACCAAACCACTAGGGGTTGAGTTGGTCAAAGAAATCCAAAATTCTCCCATGAGTCAGGAAGAGTATTAAGCAACCATAGACCAAGAACTTCATCATCAAATTTGGTTCTCATACTAACCAACTGATCAAAAGCAACCCTAAAATTCACTAATGTGATTAAAAATAGAGGTATCTTCTTTATATTGCAAGCGCATGACTTGTTTGAGCAAGAATATCTTGTTGATGTCTGTTTTAAAAGCATATAAAGTCTCAAGCTTATCCCATAAAGTTTTGGCATATGTTTCATTTGCAATGTGATTTAACACATTATAGTCAATCCAAAGCAGAATAAAGCCACAAACTTGTTAATACTCAAATTGTCATTCTTCATTACCTTTAAATTCAAGCATTTGACTAGAAAATATTGGTAAGTGCATCTTCTTCACAAAGAGAAGATCTTTCATCTGTGATAATTTGGATCATCCAAACAAACCATTATACTGAAACTTGCCTTTATCATTCAATTAAGCAAACACTAAGGTAATTAGGCTCTAATACCACACTGATAGGAAAAAATGGACAAAATTAGAACTCTCTCAAACAACCAACAATTAGACAAAACAAGAACAAAAAGCTTTCTCCTGCTTAAAAGAATCTATCAGGAGCATAAACAATAAAATCTATCAATCACAAAACAACATCACAATTTTACGTGAAAAACTCCTTCAATGTAAAGAATAAAAACCATGAGATCTCTCCTAACCTAAAAGAAATCTCCACTATAAAATAAATGTTTTTATAGCAGATATAATCCATCACAAGTGAACAACCTAAACTATAACAAAGATGAGTTACAATTCAAGTACAACAATTGATAAAGCAATAGCAAAAGTT
>JANTPM010000005.1:24386184-24398051 GCA_025434745.1 Erythroxylum divaricatum | reverse complement strand
TAGAGACACTACGTCCGAGATGGACGCTTCAGATTCAGACAAGTCCTCTTTGATGGGACAGAACGTGAGGTGCGGGTGCTGTGAAGAGTCTAAAGAGTTAAATGTGTATGAATCACAGCGATAGTATGTTCGCAAGTTGAAGAATTGGGTTTATGTGGCCTTGAAATGGTAAAGGGAAAAGCACCAACCTTCGCCCTTTCCTTTGTTCCATGTTGTTCAGAACCTCTTCTTCTCAGTTTCGTTTCTTCACAGAGTTAAGTTTAGTTCTTCTGCTTCGTTTCAATGTCATGGAGATTGTAACTACAAGTTTGACATGCCTTCGTTCAATTTTTCGTCCATATCGATCGATGCAGTTACCTTCGTGCTAGTTAAGCAGTTGGGTCCCGTGATTGTTAGTTAAGAGTGAAAAATCATTTGAATTGCTTATGACAAGTTAATTGCTAATTGATATGAGTGAAGGGTGTCTAAGTTATCTTGGTGGTATGAATTATGTTAAAGTATAGTATTAACTTGGATTATAGGGTGTTTGCATTATTTGAGTTGTGACACTTATTAAAAGAGTTTGTTACCAGATAAATTTTCATTAAAACAAAAACTAGAAGAAGAAAAATTAGTAGTTAAAATTAATTGTGAATGAATTTAATCATTGACAAAATTTTTATTTTTTTCAATAGGCTATATATAGTATGAATGTAGTTGGAATCCGGTGTTGTTTTTACGAGAGCTGATCCTCTTGCCCAAGTACTCTGTACCTAGCCTTTGTCAGACGATCTGAGCCATTCATTTAATTTTTACTGCTGAAATTGTCTTATGCAACTTAACACTCCCCTCATATCAAACGTAACAAATCAAACAACTTGTTTATGCACGTTTGTAATGATTATACACGTGTTACCTCTGACAGGTTGACCTTCTACAATAATTTTCTGTTCGTCAGAAATTATTATCATTGCTTGCTTTTACTCTTCTCTACACATCCAGAAATTACCATGATTGCTTGCCTTTTTTGCATCCGTTTATCAATCAATTATTCAAGGGCCAGTTCTTTGTCATTAAAATAACTTACGTCGGATTTTTAGCCCTCGCACACCCTCCATTGGCACCTTTATATTCTAACTTCTTACGTTTTCTCCTGTCTTAACCCAAACTTTACTTCTCTCAACTACCCTGTTCTTTTACCTATCAAATTGTGCGTTCTACATTCTGACTGCATTTATACTCCATTTGGTTAAGGTCCCCTGCTTATTCTCTGCTGCATTCTTCGAGTACTAAGGTATATATACTTATCTTAAATAAATTTATTGTATAAATTCTGCTATAGTTATTTATTAACCTGAATAGATCAAATTCTTCGTTCTACATTCTGACTGCATATATATATATATATATGTATATATATATGTATGTATGTATATATATATGTATGTATGTATATATGTATGTATGTATGTATGTATGTATGTATGTATATTTTAACCCAAATGACATTACAAGCTATTCATATAATCCATCAGGAACAATGAATGTTGTCCAGGGAATTGATTCTGGATCCATTGCAATTTGATGGAATCCACTTTTTAAGTCAAATTTTCTGTAAATTTGACTATTCCCTATTATTTTTTGTTCTGAAGACGGCAACCAAACACATTTATGTACTCAAGACGCGGACAATTATCTTTGTTCTGTCCACCGCAACCAAACATCTTCTTGTCTTCAAATCTTATTCTGTCCTATCCTGTCCTGTTCTGTCTCATCTTATCTTTGCATGCTGAAGACGGTAACCAAATAAACACTGGGGCTGAAAGGATAACGCTTTTGAGTTGTTCCCATACCCTACAACAGATTGTACAAATGTTTGAAGCGACTTTGTGTTTGTGTTGGTGAAAGCGCAGTTAACTGGTTTTCACGAGTGGGCAACCGAAAGCTGAGGTCTTTGCGGTTGGTGAACAAGCAAAAGATGAGCTTTAACTTGGTCTTGTGGAGAAACAATGAAGTAGGGTTGCGTTGCTGTAGATCGTTAATCAAGGGCGTAAGAGCAAAGTTGCAATGAGGCTTTTGGGAAACGGCTTAGGAGTTGTAGAGGTGGCACGGTGGTATGGTGAAGGGGTGTTTGATGGAGGAGACGGGGACGGCGAGAGGTGTTGCTTTAGACCTTACTTTTCGAGCAGTCGGAACTGTGTAGCGGTCAACCTAGCAGTGGTTGTTCCATATCATTCTATTATTATTATACAGGGAATTGAGATTTGGTTTCCTCGTCACAAATCAGTTGTTTTGAAACTTGCCAAGTCCAGGGTTTTCACAAGCATTCAAAACTTCCCCTCTGTGTTTGAATTGAATCATGCTCAAGTATACAAACAAGGCTACAAGTAAACGCCACCTTTCAAACGATGCTGATAAGTATCAAATTCAATGGAATAGGAACTCATAAATAGCAAGTGAAGTGCAACATCCAAGAAACACCATTGCAGCATTCATGTTGAAGAGAATACAAAGACTCGTCGGTAGAAGATACAGAGCAATTCATAAGTCTAAAATTAGAATATTTCTGTAGACCATCTTGTAAATTCATTCCCCTTCACTCAGAATCGGGACTATCAACGGTTTCATCTGTGCTAGATACACAATCGCCCACCTAACGAGCAAGAGAAAAATAAGTTACAATAATGTGAACATATTTATATGGAGACTGCATATTATCACGTTTTCTGGTATTTTGCTCTCCGATCCTTGTAATTGTAGGGACTACCATTGACAAAAGTAGTTTGAATTGCAGCAAATAGCCATCTTTTAAAGCAAATAACAAAAACAAGAAAGATTACAGATGATATAGATACAGAAACCAATTTTTTCCTTTTGGATAGGCAATGTCAATTGAATAAGTAATAGTTTATGTTGGGCAATTCACAACCTTCTTTACTCAGCCCCTCTCGTCTAAACTATGGAAGCTCGAATATAGCTTCATCACAAATATATCTCAAATCGGAAGCTTGCAAATTGATGAGATCTCAGTACACACAAAACCAAACAGTTACGTAAGGAAATGGAAAGCAAACTTACATCATCCAACAGCAGACAATAGCTGTTATAATCAATGTTAAGTGGAGCCTGCGACAAAGAAGAAAGGAGCCATACTTTAAAACTTAGAGCATAAAAGATAGGATGATCATAAATTGGAATAGTTACTTAAATATGGAAACATAACTTGAAGCAAGGACAGATTCTTTCTTTAACAAAAGTAAATATAACAAAATATCTCTCTCTCCAACCACTCACATGGTCTCAAGACACTGAAAAAAAACAAACAAACAAGCATCTGATTCAAGCAAAAATTTAGGATTCTTTGATTTCGGTTCTCAATCAAAGAGATAGCTTTGAGTTATTTTACAAGACTAGTAACAACATGCACACAGCCAAACCGAGGCTGAATACAAAATTCATCACTTAGACAGACAAACGTTGAATTGAGAACCTAAAAGGTGAATTAGCAAACGGTAAGCCAACTATGTTTCAATTGGATACAAGAAAATCACAGTAGGGAAAACCAAATGTAGCTGAGAGAAAGGTAATCAAGCAATCAATTCATTCTCAGATCAAAAAATTAAATCAATCCATCCTTGGAGACTATAGTACCCTGATTGGCTTCATGGTTGAAAAAATCACATTTCCTATCATCGTCCATTCAAAGATACTCAAATCATACAATTCAAACCGGTTGGTTTCACTAGCATCCACACACCATCATGCAATACATTATCATGCTGAAACCCTCAAACAGATGGTTTATGCAATTTAATCTTAACAAAAGAAACAGACAGAAATGGTTCCCTTAAATTAACATAGGAAGCAACCAAAACACTAAAATTCCCACAAAGTTTCAAGCACCAAAGTGGAAAAGAATCGGCAAGCAAACAGATGTACAAGTTAGTAGAAGGCCCCATATTGCAGCAAATTTTGGCACTAAGCGATGCAATAATCCCAGTTACCACAAAAATTAGGGTCATTACTAGAAACCCCATTTCACTTTTCCTATAAGACCCCAATTTCTGCAATGCAAAGAAGAAAAAAAACAAACAAATAAAATTGTGGATTTAGTCCTCAAAATTAGGGGACGTGATCAATTATAAATATCGACTCTAATGAAGGAAGATTGGAAATAAAATACTTGAAAATAAAACCAGAAAGATCAGAAGGGTCTGTTTGGCCTCCAAGAAAATGCAAGAAACTCATAATTGTACTGGAAAGTTGATAAAGATCTCCTATTTCCTTCACGTTCGTGTTTTGAAGAGATCCAAACTTCAACAGTTGAATCACGACGATGACGATTGAATTGTACAGTATAGAACAACAACTTGAGTTGGACCTTGAAATGGACCCAAATATTAACGAGGTCCGTTTCACTTCTTTGTTTCTATGATATATACACCTTTACCCACTGTTTTGAAAATTGGACCGGATTGATCGGTCTGACCGATTTGATCGATAATCGGTCGGCTATCTGATCTGGTTCACTTTTAAAAATCAGTTCTTGATTGAACCAGTGAGAACAGATCAAAACCGATCAATTGACCGGTCGGACTTGTCAAATCGGACCGATCCGACCATTGGTTCAATAAATTTTTTTTGTTTTTTTATTTTTTTGGTATATTTTTGTATTTGTTAATATTATTAATACTATATATACTTAAATATAATTATTGCATAATTATGACATCACACCAGTTCGACCGATGGTTAAACCGGTTAAACCGGTAATCAGTAAGGCCTTCAATTCGATGACCGATCCGGGTTTCAAAACATTGGCCTTTACCATATATTAGAAACAGATTCGTGTAGAAGAATCGATGTATTTACTATAAAATATATGACATCTAAACCAATAAATTGATCGATGAAAGGATTTTGTTTATTACACCTTAGGTCATATTTCTTATCCTTATTCTTTTAATCTCATTTATTTTATATGTTGTATTTCATTCAATTATTCCACTAAAGGACGATAGTTATTTTTAAGTATATTTTGATGTGAGTTATTAATTAAAATGACCTTCATTCATTTTGAATTCTCTAAAATTAAATTAAATTTACTTTATTAGAATTATTCCATAAGATCAGATCACATATAATCTTTTATAATACCCTAAATTAACAAATGGTAAATCTAATTCTTAATAATTAGATGAGTCTTACGGGGGTAAGGCTTATATAATTTTTAAGGCCTCACGTAATGTAAGTTGAGATCTTTTACTTACATTAAACTATTTTCATAATCAATTTTACACTAATATTAAGAGTCATGTGTTATAGTAATAACTCATTTTCATTTAGAGTGTCTTCTATTCATAAGATACCTTACACATGTTTATTCATACATAATGTCTAAACTTAGTTCACTAATCTATCTTAAAATTCATATTTTTAGAATTGTGTATGAAAAATTAGGACATATGTGATGACCATTTAATCAATCTAAATCAATTTCATTTTATTTTTATTATTAAGGATAATAAGATTTAAACTTGCCTCATCTTACATATATTAGAAGTGTTTGCCTATGTAAGAAGGTCAATCCCTTATCTTTATGAAATAATTTTGATTCACATTTAAATATTTTATATAGAGGAAATGTACTGTATAATTAAGAGTCATATATTGCTTATCGTACAATAAACAATGTCAATACACAGATAGATAGTTAGACTTATAACAAAATGAATGAACATAGATTTATAAATATTTATCATCAAGTATAAATACCTACATAATTATAATAACTTCACCTATGTCTTTTATTTAAAATTTGGATGATAACCAAATTTTGATTTTCTTTACAAACTCAAATTCAACAACGAGTAATCAAAATATCATATACAAAATCAAGATAAAATTACTAATTTATGTTTAGATTTTTCTAATGTATTCATAATATACTTGATCAATTATGTTGAAATCATGCTAAATAATTATATTATAAAAATGTACTAATTTCTTAAGGATATGATATTTTGATTACTCGTAATGAATCAACACATTACATGCCATTTGCATGTCTTAATAAAATTTATAGGTTGTTCTATGTATATTTCGTATCCTAGTTTTTGTTAAGAAAATCAATCTTTACTTATCTTAAGATCCATGATAGTTACAATAGTTAGGATTAGTCGAACTGAATCAAACCCTATCATTGTTGCAAACGTCTCTTAATAGTTAATACTTATTGTTATGTATATCCTTTGGTCACAAGACATGTTTTATATATTTTGATATAGTCATTATCTTTACATTTTATTTTGAGAACTCATTTGTTCCTATTAACTTTTAGCTTATTAGGGAGAACAAACAAGTCTAATTCTTGATTAGAGCTTATTGAAGTCATTTCTTCCTTTATTGATCTCATCTATTTATGTTTCTTCACTCACCCTCTTCTTATAAGATAATCATATGAGTTTTTCCCTTCTATTTTAGAGACAACATTGGGAAATTATTCTATGATTACTTTTACAAAAACAAGATTCATGAGACTTTTCAAAAAGAAAAGAAAACAAGGTTTATAATATATATTATTAATGTCCTAATTATTCTCACCTAAATCAAATACAGTAAGTAAACTTCCCTTAAGTTATAATAATAATTGATATTAATTTAATTCTTTTTTATATTGTTCCCACTCGAATGGACTTCCACTTATTGATTATATGTAATGAAATCACTTTGATCATGAATCTCATATAAAAATATGTCATCTTCTATTTTACCTACTTTAGAAATTCATCTTCTTAAAATGTGACTTCTTGCAACTCAAATTCAGTTATCCTTTCATTGTCTTATTCACTTATGAACATATATCATTTTAATTATTTATAATATTTAATAAAGATACTACTCTTCTCTACCAAGGTTTGTTTCTATATTTGTAAGAGAGATCATAAATGTAGGCAATGCACCTTCATAGTTTTAGGCTTGCCATATCAAGTCTTCTATCTGTCCATAACTCACATACAATGGTTGTGAGAAAGACATCATTATAATATATAATAGGTAAATTTCTCATACTATTATATGCTATCATCTTCTAAAACATTTTATTTTGTCTTTACATAACACCACTTTGTCATAAGGTTTGTGAAATAGTCAATTGTCTTTCTATTACTTTCTTGTCACATAACATATTGAATTTATTTATTATGTATTCAATATGTATTCTTGTCCTTTATTAATTCTCCATGCTTTTATCTCTTGTGTAATTGGTTCTCCACCAAATTGATATATTTTATAAAATAATTTGATATTCTTAATCAAATAAATGTGTCCATATTAGTCGTAGTCATTTATAAAATGGATGAAATACATAGTCCTACATATTTCCTTCACTTTCATTAGACAACATGTGTTCGACTAAATTAATTGAATAATGAAGTGCAAAGTACCAAAACTTTTTTTTTATATAGTTCTTGCTTTAGTATCCAACTTTGAAAAGTTTTCAACTAAGTATCCAAATATTTAAAAACTAGACATCTCATGTTAAAAAATTATGTCTATTTACATTTTGTTGATATGGCCAACAGAGACATGAAGATTGACATTTAAAAGACCTACTTGACATCTTCTTCATTATATAGTTATTGAGTATCAAACAATGACTGCATTTTAAATACATAACCACCTATATTTTTGTCATAAGGCTTAGAAATCATGTTAATAAAGATAAAAGGCCACGTAGTCCTTCTAAATATTAGTTTTCACATGTTTTGTTAGCCACACTAATATAATTTTAATGGAATAATTGTTTGAATTGAATTGTCCATTTTCTAGAAGTTTAAAAACTTAATAAAAAACTTAAAAGGTTAGACATTAAAATGAAAATTTTTAAAAAGGTTTGATACTTTTCAATTCCTTATCCTTAAATTAATCGTAATGGATTAGAAGCATGTGCCCCCTTTCTAAATAGCTTTCTTGCTATTTTCTCAACTAGACAATGCCTGCTTATATGTATGTCTACTTAATTTAAAGGAATAACCGATCCTAAAGTGCTAAACCTTTTAAGGATTTTTCAATTCAATGCCCAAGCATTTATAATTTTTAATTAAGTGACCAATTTTTTAAAATCTTAACAATTCAATTCAAAATATTAACCTTTGCTGATGTGACTAATAGATGGACTTCTATATGACATTTATTAGATATGTTAATTCATAAAAATAATCTTTTGAGCTGAATTATTAAGATTTTAAAAGGTTGGTTACTCAATTGAAATTTTTAAAAACTTGGGCACTGAATTTAAAAGATCTTAAAAAGTTGGACACTTTTAAATATGTTATCCATAATTTAAATTACCTAAAAGGTTTTCTTTAACTAACTGATTTATTTAATTTTGACCAATATGACCAAGTCTAGAATACCACAAAGTTACATCATTATTGAAATTACTAGTTGGTGTAAATAAGGACTGACTAATATTACTTGTCCAATAAATAATCTCTAATATAATAAAATTGACTAATATAAATTCATGATCATAAAAAATGATTCTATTATATATAAATTCATTCCATTGTTCTGGAAGTTTAAATTAAATCTAAGTTTAATTATTACCAACATAGAAATAAAATCTCATCAAAACTTCAGAGCGAAAAAATACTTCATATAGGATCAAAAGACGACCACCATATTGTCTAACTTTCACGTGCTAATCCATTATACGACAACTCTTATGTTATACTTGTATAAATCCATCATGTTTAATGTAAGATTATAATAAATAAATTATTAAGAAAAAACAAATGATCCAAATTTATACAAATAATTTGTATGTGTTGGACTAAAGTAGACTTATGCTTAATATAAGTGACAAGAACACAAAGTTTGATAAGACTATCCTTTCATGCCAAGTTAGTTAAATCAATATAATGAGAGTCATAAAATTACAAACAAGGATATATGTATCCTTTTGATTATGATTCATATGAAACTTATATTATTGAAGAAACTAAATTAATCTTTGGTGAAAGAATAATGATGGAATTGTGTTAAATATTATACGTATGATATCTCGGATGTAATAAAAATTCATAAAAAGATTAATCGTATATTTCATTAAATTTACTAATGACTTTACGTGATATAGTCATATGTATTAACTAAAATAACGATTTAAAATTTTGAAAAGTTCAAAGCATTTAGATCTAAGAAGAAATTAAACATTAAGAATGCTGAAGGACTTTGATGAGATTGATGTGATATAGTTTTCAATAGGGAATTATATTCTCAATTAAAAACCTCAATAGCTAAATTCCATAATATTAACTTAGGTAAATAGAAAAATACAATATGTTGTATGATGCAATATTTATTTTTGCTATAGCTATGCCTAATAATACAATTTACCTTCAATAGTTCCAATTAGTTCACTTAGCATGATTTCATATTAGATTTGAAATGGTGAGACTTCAAATGAGTCAAAGTTAATGATTTTGGGATGTGATGCTTAATTGAAGCATGTATTATCCAATAAGTTTAGAACTAAATTAGATAATAAAAGTTTATAAGAGATCCAAAATGTTGGATATAATCTTATAGACCTTATTAAATAAAATGCTTATTTCAATGAACGCTTATAGGAAAATGGTTTTTAAGATTAAGAGTAGGAGTAAGAAGAAATTTAAAAAGTTCAAATCTAAAAAGAAATTTAAAAAGTTCAAATATCATAATAATACATCCACTGGAACTAATGCCTTTGTTGATACATTTGATATATAATTAAAAGCTTGTGAGACATTGAAAGATTTGCTTTTATGAACTCAAAGAGTTTGTTATAGACTATGTCTACAAAAAGGTTAGTGAGAATATAATCATCCTCTTTCAAGTAGGTATGTAAAGACATATTGTTCACAGAGAGAATAATAATTTATATTTTTAATTCTTGAAAATATAATTGTCCAAGAATAATTCATACTAGATGTGAAAAACTAACAACTTAATTCTAGAAACTAGATCCATATGCGAAAGTTTTTATCTATTCTAAGGACAAGTATATAGATAATATGCTAAAGGTATTTAGTATTTGAGATATATGATACTTATGAAGTATTAGAGATACCCATTATTATGTACGAGTTGATATTTGAAATCAAAGTTATAAGGATATTAACTTTAGAAGTAAATCCTAATTAAGGTGTATTTTACTTGGAACAATGTTATTTTGAGATTGGAAATGTTATACTGCAGCATAAATTGCTAATCAAGATAAAATATATTTTTCATTTAGTGGAAATGATTAATTGAATCAAGAAGTTCTTTAATGAACTTGGTGTAATTCCTTGCACTATTCAGACAATAACATATTGTGAAATATTAAGAACTATTGGGCATGCAAAGGAGTTAAAGTCTTATCAAAGATCTAAATATATATTTAGGAATTTAGCCATGATAACTAGTATCACAAATTCTTGCTATAGCACTAGAGTAAGAAGAAAATTAGCCATGATAAGAGACCATACAGTGCAACCAAAATAAACCAACTACATGAGTTCGAGGCAGATAAGCAACTTATGGGAGTGGGAATAAATCACAAGGGAGCAGGCGACCACTTTCGAGAGAGATGCAAAAATGAAGTTGTAAAAATTTTCACACAAGTACTGGAGGGAAAGGGAGAGCAAGCAAGTAGTTGAATTAAGGATTTAGACGAATCCCTAATTCCTAATTTATAGTCTCTGTCTATTAATTATAGAATGTAATAATGAGATATTTTACTATGTTAACTAATCTAATTATATATTAATATAAATTAATGAAAATAATTAACAAGAATGTACCTTACTACTAGCTTTTAAACTTATCACATTCCTTTCACATTATCATCTCAATTCACCACTCTTACCAGCCCACAAAATATGCATTAATCAACCCCTCGGCACCACACTTCTTGTACCTTCACCGTCAATGTCTAAACTTTAGGACTTGGGAAGTTGGTCATAATACCTACCATGCATTACTCATTCTTGTACTCATGAACTTGCAATTTCCACATTTTAGGTGAGTAAGTATAGGACGTCACATTAATAAATTCATATGAGTGAGATCTTAAAACTATTTATGTCAATGTCGGCTTTAAGAACTTGACGCAGCATTTTAGCATTGGATTTAAGGACTCCTGTTGCTCTCTGGGTATGCCAAAGAAGCTATGGCCTACTCGATGATTATCATTCTCATTGGACTTTACTTAGCTGCTGCTTTGCTCAACGTCTCCTCTCATGTCTCAGCTATTGAACCGGCTGGAGCACCTCAAACCCGTGAGCTACCCTGTTTTGACATGATATTCTTATTTAATTAATGTGTCAGTTGTGTTACACTCTTTTTCAAATTGTCGCTATTGAGATTTGTTCCTGTGTACACTTTGTTCACGGAAGCCATTGGCATACTGATGAGTTTTGTTTCAGAGGAGAGCACAGAACTAAGCCTGGCAGAGGCCAAGAAACATTCGAAGACAAAGCATAACAGAGAGGGACGCCGTCAACATGGAAAAGAACACCATCCTCCAAGCAAGGGACACCATCCTCCTGCAAACAAGCACCATAAAGGCGTAGGACACCGATGCAAACCCAGTCATAAAGGCCACCCACCTCATTGCCATCCCGGACATGGTGGCAACGGCGACACTATGGAAGTTTACGCTTTAGACAAAAGCTGATGAATTGTTCTAAAAACAACTCAGCAAGTTAAGCTTGCTTGGTCTTGTTACTAAACAAAGCTAGCTTCCAATGTTATGGTTGTAAATAAATTATTTGGCCTTTAGATATAGAACAATAAAAATCAAAATAAATGTACAACTATTCAATCGAGGTGCCCATTCTATGACAATTCTCAATGACTTA
>JANTPM010000005.1:24350495-24366260 GCA_025434745.1 Erythroxylum divaricatum | reverse complement strand
CTCTCTTAGGTTTTTGGAGTGTATCTTGAGTTATATGACTCCGATTAAGGTGATTCTTGCCTCTATGCGAACGTGAGACCTTAAGCTACATTTGATATGAACAAGTTAATATGTGATTTTGATGTTTAGGTAGTGTGCGCTCATCACTTTTATGGAAATGCAGCGAATAGCACTGCAATGAATTAAGCGCAAGGTTTCAGGAAAGTATAAGTGGTAAGTATTATGCAGTCGGAGTCCGGTTTCAGGGCCGGGTTCCGACAAGTATAGTCGTGGATGTTGTAAGGTATTAATGGCTTAATTAAACAAAGATGGTGAGAGACAAAACAATGGACAACTGTTGGTAGTTAAGCTTGCAAAGTGTGAACATCCCTCTTCAACATGTAGCATGCATGTAATACCTTAACTGTATGAACAAAACCATCATTTACGAATATTCAACAAAGAAGCCACAGCCATTTATCAATGCACAATAATGGGTTAACTTTCAATTATTTGGTCATGATGAAGAATTAACTCTATACATGTAAGGTTATGACTTACATGTTATTCTCTATCAACTCTATACGTAGGTTCCCACATAACTATAAATTTTTATGCTTCTGTTAAACTCTACGTCAAAAGAGTGTTCAATTAATTACATCAACAAAAAACTAATAAAGAAAATATTTTAACTTGAGCTGTATGAGTTTTGAAGAGTTAATTATTAAATTAAAAAGTTTAGCATTGAATTATAAAGATGAAAAAAAAAGCCCAAACCTAACCTGACTAAAAGTTAAAAAGCTTTACCTAAATTGTCTAAGCCTACTTGGGATCGTATAACGTCCCCTAAATCCTTTGATAGGTTAAGCTTTTGAAAATTGCGTGAGTTTAATATAGCTAGGTTCAAATCCTAGCTATGTTTGGCGTAGTATTTGAGAATCCCAGAATTTATTAAGTCGGGATATTTATTGGTTGGTTGGTTCAAGCATAGAAATAAAGATTTGGGACTCTCCATAGCTATTGGATGACTCAAATTCTTTTATTTCTTCTCCCAGACTTGCAGATTCTCAACTCTCTCGTCTCAGATTTGATTCTTCAATGGTAATGGAATGTTGAGAAGATTCAAGAACTATTTAATGAACGTGATAGAAGCTGTATACTCTCAATTCCTTTATGTTCTACTGCTGCCGTTGATAACTATATAGTTAAGAGTGCTTACCGTAGTTTAATCGTACAAACGCAAGCTCCATTGTTCATTTAAAGTTCAGTTTGGTCTCGTCTTTGGCGGCTGTTAGTTCCGCCTAAGGTGTATAATTTTATTTGGAGGGCGATTATGAATATTTTGCCAATCGTCGAGTTTTACAAGTTCGACACGTTGATCTTGTGGATGTTTGCCCGGTTTGTCGTAGTGATTCCGAAACAATTGTGCATATTCGGATGCATATGGCACAGTCTCCGAATGCGGACAAGTATTTTCTGGAAGTTGACTATTTAAATCAGCCTACTGTGTTAAATTTTAAGACCTGGTCCAAGCGTGGATTCTGTGTAAAACATTTATCGAATCAAATTAGTGTTAGCGTACTCGTATTCACGCTTGCTTGTTGTGATATTGATTTGATTGATTGTATTGATTTCCTTTCGTCTTTTTTTGCTAGATAATTTGTATTCATGATTGTTTGTCGTGATATTGATTTGATTGATTGTATTGATTTCCTTTCGTCTTCTTTTGTTAGATAATTTCTCAATAGTTCAGAATGATTTCATTCTTTAAGTTGTTTCAACTTATATAGCCTCATCAACGGACATAACCTTTAGTAAATAGAAGAGAGAGGAAAAGGATCTTTAACCTATTTGAAATCCATTCTATAATACCCAATAACTATTATCTTGAGTACTTTTCTTGTACTCAAATTTTTAAATGACATGAGACATAAAATAGTCTAATACTTAGTAGAAATAAAAATATATATTATCCACATTCTATGTATCACCCAATAATAATCGAAAATTTTGGTTAAATAATTTCTTGGCATGGTAATATAATCTTACGTAACGGCAATATATGAAGTCCAAGCCATTATACTCTCGTTTCTAGTAAAATAAATACTTGAAATAGAACATCTACTTGTAGAACGCACGCCGCAACAGTGAGAGAACGACATGCCCAAAAGAAACTGAACGACACCAGACCTTAACTGACGATGGGTTCATGCTAGTGGATAGTGGTAGTCGATGTCTGGATGATCGGACTACTTGAGCATGGAATTACTGCTTCGATTAACCGCATGAAAGACAAGAAGGCCCGGGTTTTGAGACGGATCCTTTTACAAGTACATGACTTCTGAATGTCGTTGAACCCTTTTGCACTTGGTTTATGTCTACAACTACAAGAATAAATAAAATTTTCGTATCAGTAAAAAGAGATTAAAAATCATAACGAGTATACTTCTCTGCTATTATTTCAAGAATTAGGTCAGAGACACTGAACCAGCAACCTATATGGTTGAATGGAGAAGAGGGAGGCTCAGGCCTAGCTGCTCCGACAGATATCATCATCTCCAGCGAGAAAGAAAGCATGAGAAGTAAGGGAACAAGAGAAACGATGGTGGAGGTGGAGCTTTTATAGCATCCCATTTTAGCAACAGGTTCACAAGCAAGTCGCAACCTTGTTCTCCTATATCTACTTTAAGACTGTTGTTTACGAATAGCTAAGGCGGCGCTTATATATCTAGTTAAGGGCCGTTGTTATTAAAAAACAAAAAAATCAAAGGCCTGGAGGGACGAACCCTTTTTATCCTTAATATAAGACGAAAAATTGGGAGAAAGTTCTTCGGTGGCCAAAAACGGCTTGACTGAGCAAAAGTTCTTCGGTGGCCAAAAACGACTTGACTGACCGTACGTGTCCACATGAGAACTTTCTGATAACACACTCTCGATGCTCTACAAGTTGGCGATTTTATTAAATATTGACGTATCTGCTGGAAAAAAAGAAAAAGAAAAGAATCACTGAAAAAAAAAATAGTTTCAGTAATTATTATTAATGATTATTAAAAGTAAGAAAATGGTCGTTAAAAGTTATAGCAATCAAAATCAGGTTAGTTACAGGTAATCACTATAGAGTTGTTACTAAAAGCGCTTAGTGACGAGTTATAACGTTGGTCGTTAAAAATGCATTGTCAACAATCATTTAAAATTGGTCACTAAAGGTAAAATTATTAGCGACCAAATTTATACTCGCTAATGTAAAATTTTATGGTCGCTGTAATGTTAGAATGGTTGCTATAATTATACATATTGTGACCAAATTATTTTTGTTGTTAAAAAATAATCTTATATCAACCAAATCAACGATTACTATAGCTATTCATACTGCGACCAAATTATTTTTGTTGGTAAATAATAATCTTATAACAACCAAGTCAATGGTTACTATAGCTTTTCATACTGCAACCAAATTATTTTTGTTGGTAAAAAAAATCTTTTAGCAACCAAGTCATTGGTTGTAGTTATTTTTATCTTGTTGCAATAAATGACATATTAAATTTCTTTTAGTAACCATGTTGTGACGACATGATGCTGTTGCTAAAAATTTACTTTTAGCAATCAAATAATTTGTTGTTATAGTTTTAATAACGACATAAATTATATTATATTTACTATAATTTAGCAACAAAAAATTAATTATTGGTCACTAGAGTGTACGTGTTAGCCACCAAAACTTGGTCGCAAAAATAATTTGGATAGTTCCTAATGTATACCTGCCAGTAACCAAAATTGATTGCAAAAATAATTCAAATTGTTCACTAAAAGTTGTACAACAGAAACCAAATAAATACGTGGTTGGAGAAAATTATTTCAATTGGTTATTAACAATAAATTTGAAGTAGTTCCTGTTTTAGCACTTCAATACCTCTAATTATATATACATGATCGTATTCATTGAAACCATAAATTACCAACACACAATCAAAAAAAAAAAATCCAATTTATCTAAATACTCCACGAAAAAATAATTATATGAACATGACTTAATCTCTTGTGTCAAAATTCTCTATATACATATTTAAATGTACGAACAAGTTCTAAAAAGGAGTTCACAAGACCTTCACCAATGGAACTCCAAGACAGACTTGCAATATTGAGTTTTGGTGGATGTTCATAGAGTCTTACAACAACATATCTTGCTACAAGGCCACCTAATGAATGAACAACAAAGGAGGTCTTCCGTACTTTAGGCCTACGTCTGATAACTGCCAATATCTGCAACAGACACGAAATCTTTTTTTTAAAAAATTGCCCACATCTACTTCCTGAAGACAAAAGGAACATATAGCAAATAGAACGCAACAATTGGAGCATCCCTAGGAGAAAAGTAGTCATACCTCTTGAGCTAACCTTTCACACATCAAATCAACACCATCAAGTGTTAGTTTCGATAACTTGCATTCACTGCCTGCATTGAAGATATTGAGGGTGGCAACATGATTCACAAATGAAATTCCCTAACGGGGGTATACTAGAAGAACATATATACATTCATACTTCTCTATGTATGTAGCCGTCTGTTTAGTCATGGCCAGTCACAAGTTAAAAGTAAACAACAATGTAAGAACCCTGACAATCATTTTAAAGAACCATGAACATCAAAAGAGTAGTTTAGAATTCTCTAAATGGAGAAAAGATGACATTTATGCATGGAGCACGACATTGTAATGCATCTCCAATAAAGCCTTTTTTTTTTGGTATTGCGGACACTCCAAAAGAAAGTTTTTTAGAAGTGATGTCTATATGATCAAGAAAAGGGGAAATTCATTGTCAACAGGATGCAAAGCAATTTCCAATTTACTAAAATGTTAGATAACTATGTAGCATCACAGCTAATTAACAAGAACTGAAACATTCGGTGCACAATCACTTTGTCAGGAAGTCTCTTTATAAACTACTTTGCAGCATATCTCCAATCGGCAGAACTGCACAGAGAAGTTTCAATGAACTTGTTTGCCAGAACTACTTGAACTCCAAAAGGTGGATTTAGCCCCATGATCTATTCAATTAGTAAAGAGTAGTTAAAACATTGGGAAAACTTCAACAATGATTTTGTCCTTTCACCATTCTTTTATTAGAGAGAAAAATGAGTCTCAACAAACGTGAACCACTTGTTGGAAGCTCAACAGGATGAACTATCATCCAATCCCTCCTCTTGAAGTTGAAATCATTCTGTCACAAAGCAATGTGTTTAACAATATATTGCAAATGAGTTCTACAATTATATTGCAAATGGATATGAAGAACAAACTCATGCACAGAGCCCGACACCAAATACAAAAGAATGTATCAGAAGAGCAGGAATAAAAGAAACTTGACCAAATCATAATAACTGGACTTACCAAATTATGCAGATAAACCAGAACATCACAAATTACAGAACATTTTGAAGCCAATCAAAGAAACAATTAAAGCTAAATACTAAAATCTCACACAGGAAACCTAAAAACAAGATCAGAATTTGGAATTTATAAAAGGGACCTTGGTACAATTATGTCTTCAGATTCATGCTTATCTTCACGAGCATATGTAATAAATTTACCAAGTCTATAATTAGTTGCTTCTTATTAACCTTATACAGTTAACATAAACGATACAACATACTGAAATAACAAGGGAAAGGAGAACTTTAGGCTCGACGTGGCACAAGTTCAAAGCATGAAAGAGGATTCAAGAAATCATCTCCAGTTATCAAAAAAGTGCAAAAACTAATTAATAGGTTGGAAGTTGATTTTCTAATATAGAAAATAAGATGTACCTTTGGTTGAATAAAGTCATAATTTCGGTAAAAGCATTTCTTCCCTGTCTCTTCCAGTTTATTTTTCATTATCCAACTAAAATCGTTAGCACCACAGCAGAAATCAACAATCTGTTCGCAGAAAACATATACCCAACTAGTCAGCATTTAAAAGCAACAACAGTAAATATGTCACTAAGCAAGTAGATCAAAACTACAAGGCGTTATATCCCACTGAAATGCAATCATATCACATAGGGATGGAAACAGTATGGGCCTATGTCTGGCCCGGTCCAACCCCCTAACCTGCCGCTCGAGCCCGGCCCGAAGTCTAGTAGGGCTCGAGAATCCCGAGTAGGGATGGCAACGGTCCAAGCAGGACCGGTCTCATTACCAGATTGACTCGATCCAACCCCCTAATCTGAGGCCCAATCTCAGCCTACTACTTGCATTGTCCAAAACAACATCATTTTGGGGAAACTTCCCAAAACAACGTCGTTTTGAGCAGCCTGTTTCTTAAACATAAGAACAAAATGACGATTTGTGTCAGGAGGCAAAGGCCTTTTTGGGCCTGGCCTGTTGACTTCAGTCTGCAGTTCAGGCCACCTGCCACCTCTAATCCCAAGGAAGAAAATCAACAATTTTTTATGTAGACATAAGTAGCTAACTCATTCCATCCTTTCCTCTCCATTTAATTATCTCATTACATCATATAATTTCACATAATATGTATGAAATGCCACCTATGCATCAGAATAGGCGAATGTGGTATAATACTAAATTGGCTTGAAATTTTATCCTTCCGTTTAATGCTCATCACCCAATTTCATCAAGGTTTCGTCAGAAAGCAAAATCTTCCCTGGCCATTAGTAATAATTAGATCAGAAGAGCTGGCAATCAATATATTGCCTGTCAGTGTGCTGAATACACAAGTATTTATCAAATCAACCAATAAGATAACTAACGTGATAACAACTTCTCACTCAAAAATTTTCCTTAGAAAAGCAGATAATCGGGCAAAAGAAATCATCAGCTGATGAACCCTACAAGTCTTGAAATACCTCTTCCAAGAATATTTAACAAGAATTTTGAAAAAAAAGATTCTCATTAATACATATGCAAACCTAATTATGCAAGTAGTAAGTTAAAAAATCAGGCACTACTGAAAGTTCTTACTTCCACAGCCAAGAAACAAATCTACTACATTTTGCCTTAAGAATATTAATCCACAATGAAAACAAGAAACATAAATTATTACCGTGTCACCATCTTCTACATACCAATGGAGCAATTCAGCAATCTGCATAGAAAAAATGAGTTTACAATTTGCAACAATGTGTTCACGATCAAATAAACTAATGGGCTGTTTGGTTTAACTTGTGTTTTTCTGTTGTGATTTTTAGTTTTTAGTTTTTGTTTCATGTTTTAAGTTTCTGTTTTTTGTTAAAGAAACCTATTTAGTTGAAATTTGTAACAACTAAAAACAAAAACCTGTTTATCTAATATTTATAAATTGATTACAAGAGTAACACAAAATTTTCCTTGAAAATGTAAAACTGTTATATGTGACTACTCCACAATTTTTCCTATTTATTTTAAGTATTTTATTTACCACAAATAAACATTAAATATGGGTTAATGCTATGCTGATGAAATACGGTTGAAGGAAAAAGGTCCAGGAACAAAGACATAAAACAAAAAAAGTTTTGGTTCCTATTCTTTCACTCCTCTCTTCCTTCTATCTCAGTTTTTTTTTTCTTTTACTCTCCTCTTACTCCACTGCCATCATCCCTCCGACATAATAAGAGGTCCTGCAAGGAGCTGTTCAGAAGCCAATCACACAGAACCTGGTTCAAAGTAGCATGGTTCAGCCAAGCACTTCCTAGGATCACCTTCATCCTATGGTTAGTATTAAGGCAAAGATTGGCAACTCTGGACAGAATGGGAGGGAACAATATTCCACAAAATTGTAAGCTATCAAACAACAATCTGAAACACTAAACCACCTATTCTTCCAATGTAATTTTTTTCTCTGGCATATGGTTTGTGATTCAGAAGCTTTGCAAACAGCTGGTCGTCAAAGATGAATGGTCTGATATGGTGGAATGGCTAAGTCATGAACAAAATATGCATAAAGACAATCTCTTAGTATAAGCATTTTGTAGAACCATTTATGCTATTTGGAGGGAAGGGAACCGGAGAACATATCAAGACAAAGAGAAGCTTAGCTATCAATTACTTCAAGAACTCATTAACAAGATAAGGGAACAGCTTTTAGCTAACAAAATTCAGTTGTTATGCAGTAGGGGAATAGCTGATTCAACGAGGATTATGGAGATGCATGATGGCGCTGAATAGTAAAGAAGTACTATAAAGGAGATTTGCCAAGACTATCTGGGGATTGGAATTTGATATGAGCTTGGATGAAATCTGTACTTCAGACTTCAAGTCATGGTCATGTTAAACTGTCGTTTTGCTTTTAGCTTGCATAGTCTCTATCTAGTCTCTTGTCTCAGGCTGGAGAACAGCTTGTAACATAAAAAGTTTTCAATTAATTCAGTTTACCTTTTTTTAAAAATCATCTCTAGTTCTGTAAAAGAGCCTGGGTTATTAATTACACTGAGGCAAATACTCCTTCAAACAAAACAAAAGGCAATTAGGAAAAAAGTGTGAGTTTTTTTAAGCATAAGTTAAAGAGTGAATGTCCCATGGACTGACTCGGGGTTGGGGAAGGAGATGCTGTGATGTCCACTTTTTCGATCTTCTTCAATAAATCACACTCATTGCCATTGGGTTACCACGGACATAGCAACGGTGATGACGCTGGTGGTGGAGAATCTAGTTCATATGGCAGTGGATATGGTGTAGTGGGCATGGTGAAGATGGAGGTGAACTTGATGGTGATAGCTATGAACATGGTGGTAATGGGTATGGCAGTGGTGGTCACTATGGATATGGTGATGATGATAATAATGGTGGAAGTATAGACCTGAGACTGAAAGTGAAAATTAAGAAAGGAAAAGAAAAGAAAATTTTCAGCAGCCCGTTGACAAAACCCCTGAAAAAGTGACTTTTTTTGTTTTGACAAGTTTTTGTAACAAGTTGTGAAGTTCTTTAGTTTTGAAAACCAAAAACAAAAACCATTTTGAACCAAACAAGATTGTCATTTCTTTTTATATTTTTGACAACCACAACAAAATCCACAACTCACAATAGAAACAAACAGCTCCTAAACTTACTGACATAAATATACCTAAAAGCGTATCAGATATTACAAAGTATGTCAGTCTCCAGTGAGAATACATATGTGCATTATAGAATTTTGAGGTGTTTACAGGTAGAAACCATTGGACTAAGAAGAACCGGAATCATTTCAACAACATCAGGAAAAGTGAGAGCAATAAGTGATTAGGTGCCATTTAGAGGCAGCCCTTAGAAGGCAATAGGGAATTAATTCAAGTGACAATTGGAAGTAACATTAAGGCTTAGCAAATTTGGGGAATATAATACAGGTGTGCATATTGACATCTGAAATACAAACCCACACCAAAAACATGTGAGCGGCAACATAAAAAAGGTCCCATTCTATCGTCAATTCTTTTCTTTCATATTTCAACAAGTTAAAATAAATGGAAGAAGCTTTTTTACGCAGCCCAAGCCATAATTCAATATTAACCGAACCCTTTGTGCTGGGTTAGGACATATAATCGGCTACAAAATCATCCCTAATAATAACTTTATGTGTTTGAAAGGAAAATATATTTCTATCCAGCACAAACAACAAATAACCAAATGCAAATGAACAAATTATTTAGCTGGAAAAACTGACTTACCAATTAACTAAAACAAAGATTTGATTACCTCTTGAAGCTTATCCACTTTAGTAAAATGGCGACCATAGGACGAGTAGCGCATGCCATGTATAAAAGGTGCGAGATATACTTTAAGTTTGGTCTACACAGATAACAAAGTTGAACAAAGACAAATCAAGGCTTTTTCTTATAGAAGTCACATTAAGAGGTGTTCTTAGCATTATCATATGGGGAAAAAAATTACTGAGGGCTTGTATTTCAGTAGACACTCATTAGCACTGAAAATGACCGCTTCTCCAAATGAAGAAACTTGCCTTATCAAGAGAACACATGCAACCACACCATAAACACTCAACACCACGTATATGCATGCAAACATACGGAAAATTAAAGAAAGAACCTATTATCTGCCTACTCAGGGAAAAAATTAAGGGGAATGATCTTGGCAGCATTAGAAAAGAAGAAAGTAATCAACTCATACTCAAGTAGCTTCAGTCCCAACTCATGGAAGCCTGCTATTTTCTCCATTACACTTTAGCAATAAGGTAAATATTTGGAGAAAGAAAAGTGAATAGTAGAAAGCACGTAACAATTTCAATATATTAAGCAATACCAAGAGAGTAGATGACAGTAATGGCATAATGTGTATAAATAATCACCTTCCACTTATGCATTTGACCAAGAACCTCTGGTTCACAAACAGCTTTGGCATCATCTAAACTGCATCCTCGTTCCAGCTTCTTCAAAGCCGTTCTTGCAGCCTAGTTGATGATGATCAGAAAAAAAAATCCTTAAAAAAATAACAAAATTTCATGCAGCTATAATTTCCAAATAAGAAAGTTTGACAAATAAACCTCAACTGCTCCCTCAACCTTCCCCAGTGTAATGGTTTTGTCCACAACAGCTCTCGATGAGGAAGTATGTGTTGATGGAACTTCATGCTTTCTTATCACATCTTCTAAGGATATTGAAGATTCAGCCTCTTTCATCAAAGCCTTAACTCTGGAATGTACATAACATGTTAAAAATAAAACTTCCACAGACGTTGCAGTAGAAAGAGACTCAAGAGACTGTAGCCATTAAGAAGCTAAAGTACAATTGCACCTTCTTTCTGTTTCAGAATCTAAAGCAGGTAGTTCACTGCTTAAACTTTTAGTTGCCATCTTAACTGGTGTATTTTTGTTAAGTTCATTTCCAAGCATATCCTGCTTCCCATGCTTTCCTCGTTCAGAACTTTTCATCATAACATCAAATAACATGTCACCCAGTGATGTCCTGTTCTCAATAGCTGTCGCAGCTTTAGTAACCTCCTTTGAAATGAACTTCTTATTTACCTTCAAGGACTTCCTGGATACAACATTTGTCCCCACTTTCTTCAAGGAAGCTAATCTTTCTGACATGTTTTTGTTTTTCTTGGTAATTTCAAGCTTCTTTGTCTTAGTGGCTTTCCCAACAGTTGTTTCAACAGAAGAATCTTCAGAAATTAACTTTCTCTTCTTCAATAGAGCTTTACCTCCAGTTCGAGGCTGCTCTACTGCTCGTTTTTCTTTCTCTTCAATGTCAGGAAATTTTATATGGTCTCTCGCAGGAGTCCCAAGTTCTTCATCAATCTCATGTTTTCTTGACCGACCACAAAAAAAAAAGCCACGTTAAAATTTTCAGTTTTGCCAAAACAGAAAATAGGAACTGATGAGAGGGGGAATCAAGTAGAGCTGATTGTTAGAAATAGAGGGTCAGAGAGAGCGTGATAAAGTGCTTACAAGCAGTAGATCAGTATGCGATTAGGTAACAGCTCTTCCCATGCCCTTATACTGATATTTTCTTCCTCTAAATTTTCAAAAGCAATCTCCCTGATCAAAGCATGAGAACAACTATAAAAAATGCTAAACAAACAGAACCATAAAAGTGATAAGGAGGTTTTATAACCTAGGCAAGCATTTTCGATGGTATGATGTTGGACACCGCCTGCATACAGCAAACTGTAATTCCACATTCTTCTTATTCTCTCCTTGTTTGCAAATAGCACACTTATGAATAGGACATGCAAAAGATTCCCCTGTAGCGATTTGCTTCTGCAATCCTAACGCTGCATTTTCATCATTTGGGTAGAGCAATCTTGCCACACAATGTGGATGATAAAAGTAACCACAAGTTGCATTAGCACACCGAAAGACCTGAAAAAAAGCTAGTTGAAGAACTGCACACAATAATAATCCTTAGAATCAATTACAAGATACAGCATTGATAAGTATTAGTTGATATGTTATAAGTTTCTAGGTTGTTTCAAGCTTCTTTCAATGTAAAGGTAGTTTGTTTGCAACACAGTAAGCAGGGGAGTGGTGTTCAGCATAAAGAAATCAATGTTTTGTGTCGGTGGAATATTATGACTAATATTCCTGTCAAGATACTAAACAATTGTAAATAGATTATATTGAGATATAAATAGGCTGTGAATAGTTAAGATAAAATAAGTTTGAAATCTCTTCAATTAAGGGATTACATTAGATAGCTTTAGATAACTTTCCAGATTTAAATTCCTACCTATAATGGCCTATATATGGCTGTATACTTTCTATTCAATATATCAGCATATTATTCCCCAATTTCGTAAATGGTATCAAAGCAGGTTTGATCCGAATTATTAATTTTCCGGTTGTCCATCTAAATGTCCAGTTCCAGCGGCCCAATCCGGTTATCACTACATTTATTGCAAGTGACAACTGGATGTCCAATCCTAGTTGCACTTGAGGGGGAGTGTTAGAGTATCTCATATTGACTAAACATGAAAATGTTAAAGAGTTTATATGTGGTAAGGGTCAACTATCCAAATGACAAGTTCTAATTATTTTGGCAATGGTTGAACCAAGCCTAATTCTTGTTAATGGGCTACACTCTACCCATATTAAAAATTATAATATTTTGAATTCAAACCAGAAATCACTTCGAAAATAGGAAAGATTAATAAACTGACCAGACAGTGAATTAGACTGTTTGAATCAGTGTAAAGCATAAAGTATCTATAAATAAAGTCCTCATAGGTATATGAATAGAGATTTAGATCAAACATCTTACTACATTATGATAAAAAAAGTCTTAACCACAATAAAACATCCAAGTACTTCTTGGTTCTAGATTATTTGAATTGTGAGAGCAAACCAGATTCTAGAAAAAGATTAAATAAGCAATCTATAAATAATATTCAATTCGTTTAACATATTTTTTCCACCATTTTCCCAAAACGTGTTTTAATGCTTTAAATTACCTTGTGCATGCACTTTTTGTGGCTTATCCAATGTAAATATTTAGAATTGGCAAATGGCACATAGAAAAATATGATAAGAAAGAGAAGATTAAAATCTTTTTAAGCAACGATGTACCTCGGCACCAGCCAATTTAACAGAAGATCCCAACTTTCCACAAGAAAAGCATTGATGTTGTGCATATTTACAATTCTTGCAGATAAAATTTTCAATTGTCTGCCAAAAAAGAGGAAACAAAAATGAAAATTGATGATGTGACGGCAAAATAAAAAGTATGTGTAAAACAAGTAACGATAGCATACCATGACCTCTTCGTCAGTTAATCCAAGGGAGTCACAAATGGATTCCTGTCCAGCTTCTAAAGTTGCATGAAATGATCTCATGCATCTCCCTTCACAGCTGTATGGTTTCAAATATTAGAGAGGATGAGCTGCGAAGCAAGCAATAATAAAATGACAGTAAAACTTGACCAGACGAGCACTAACCACAGAAAAGATGAGTTTCAAGAGGGGATCCAACTTCATGCATAAAAGAATACTAACAATAACCAACACAGAAGTCCCATATTGTCAATTTCTTTAACAGGGCAGCCAAAGGTTTTATTATTAAAAGTGAAAGACATGTATAATCAGTATAAAAACTAATCACTAGGATAATGAGAAAATAACTTTTCTTTGGCATGTCAACAGCAGAAAGCACAATTAGCAATGAGATAAAAAAGAAACCAGTAGAGAACTGTACCACAGAAGATCACCACCATTGTCACAAAATGCACAAACAGAATCAAATAAGTCACCCTCTTCACCAGAGTCAACTTCTTCATCTTCAGAGATACAATCCTCATCACCATCATCATCCTCATCAACAACATTGTCAACTATGAATTCAGATATTTTTGTAGTTTGGACATCCTGCAAAGCAAAATCCCCATTTGCTACAATAAATCCGTATGGGAAAATAATCCCAATATGGACAGACAAACACAACAGTTATAACCGTATGACCTCATCCAAAAGCATCCTTTTCCTTGGCTTCTCCTCAATAAATGTGAGCAAAAACTGCAGACAGAAAATATAGTTAAACATCTAGAAAATAGCATCATTTCATGTAAATTTCATCATCATTTAAAAACCATAAATCCTAAACTCAATTTTGTTACAATGAAACTATAAAACCTAAATGGGTAATTTTAGATGTCACTTGAACAAAATTGAGAAACCATAACGAAACAAATATCCATCATTGTTGCATGTGTAGGCAACAATAAGCTCAACCTCACCACTCAAGAAAATCATATAAATATAATGCCATTCAACAACAGCTAACCGAAATTTCAATTCCCAATGTATATACAATATCTATGATGATCTTTTGTGAGTACAATAAAGATATTTTTAGTAAAAATATCCAGCAAGGGGGCATAATGATGTTACAACCTTACACTTTGCTAAGTGCTCATCCTTTCTGACAGCTTCCTGGATTAAAGTCAAGTGGTCAACCAAATCATCTTGAGAAGGTCGAACGTCCAGCGAGCTACAAATTTAACAATAGCTTTTAAGTAATGATGCACAAAAAAAGTCAAGCATGAAACAAATAGTAAATTACAAGGATTACCGAAAAGCTCTTGATAGGTGATCCCACACAGATTTCCCCGAGGCTTCTGGATTTCTCCTTGCAAAATGGAGACATTGCACTGTAATTAAGGCTGTCCTAATTGTCTCCTCAAAGCTCTTTCTTGGCTTGCCTAGTTTGATGCAACTGTTATCTTTGGTTAGGACAAATATGTCTGGAGTTGCATTTGTCAGATCAAACTTCCATGCCATGACTTCCTTGCAAATCTTCTGGAGCCCATTGTCCACAGCTCCATGTAAGAATATATCTGTCCTTTTCTTGTCATCTACCCCCTCAGTTTCAGTCCATTGAATAGGCAATGAACAAAACGAGATTGGCTCATTCTTGTCATCCAGGAAGTAGTAGTTTGACACTGATTGAGTCACAGCATCAACCTCATCATCAGAGGATTCCATTCCCTAATTACACGAAGAAAAATCCCACCAACAATTTATATCAAAATAAAAAATGCAAAATAATTACCGAAGTATGAGATACAATTATATCATTCCCCACAAAATACTGAAAATTTGCATCCACCCATAAACATTAGAGAGAATATTGAATTACCAACACAACCACCAACAAGATTCAACTCCTAACAACAGCTAGCCAATTACGGTTGCAATGAACTCTTTTTCAATCCCCAATTCGAAAGAAACTAACAAATGAAAGAGGCAATGACAGAGAAAAAGGAAGAATGAAACTTGCAATAGAAAAAGAAAAACTTTACAGGCAATAAATGAGATCTCTGCAAACCTAAGATAAACATCAGGCCTAAAGCCTAACACGAAGTTACAAAAATGCAATGAAAAAGACAGGGAAAAAAAATCGAAGCACGCATCTCACCAAAACCCTGAAAGGGCCGTGCACTGGTTCGGTCAGTTTGAGAATAATTTTCTAAGTGCTTTGTCTCCGATGGGATTGAGGAGAAGAAAAAGAAGAGTAATTGCAGACAGTCGGGAAATGATGCACTTGCTTTGCCCTATATAAATAAAGATTTTATTAATTGGGCCAACCATAGCAGCCCAAATAATTAAACAGGCAAAGATTGTCCTTTATGACTTAATATAATACACATAACTCTGCACAAATGTGCAGTTAACAGTTTGTCTTAGGGATGGCAATGAGTTTTCAACCTGATTCATATCTGTACTACCCGATCTTAAAAAATAGATATGGATGCTAAAAAATGGATTTTAAATGGATTGTAAATGGATGTTAAAAAATGGATGTGGATATACATTTGGATATGGGTCTAGTCAAAACCCGAACCGATGGATACCCATACCCGATCCGTTTTCAAATAGCAATATTTTTT
>JANTPM010000005.1:24286355-24307674 GCA_025434745.1 Erythroxylum divaricatum | reverse complement strand
TGAAGAGTAAAATAAATTGAAGTTGATGATTTGATGAATTCCAATTGGTTGTTGAATGGATAAGAATGTGTTGCTTTTGTTAAGGAAGTGAAGTTGAGATGAATTTCAAGTTTTCACAAGGATAAGATTTGTGTTCAGATTTCCATGGAAAATCTGGAATGATCTAGGTAGAATTAGCTAAAGTTTCCTTCATAAAAGTTGTAGCTCATCCTTATAGCTTTCCAACGATGTATGATATGCCATTTTTGGACAATGGAGTTGAAAGATATGATTTTTAAAATTTATGTTACTGTTTTAGGAGGACATTAATCAGACAACCACCTAAAGGTGGACTTTGACTCCTTTAGAGGCTGAATTTGTTTTTAAGTCCTTCATGGAAGTTGTAGAGCTTCCTTTTAGCTTTCCGTTCATACTAAATTTGTAAAATTTAGAGTTCTAGGTCAAAAGTTATGAGTTATAGAAGTCGGGATGTCAGAAGTAGAAAGACCAAGAGTTTCCAGTCGATCATTATAGGATTAGTCGACTAATAGTCTTCGACCAATTGACTAATCGTCATGTTTTTACTTGCTTTAGTCAACTAATAGATCTTCGACTAATAGACTATTGTCATGTTTTCCCCCCGACCTGACCTCTCTCCACTCTTTTGCTTATAACTTTTCTGTCTGACCTCTAATTGATCTAATTTTTGAAGCTTGGGATTCCTAAGACTTTCCTCTATCTCTCCATGGAAATCTATGGCTTTTGAGATTAATTTGAAAAAGACAAATTGAATCAAAGTGAGAGGATCGGTTGAAAAAGTCTGAACATGCTTCTATATTTTGGTGATATCTTGATTTGTAGAGATCCGAATGAGGTAATTTTTGGTTCTGAACAAACTAGAGACTTGGAGCTACAACTTATCTGAAGGAATCAGTTCTTAATTTAGGACCCAAGACTTTTAAATGTTCCAATCTGTTCAGAAGTAAGCGATTTGGGTGCTTTTTGGGTGAGGTTTGGCTTGGTGTGGAAATTCCTCCCTTGTGGGATGCACGTCCAGATATCACGTAGAACGTCGGGCTCATGACTCAAAGGCTCTGAAAATGAATTGGTGATGTTTAAAGAATTTCCATAGGTACTCACATTAATGATACGAAGTTGGGTTCCGCAAGCGGGGTCCAACACAAGTGTATAACTTTTATCTCATATGTGTACTGTGGATTAATTAATAGTTGAAGATAAGAAAAAAAGTATGGGCCCTTTGATTGGATTCATTAGAGTAATTATCACACAAATGGTTCGTATTGTTAATAAAAAACATGTGCTTGCATGAGCATGACATGCATCATCTATATATTATGACCTTGCTTAAATTTACACCATTATTTTGATGTTGTAGAATCAAATGTTTAAAGATAGCTCGTGTACCATAGATGAACATTGAATATTATGGATATTTTCATAGGGATTGATTGACCTTCATTTAATTTCTCACTTCGACTCTTCTATCATTTCCATGCAGTTGTATGTAGTTTAGCATTTAATATGGTTGTCTCATGTTTATTTTGAACCATATTTGGCATTTAATACTTTTTAGAAATTGTTGTGATTGACTTCAGTTATTGTAATAACATTTAGTGATGGAAGATTTGAACAATATGAACAATTCCAATGATTGTGTGGAAATAAATGAAAAAGATGGGGTATAGAATGATATCATAGAGATGGATTTAATCTCATTGATGACTGAAGAAGCGAAATCAAATGATTACTACCTTTTCCAAATTTAGTTGGCAAAATATTAATATAGGTCTTTAAACAAAATTCAATAATGAGTATATTGATATTCATTTAAAGAAAAAATATAATGGATTAAGGGCTAAATTGAAGAATTTCAAGAACTTACTTAAAGAAGCACGAATCGGTTGCGAACTTCTATACTGGTCAAGTTAATGCTATAAATGAATGCTGAGAAAATCTATTTAAGGTAAAATGTCTTTTTAATTAATATATGATATCATATAATATTTATTTCTCATGTTTCTTTTTCATCATTATAGGTGTATAAAACGGCTCACAAATTTATGAAAAATTTATGTAAGGAATTTTCATACTTGAGTCAGATTTTTTGAGATACTATTGTAACTGGTTTGTATGCACATCTATCAACTAAATCTCCATCAAATAGTACAAAAGAGGAATATAGAAATGATGTTGATGAAGACTACTCATATAATGAAAAGGAGATCAAGATATAAGTTCTTCACGTAAGAGAAAGAAATCTCCTACGAATAAGAAGGCAAAGTAGATAGATATTAACATTGTAGAAGAGGTCTTGCTTATAATTGATGAAAGATCAAAAAGGAAGAACGATTTACTTAAGAAAAAACTGAGTGAAACATCATCCACTACAGAGAATAGATCTCAAGAATCTAACATAATGATGGAATATTCAAATTTCTTAAATGAATTGGATGTTAACAATATGCAATATGGAAAACCTATGAAGGCTATACTTAATTCTCCACTTCATGGGAATATTTTTACGAAGATGACAGATACAAGAAAGTCGGATTAGATTATGTTGCTTTAGTTATATTTTCATGTTATTGCATATTAAATTCTTATTAATTTGACACTTTTATATTAAGCACTATTCCATAGTTTGAACATTTTAAGTTTGGGTTTTATATTAATGTTTGACTTACTGTTGAGTTTATATTTTGTATGAACATTTTTTGTCAATGTTCAATTAAACCTTTTAATTGAATCTTTTATTAATTATTTAATGTTGGCATTGTAGATACATGAATTTCTTATCAGATTTCGAATCAGATTCTAATGATGAATTAAAGAAGGTAATCATTGTTTCTCTAGCTACAGGAGAGAACAAATATTTTCTTTTACAAAAGCAATCATGTAGAACTTCTGCTCTACTAGGTTATGATTGGATATTAGAACTTTTAAATAGAAATCCTACAAGGATTTATGGAAATTTAAAAATGAGAAAGATAATCTTCTTGAGCTTATATGATGAGTTGAAGAGTTTAGGAGGCTTCAAGGCAATAAATCATTTGACTATGGAGGAAAAAGTCGAAATTTTCTGGATAACTATAAGACATGGTGAGATAACAAGAGTCAATGCAGAACGTTTTCAATATTCGACCTGGACAATTTCAAAATACTTTTGCAAAGTCTTATATGTAATTAATTGTCTTTCAAAAAGAGTCATTACTGACCACCCTTTGCTAATATACCTCTTCAGATTCAACATGATTCAAAATTCTGTCCTTATTTTCAGATACATTCATATATTTAATTACCATTTTAATTATGTCCTTATGATTAATAATTATTTTAATATATATTTTATTTTTAATAGTGTATAGGATCAATAAATGGTATATATATTGATACACATGTTCCGATCGATAAATAAATACCATACAGGTGTAAAAGAATTACTCTAACCTAAAATATTATGTATTGCTGCTCATTTAAAATGCATTTTAGATATGTAATAATTGGATGGGAAGGTACTACAAATGACTCTCGAGTTCTTTTAGAAACAGTGACAAATCTAGCGAATCAATTTCATATACCTCCATAAGATATTATATTATTTTAAATAAACATTGTAATTATGATTCATTTTTAATATCTTTTTGTTAATATTATGTTCTTTATATGTTAGGTAAGTTATATTTAGTTGTTCCAGGCTATAGCAATATGCTTAAATTTCTTTCACCACACCAAGGTGAGAGATCATTTGTGAGGTTATAAAGAAAAAGAAAAACCTCAAGATCTACCGGAATTGTGTTAACTACAGGCATTCTTTATTAAGAAATGTTATTGAAAGATGTTTTGACGATCTAAAAGCAAGATTTCTTATACTTAAAAGCATGTCAAGTTATGATATCAAAAAACAAAATATGTCGTTATTACTTGTTATGTTATACGCAATTATTTTAGAATGTATGGACAAAGTGATAAATTATTTGACAATTGTGTTGAAAATCAAAAACAAATTAGAGAAAGTGAAAATAAAGATGCAAATTCTCAAGTAGAGTATATTATCACTCTAGCACAACTTTGATATATATCTTGAAAGGAGATAAAATTGCTAGACAGATATGAAATGATTATATTAGTTATAATTGATTTATGTTTCTTTTTGTAAATGACAATACTATTATGTTTTGAAGAATTATAATATGATGAACATCTTTTATTGATTATAATGACTTAATATAATTTTCTAAATTATAAAATTTTATTTTATACAATTAATGTGTAAATTTTTTAATTATATTAATTTGCATATATTTTAATTTTAGATATAATAATAATTAATTAATTTAAAAACATAATATATTATATTAAAAATATTGACATAATAGTATGATTATAAAAATAAAAACAAGATGATAAAACTAAACATATTTTATTTTTAGTTCTTTTTTACAAATCTTAACCAAACATGTTTCTGTTTTCAGTTTTTATATTAGAAATTTCAACTAAACAAGTTTATGTTTTTTAATTAAAAAACATAAACTAAAAACTAAAAACTACAACAACAAAAAACATAAATGAAACTAAACAACCTCAGAAAAAGTCGATTCATAAATGTAAAAGTCAACATATCTGTAACAAGTCATTTATCACTTTCTCAATATGGTCAATCTATAATCGTAAAATCATTAGTTTCACCCCCTCGAGCAGGTATCCAAATGTGCTCTTTCAATCAGAATATGACCTTCGCATGCGCTTTACCCTCACTTTTTAGATTATATGTAGACCAATCTAGACTTATTCAACTAAACCAACCATTATATGCAAATATAACAATGACATTCAATCATTGTTATGGATACCCGACCGTATCGGCCGGTACGTATAGTATCAGACCAAAATTAGTACGGTATATTAAGTTTTGGTACTGGGTTTAAATATCGATCGATACCGGCTCGTTTCGGTTGTACCGGCCGGTATTCAAAATATTGGCCAGTACCAAAAATTTTAAAAATTAGAGGATTTTTTTGCAAAATTTTCAAAATTTCCCTCCCTCCCTCCTACCCCCTTTTTTTCAAAGTTTTTAAAATAATAATTTAAATATTTTTATTACTAATAATAATTATAAATTCAGTAAAACTTAAAAATAATTCATTTTATTTTAATTAATTATTACTAGTAAATTACTTTTATTTAAATTTATTTTAATATTTTATATAATATTTATTAATAAAGTATTAATAAAAATATTTTTTAAAAATAAATAATATAAAATTATTATTTATAAACTAATATTTATTTTATATCTTTTTAATTATTAAATCAAAATTTATTTGAAATTTATATATTTTAAAAATATATTTTAGATTTAATTATATTTATTAATAATTATTAAATTAATTTTATATATTAAATTAAAATTTTGATTATGTCAAATTAAATGTAAAATGAAATGGAATGTGAAAAACAACAATTCTAAAAAATTAAGTCAAAATTTTGATAAAATACAAAAATTTGAATTATTTTCATTATTTTACAATAAATTATTATATTTAGATAATTTTTATATATAGATATATATTATATATAGATATAATTAGAATATAATAAAGATATATATAAACTAAAATGGATAAGATATAAACAAAAAAAGCTAAATTAAATAAATTACAACCGTATAATATAATAATGAACTGTTTTGTAATTTTTTAAAAAATTCATAAGCTATTTAAAAAATTTAAAAAATTACCCGAAATGGTACCCGGTATTAACCGGTACTGGTACAGTACTGTACAAGAACCCAATCTGATACCAAGTCCATTACGGTATTCATAACATTGTGGCTAATGAATTAGATTGACTTTTAATTTGTTATTAATGCCAAGGATCATGACGTAAAGATTGATATGCATGTACCTAGGATTTGATGGGATTGAATTTGACTTGGATGTATCCTAAGATTGGAAGTTAGTTTTATAAATGAATGCTTAAGAGTATGAATTATTCTTGGAATTAGGGTCTGGGTGTGAATATATGTTGAATGGGTTGATAGAATATGAATATGTGTTAGGAATTTTGTTTTACTACTTCTTATAAGTTGTTCAACTAAAATTCACTTTGAATCTCCAACATCACTCTTAGATTATAATACTCTCACTTCTCATTCTCTGTCAAAGTTTACTTCACTCATAAACTATCATGAGTCCATCACTGCCACAAAGTCATTAAAAATTTATTAAAAGTAAGTGACTAATTATGTGTCCAAAAGTTTTAGCTATAAGATTTTTCTACATTTTAAGTCCTAAGGCCCAACTCTATTAGCAAGTCACTCTCATATTAAATACAAAATTGTCTTTTTTGCAAGCTGTGTTTTGTGTTAAAAATTGCTCAATAATTGACCAACTTCGTCATTCTATTTTGTAGCTTATGGTTGTCCGTCTATTAAGGTAAGTCATCCAACTAATTCATGTCTACAAAGTGATTACTTTTGTGTTGTTCTTTCAATATTCTTAGAATCATTGATGAGTTTTTATGGACTAATTTAATAGTCTAAGTATTTATGTTTGGTTTTCGTTTGAATAATTGATGATACCGATGGATGAATTCACCTAATGTTCATGACAATCCTTTGCATAATAAACTCTTAGGATGATATCAAGGCTGGAAACCCATAATGCAGCTTCTATGAGGCTTAATCTTAAATTCAAACTTAATCTATATACTTCAATGTGATAAATTCAAACTTAGTATTAAAATTAGAAATTCACCTACAATTATGGATAATCCTTTGCTGAATAAACCCTAGCATGATATATTTGTTGGAAACACGTGATGGCAGCTCCCATGAGGCATATTAGTGAAATATTTCATGAGTCTAGGAGTCATAGTGAGAACTTGCTTTCTCGATTCATGTAGTCTAATAATGTCATGTACCATAGTGTTGTTTAAGTTTAAACTTAATTTATGAACTTTAATGTGATTAATTAAAACTTAGTATTAAAATTAGAAATTCACATACAATTATGGACAATCCTTTCCATAATAAACTCCTAGGATGATATATAGGTTGGAAAGCCATAGTACAACTCCCATGAGACTTATCGATGAAATATTCCACAAGTTTAGGAATCACAGTGAGAACTTGCTTTCTCGATTCATGTTGTCTAACAATGCCACATACCATAGTGCTTGTTTAAATTCAAAATTGATGTATGAACTTCAATGTGATTAATTCAAACTTAGTATTAAAATTGGGCATTCTTTTGTATAATAAACCCCTAGGATCACATATAGGTTAGAAACCTGTGGTGTAGCTCTTATAAGGCTTATCTATGAAATATTTCATTAGCTAAGAGTCACAACAAGAAATTGCTTTCTCAATTAATATGGTGTAACAATGCCATGTATCATAGTGCTTGTTTAAATTCAAACTTAATTTATGAACTTCAATGTGATTAATCGAAACTTAGTATTAAAATTAGAAATTCATCTATAATTATGTACAATTCTTTGCATAATAAACTCCCAGGATGGTATATAGGCTGGAAAGCCATGATACTGCTCTCATGAGGCTTGTCGGTGAAATATTCTATGAGCTTAGGAATCACATCAAGAACCTAATATCTTAATTCATATGGTGTAACAATGCCACGTACCATAGTGCTTATTTAAATTCAAACTTAATTTATGAACTTCAATGTGATTAATTTAAAATCAGTATTAAAATTAGAAATTCACCTACAATTATGAACAATCCTTTGTATAATAAACCCCTAGGATAGTATATAGGCTAGAAACCTATGATACAAACCATAAGGCTTATCGATGAAATATTCTATAAGCCTAGGAGTTAGAGCATGAACTTGCTTTCTCTACTCATATGGTGTAACAATGTCACGTACTATAGTGCTATTTAAATTCAAAATTTGAAAATGAACTTGTAATGATTAATGGTTATGTTTTAAAGACCAAGGATTGCATTTAGTAATTCAGTTATTTACTTTTAATTGTATACCTAGATGGATAAAAATTGGATGTCTCATCAAAAATGGTCCACTGAATACTTAAAAGAAATTAAAAGTTTCATGCAATTTGTTAAAGATCAAATGAGTGACGAATGTTATATTCATTGTATATGCATAGATTGCTTAAATGTCGAAATGCAAAGTCAAGATGTGGTATATAATCATTTGTTAATCCATGGCATTATCATGGTGAATGTAAGGACGCAAGTTGTAGTGGTAGTATTGGTACAAATGTTGATGATAGTAACAATAATAATGTAGATGATGGCGATGATGATGATGAGATTGGTGAGATGTTAGAGGATTATGGTAATGAATGATACTGGTTTGCCTAACATAATTGTTAGTATTACAGAAGATAATTTTGGGAAGTTATTAAAAGTTGCTTAAGAAGAAATATATTCAAGGTGCTTGAATTTCTCACAGCTATCTTTTGTTATCAAGTTCTTGCTTTTGAAGGTCTATAATAAATGGAGTAACAAGTCTTTTGACATGATAATTGACTTGCTCAATGACGCATTGCCTATTGGACACAAATTGCCCAAATCTTACTATGATGCAAATAAATTGTTAAAGGACCTTGGATTAGGATTTATATCAATACATGCTCGTAAGTAATGGGACCTCAGATTAGGATTTATATCAATACATGCTTGTAAGTATGTTTGTGCTATAGTTTGGAAGGACAATAAAGATCTTAAATTTTGTCCAATTATGGTACATCAAGGTGGCGAGTGGATGATAGGAGAGGGAAAAAGATACCGTATAAAATCTTGAGATATTTTCCTATTAAACAATGAATAAAAAGACTTTTTATGTTGATAAAAACAACCATAGATATGAGGTGGCATAAAGAGAAACACATTGATGATAACATTATGTGTCATCCAGTAGATTCAATGACATTGAAAGAATTTATTGGAAATTTTCCATGGTTTGCACAAGATTTCTGTAATGTTCGACTTGGTTTAGTGCCATACAATTTACCTCCATGGAAGTGTAAGAAGGAGTCTTTTATGTTATTGGCTTCACTTATTCCGGGACCTACTGCTCTTGTAAAGACATCCGTGTATACATGCAACCATTAATTGATGAAAATCTGTGGGAATTTGGATTAGAAAAATTTGATGTTGTTCAAGGTGAAACATTTATAATGGATTAAAAACATTTAGAAACTTTTGTAGACTATAAATGATTTTCTAGCTTATGGGAATTTGTTTGGATAGAGCACTGAAGGGTACAAGGGTTGTCCTATATATAACCATCAAACTTATTCAATGAGGCTACGAAGTAAAATATATTATACGAGACATTGTTGTTACGTGAAACATGGGCATTGATGGCGAAGAAGCAAATTGTTTAATGGTAAAGTAAAAATTGGGTGAAGCTCTTTTGTAGTTTTCTAGTGATGATGTAGTTATACAGCTATCACATTTGGTTAACATTACACCTGACAAATACTCAAGTAATATAAAGTGAAAGTGAAATGTTGTTGAGCTTAATTAGAATTAAAAAGCATATTTTTCAATTTATTATATAGGAAGGAATTGCTATTAAGCCATAATCTTGTTGTGATACATATTGAAAAAAATATTTGTGAGAATATTTTAGGAATTGTGATGGGAATTGATGGTAAATCGAAAGACACAATTAAGGCTAGACTAGACTTGTAAGACATGAATATAATAAAGTATTTACATTTGAAAAGAAGAGATGATGGGTCATACATTATTCCACCTGCTTGTTATAACATGTCAAAAAAGGAGAAGCAAGCTTTTTGTTAATTTCTTAAATTAGTCAAGTTCCCCTATAGATATGCATCTAATATAGCCCATTATGTGAATGTTAAAGAGGGAAAAGTGTCGAGGTTGAAAACTGTGATTGTTATGTACTTTTGCAATGATTACTTCTTGTTGGAATACATGGATGTTTGCTAAAGGATGTGTCCATAACTTTGGGATGATTGGGTGAGTTTTTTAAGCAATTATGTTGCAAGACTCTTAAAGTTAAAGAGCTTGACAAAATGGAAAAACATATTTATTTCTTTGATTTTATATAAGTTTGAACTAGTACTTCCCATCGTTTGTTGATTTTATGGTGCTTTTGCCAACTTACCATATGGAGTAAAACTTTGTTGATGTGTTCAATTTCGATAGATGTTCCCCATTGAAAGGTAATTTATATTAACTTCAATTTTTTTAAAAAAGATATTAGTTAGTAACAATTGTTAATGTTTTATATTTTGTTTTGGTTTTTATGCTCTCTTAAGCATTATGTACGTAATAAAGCTTAACCTGAAGGTCTATTGCAAAGGCTTATATAGCAAATGAATGGTTGAAATTTTGTTCGATGTACTTAAATGATGTTAAGATAAGATTTAATAGACCAAAATGTAACTTTGATTCTGATCAAGATGATGGTTTGTCAGTTTTCTCCCATATAGGCCACTTAGTGTTAGAAAATGATTGTTATAATTTACATTATATTTTAGTGGGTATTTTAATGTTTTTTAGTTGTTGATTAGATTATTTGTGCATGCTTAGGTTTAGAATTGTGTCAATGTAATTATGTGTTTGTGTTTGTGAGTGTTATGTGGTTTAGATCATATTGTTGGACTTTAATTTTGTGCATTTGAGATATTTTGATGTATTTGTTAGTGTTTGAGATTAGATGAAGAAGATTAAGAGAAATTGGGGAAAACTTGGAGGAAGAGCTAGGGTCACGATTGTGACAGAAGCAACCTAGCTATGGTCACAATCGTGACATCATTGCCATAATCATGACAGAATCTCATTTTCAAAGGTCACGACCATAACATACCTGCCACGATCGTGACAGGCGCGAGATAAATGTAGGGATTTGCTTCCATTTCTATTTTTAGAGGGTTGTTTTAGACTTTTTTGTATGGGTAAAACCTAATTTTTACCCTAAAAGACAAAAACCCTATAAAAGGAAATAAGATGACCCTAATCAAGGAGCCTCCATTTGCCACTTTTGGAAAGAAGTCAAGGAAGAGAGAAGAGGAGAGAAAAAGAAAAGGAGTTGTTGTTACCAACCACTCCAACCTTCCTTCCAAGATAACTTTTTCATTTCACATTGTTTATTTCATTTAATCTATGAAATGAATATGAGGATGATGAATATTTTCTTAAGAATGTTCTAAACTCTTTTGGGATTTATTCTTGAATCAATGGTGATTTGATTACTTTTGTTGGTAATGTGTTTGGGTATTGTGATTGTTTGTCATTTTTGCATACTTCTTTAACAAATCAAGAGAGTGAAATGATAGTAACATGATTAGGTTGGGTAATGAGATTTAACAACCTAATAGATCACATAAACTATCAAATTGGTAATTCTTGTGTGAGGACCCAATTGTCTATAAGAGTGCTTAAGAATTAATTAGAATGTGGGCTGTTTTGTTAATTGAGAGATTGCAAATTCAAAACTTTGGATTCAATTCGAGATTATCATTTAGGGTTTAATGGTTACGTCTTGAGAGAGGATAATAAACCTTATGAAATCCTAGGATCGATACCCATTAACTCAAAGGTAATTAAGTTAGCAATTAACAATAGGATAAATCCCCTCTTTTCATAATTAGTTAATCTTCCTTGTGTGATTTCTCGATTATTATGTAGTTGTGTTCAACTTTTCCCAAAAAAAGTAGTTGTGTTCAATTTTGATTTTCTTGCATTGATTTTAGAATTTCATTCTCAATTGATCCATATTCAATTGCTTAATTTTATGATCATTTTTGTTTTCATTTTAATTACAATTTTTAGATCTTAGACAAAGTTAGGATTCAATTAATTTAACTAATTCCTTGTTGGACTGACATCTTAACTACTACGCTTTAAAACTTGCACAATAAAAATATGTCAAGTTAACTAAAAACAAATTTGAAATTATCAATTGGTATATTTTGAAAATTTGCGACGAAGTTGACATATATATGGAGTATGTCTATTAACTTTTGAATCAGATTTTCATATTTCAATGTTGTGATTCTATCTATATTTCTTGATGTCTATTTAATTTTTTAAATAGAGAGCACAAAGAGTTGATTCGAAGCAAAGAGATTGTTAATGTTGAAGAAAGACATAAGCTCAAGTTCCTATCATGATTTATGACTCAAGTAAATTATATATTGATGGAATATTATGAACTTATAACAATTTGTATGTTAGATTAACTTGTAATTTCATTTTGTCGTACAAATGATACAGTTACATAACCGTAACATACAAGAGACGACAATAACATTACATTCTTTAGCATGTGGGCCTCATATGTGTGGGAAAAATATAGGTTGCATTGTTAATGGGATTATATTTCACATACAAGATCGAAACAATTGACTTAGAAGTCAAAATTGTGGGGCTGTTATTGAGGGATGTCATGACGATGAAATTATTGACTTCTACAGTGTCATCTTTGACATAATATAGTTTCATTACATCAATGATAAAAAGGTTGTTTTGTTTAAGTTGCAAATGATTTAATCTTCATGACATGAATGTGAATGGGAATATTACTAGCATTAATGTTAGTAAGACATGGTATGATAATGACCCTTTTATTCTTGCAAGTTAAGTGAAGTTTTCTACCTTAACGATACTATAATGGGCAGTAATTGAAAGGTTGTTCAAAAATTTTAACACTGAAATATCTTCGATTTTGTGAAAGGGATAATAGTTTAATCAGTGAGGAAGCTAATGAAGTCTATCCAGAGATTGAATCGGAGTTGAATAATGAAGTTGTTTAAATAGAAAATGCAGATATATCATCATTTCATAGGAGAGATGATTATCCCAATATAATAAAACTGGATGAAGCACAAGCCAATCTTATCGTAGAAAAAGACGAAGACTATATTGAGGATGAATTATATGATAATGATGATACTTTGGCCAATTATAATAATGATGACTAATCGAATCATAATGTAATTAATGATGATGATTTCCAAGATGTTGATCATGATGATTGAAGGTAACAAAATTGTTGTTTTTATGGGATTGTTGTTTATATTGTTTAAAAATTGATAAGCCACCATTTTAATTAACTTATGTTAGCCATCATTCAAATCAGATAATATACTTATGATGTTGCAATTCTACAACCTAATAATTGTTCTCCATCGGTCAAGGACAAAATTTGAATGTAAAGGGAGGTTTTAAAGTATTGACATCCATTTAGAAAATTAAGTGCTTACAAATATATAAAAGGGAGAGTTTCTGATTCATGCTTTTTTCTACAAATTTTGTAAAAACAATGTATTTCATTATATTTGTAAAAGTAATATATTTCATTATGCTTCATTTTGTACAAGTAATGTATTTCATTATGCTTCATTTTGTAAAAGCAATGTATTTCATTATGCTTAATTCATTTATCTCCAAATACTGTGATGTATGTATAACTTTGTTCATAAGTTAAGTTCATTGAAGCACTTCCTATTACTATATTGGTTGAAGCAAAAATGCCTCCTTTGTATGAAATGCACATCATTAAATAAGTGAATGCTTGCTTTCTTATTAACTTTCATTCTATAAGCATGCAATAAAATTTGTTAAGAGTTGGTAATAATAGTACTAATACATGTAACAAATTCTTTATTGAAAGAAACTACAATCAAATCAATGTTGATTTCTAAAATAATATTCACATTTTCTTTATATTTGTTAGATGTGTTATTTCTAGACACAAAAGTCAAGACTTGTACAGTTTTTAAGTTATACATTGTTTCTTTTAACAAATAATGAACTTTGTAATGAACGGAACACGTAAAAAATGTTTATAATATTATTCAAAATGTGGGGCCAAAGATCTAATCATCTTTTTTTAAAAAATTGAATAATATATTTCTGTAGCAAGAACTAATACAAAATAGTAACAAGTTTACAACCTAGAAGCCTTTAGGAGTCATTACAAAAGATTAGTAGAAGAAGAAACAAGAAATAAGAATAAAGAGCAAATAAAAGGAAAAAAATGCTTAAAGTTGCCTTCCGCTCCAATCATCTTTGATTATGATTTGTTCATATTTTGTCAAATGCTCCGAAATGATTTAAGGAACAAAGTACAATTATTTATATTGTTATTCTAATTAGTTTTATTTTATATTGGAAAATCATTAAAAAATAATTTAATAATATTTTATATTGAAAATATTTAATAATATCAATTATAGATATTCAATGTAATAACACCTGGACGAAACAAGGGAAAGAAGGTGGCAACTAGCGAAGATGTTCCTTCCCCACAACAACCAGCTCAATCTGATCCTATCTAACAACAACAACCAGCTTCATCCATTAATGAAGCAAGTCGGCAACAACCTCTATCAACTTCAACCAGTGCTGAGGGATCTTTAGGTATGTTAATCTTTACCACCTATAAGTACACTTATCCTCAAATATATATTTACATATTTAATGTATTTTTCCTTATCATTAATTTTTTTGATAGGTTCCAATATCGACATTAAAAAAAGAGGTAGAGGTATCATTAAAGGTTCAGAGTTGCAACACATGAATATTGCGATGAACAGTAAGTTGTCTGTGCATATTGATCCCAAGCAAAGTCGAACTATTGACAAGATCCAATCAGCAAAATCGTCCAGTGAATTAGGGGTCAATGTCATGAATGAATTGCTTTGCTTTTAGCACGCCAAGTAATTAAAGGAAGACAACTTGCTACAAAATGCTCTAGACAAAGTTTTAGTAATTTTTCATTTTATTTAATTATTTGTATTTTTTTACTTATTTAAAGACTAATTTTACTTTTACTTGTTGTTCACTGATGAAGCTCAATATTATCAATATCAAGAACCCTGAAATTTCAAGCTATATGAGTTTATTGTTGAAATAAAGGGCTAAGGATCATTGTTATTAACTATATAAATACCACAAATCTTTTCTTTCGGATAGGGAGGCAAAGAGACATGTTCTTGAAAAGGTGACTCCAAAAATTGGAGTCAAATGTGTGATTGTTGGGCCTTTGCCAATGTTAAAGTTTGACTTATTTCTCTTCACATTTGCTTCAATTAATCTTGTTACACAATTTAATTTAATGACTATTTCTTTGTTTTATTTAGTAAAAATGTGAGAAAACCAAGGTTAATAGAGAAAAAAAATGAAAACTCCTTACAACTAAGGCTCCAAATCCTTTGTCGTTGTACGAAATGAATTTATAAGTTCTTTGTTTAAATGTTATAATTATATAGAGTAATACAATATTATTTATTGTATTCCAATTCTTTTTTCATAAATAGAGTCAGAAGGAATTACATGGAGAAGAGTGTGATCATCAAACTTACACACTACAAGGAAGGTGAATGCTAGATATCTAAAGAAGTGCAGAATAATTATATAAGTATAAATATTAGTTTAATTTTACGTTTGTTTATTTATGTAGTACTAACTGATAATATTTGAATTAAATATTTATTTTTAAAATTTTTTAATAAGATGCAAGAATTGTTGCAAAGATTATCATATGTCGAAAATGAGCCAAACATAAAAGAGATTTGCAACAATGTCCTTGGTATAAGATTCGGGTACATCAAGAGTCTTGGGTATGACCCTAAGCCAATTAGTTCATCATCGTCACAACTAGCATATGTAAAGATACTTCAGGACGAAAATCGGATGCTTAAGGCTCAGTTATAATGTAATGAGAAAAAGTAAAATCGTACTGAACGAAAGTTGATCAATCTTAAAAAGATGGTCAACAAATACTTAACTTAAATTATGTAAGTAGTAGTGACGATGAGCACAAATCTTAATTTGTACATAAGTTTTTTTGTTCACATTTGTAATTAACATTAAATGACATTTTTATTAAAAAATGTTTTTAATTATTTTTATTTTTGTTTAATTAATTTTAAATAAAAATCTAAATATTATAAACAATAAGATGGATTAAAACTCTTACCATTAATTATAATTATATGAAATTTTTTTAATAGGATTGTTTAGTGAAAAATCAAAATTTGTCACCAAAACTTTTAAACTACGTTCCTCAAAATGTAACAAAAAATCAAAATCAAATAAAAAATTAAAAAATTAGCTAAAAAGATTTGGCTACGATTCCAAAATCGCCACTAAAACTTTTGAGCTACATTCTAGAAACTATCTCGAATGACTTTTACTTGCATTTAGTAAACCATCATAAAAATCTATTTTGCTACAAAATAGTTAAAATCGTAAAATATTATTACTTACAAACACAGAAACATAGCTAATAACTTTTAGCCACGAAAACAAAGTGTCCCAAATTTGTTTAAGCTACGATTTACCTAATCTTTGCTTATCACTTTTCACGACGTATTTGAGATCGAAGTGCAATATTTTTATGATGATTTTGTAAAAACATTGCCGATACTATTTGTTATCGCAATTTTGCACGATTCGTTTGATGATTTTTTTGTCACTAAAAGCCTCTTTTGTTGTAGTGTAATTGCATTATTTTTTGTAGGTTCAAGAAGTTGACATTGACTTCCATCCATATATGAAGCATAAAAAATAAAAACCACAATATTAACACGTATAAATAATTATATATAAACAACGTAAAGATGTATTTAAGTGAAAAAACCATAAAATAAGTGTTCCAACTAACTTTCCTAAATATTACTCCATATCCTCTAGTTACTTATACAAACACAAGCAGTTATGCTGTTAAATAATTTATAGAAGAATTACTTAAAATTAAGTATGAATATCAACTAACCACCCTTTTTGAATTTTTTAGATACATGATGTAGTATTTTAGCTTGTAGATATTGATTGTATGGGTCTTCGAACTGCACAATTATCAATATTGGATGAAAAGAATTGATTTTTTGGTGGCCTTCTTCTTTTGTTGTTGCATTATATATGTATGTACACCTTGTGATGAACAAATTAACATTTAATCCACATTTGAAATGAAGATAAAATAATAATAATAATCAGCTTAACAATTTCAGTTTGTCTTGTAGGTTGATCTTTATTTTTGCACTCTCTTATATTATGGCCAACTTCATCATAATGATAATATCAGATAGGTAATCCAACCTTATCCAATTTGTTTAAATTTCATTCTTCTTCATTCTTTTCTCTTTTTCAAGCTTGTTTTGGTCTTTTAGGCATCTTCCTAATCAATGAAGGAAATATTGGCTATAAAGGTTTAGTCTTTGGCTAAAATTTTAGACCATTAATGGACATATTGATAATTCTTTAACTAATATTCATGTTTATAGTATCGACTGACATAAGCATTGATATCCTCCCTTTGATATGATATATAAGCCACAACATCCTAACATAAAATTCCTCTTAAATCTCAAAGTCTACCCTAACAAGTTTGTACTTATAAATCAACAATAAACTTGTTTGCAAAAAGAGTGACTTTAAATTTCAAATTTTCATTAGTCTTGGTGATATGGTGCCTTAATTCCCTTTATGCAACCTTGATTTTCTTCCTAATTCTTAGGTATATATCATTAATTATTCATATTCCTTTCTTCGTGTATCTGATTAATTAAGGCAACTCGAATATCTTCTAACATATTGATCATCATTTTTTTAGCTTCGTAAATGAATCTATTAAATGTCTCTGATGTGTTATTGTAAACTATTTCACACTTCAGTTTTATGCTCACAAATGGCTTCACAAAATTCTTTGGTTTCCTAACTTTGAAACCATTATAGGCCTTCTTCAAAATACTCTTCAACTACATTTTTACTTCATCAAATTTTACATTCGTTCTGTAATTCACCACTTGCCAAAATAAAATCCTATATGTATGACTTTTATGAAGAGTCGATCAATTTGTATAGAGATATCAAGCATGATTTCTATGTTTAGCTTATGGGAAGAGATTCTTTAGTGCACCCACTAATTAAATCCTATAATAAAAAAGTAATGTAAGTTGAAGAACTCAAAGCCTATTAAGAAATGAAAATCACATGTATGAATATTTAATGTTTATCTTTATTGAGCGCTCACAAAATTCCATACATCTCCATTTATGTTTAGATCTTCATCAAGAATTTCAAAAACCAATGCAAGATTGATAATTTTCTCCCTAAACTATGGCCTAAGGTATAAGAAACATTTTATTGTTATTTTCACGACCAACTGTAGCTAATAAAGCAACTATAAGGAATGTCTTTAAGAAACATCCATATAATCTAATTAAATTTCCCACATCCATTAAGAAAACCATACTTCAAAGTACTAATTCCATTTAGTTTGAATAATAGATTGCCCATCTTTATCAACTCATCATAACTTTTATCCATAAAGACTATAACTTGGTATTATGACATTCAGCGGATCCTTGCAGCATAATAAAAACTTCCCATTTAGTGCCGTAACATTGGGATTTAGTCACCTGTAATGCATATTTTCTTTGAAGATCATCTATCATCATATTAATTGGTCAGTTTGAGTTCCTCCTAAACTTGTGTAAGAATTCATTTGCTAACTATTTCCTGCTAACTTGCTTATTTTTTTACACTTTCCTATAATTATGCTTGTATTCTACTATCTTAACAACACTTTTTTTTTCATTTCCAATCCAACTACCATATACACAAAATGGACATTGTGGCTCACAAATAACCTCCATTCTCATACCAAATCTCACAATTGAAACATCATATCCATTAGCAATCGGATAGTTTCCTATTGCCTGCCTTTATCTTCTCATTCTTAAACTTAATAACAATTTCAAACTTAAAATCCTTTATATCCACTTGTGGATTAAAGACAATGTATTTCTTCTTTGAAGCAAATGCCTCGCACTATCCATTATCACCACCAACTGATGATTGAACTTTAGCATCACTATCCTCATATTCACTACACCAACCATGTGAAATTCCTTCTTGTCTTTGTGTATGTTTGGAATAATCATCATCTTCATTGCAATCCTTTCCTCTACTTTTAACCCTATTTACAACATTGTCACATTCAAATCCACTATGTACAATCTTTGAACATCTATTATCATTTATTCTAGTAATAACATATTCTTCATCATCTATTGTGAATAACTCGTCTTTAAATGAATCATCTCCAGGTTCACTCATCTCTATGAAAATGAAATCTCATCTTGTTCTACTTGAACTTGGAACCACCTTTCATCATTTATACTCATATTTCTATTGTGTATTAACATTCAAGTAATTTCCAATATCAAAATTAGATTCTTCACCATCTATTACAGGATGCTCATGACTTCAACATTATGGTATTTCAATTCTTCCTTACGATTGAGCATTACCAATAAGTCCTTATCACGGTGGAAGCTTAACTCCTTTAAGCTTCCATTAACTCATTAGAAAATTTGTAAATATGGATATTACTCTGTCTTTTATTTTTAGACACTCCTTTTAAGACTAGCATGTTAAATTACATCAACAATCACATCCTTCTTCATTTTAATCTTATCCCAAAATATTTATTATTTTCATGTCTTTCTAACATCCTCCCACAATGAAATTCAAAATTTACCAACATCTACAAACAAATAATTATATCATTTGTTTTTTAATTAAACAACATAAATTAGAAGAGGATCTTCTAATAATATAAACATGTATGTACAAAGTAACTAATGTAAGATTTCAGCATTTGATGTAGTAAATTTCAAGATGGTCGCTTCTATCAAGAGATATCTAGGCTACCAATTTTAAGTAATAGAAGCCAAATGACTTATGCGTGGAGAGTGTAAGTAAAACAAAATCGATAGAAAAACTAAATGGATGAATAAGAGAATTTAAAACATAAAAATATCAACTAATATCATGATAATCCTAATAATAAATTACGTGATTTAACATTAACTCCACAATGTTTGTTAAGTAAGAAGTATTTAAAGTTATCTTAAACTAAAGTTATTTGAACTGTTAAAATGGTATTTGAGCCATTTTGAACCTTACCCTTTAATGCAAGTTTTAAGCTGTTATAATTTGAACATTAATTAGTAGCCTAGTTAATCATAATTAATTTAGAGAATCGCCATTCTCATGTAAGAAACCGCATGTACAAAGCAAGTTTGATTAGTGAAAATCTGTAGTTTGATACCAAACAATCATACTGTTCATGTATTGATCTTCCACCAGTGAACAACTAGTTTTACCTTTTAAAATTAGAGTGGAATTATTTATGCATGGGAGCACTTGAATTATTTATGCTTGTAAGCAGATTCCTTCTTCAAAAGTCAAAATTGTGATGTTGGTTTCGACATTTTTACTTTTTATCAAACAAAACACATATAGTGAAACACACATTTTGTAGAAAAAGGCAGCAAAGCATAATGTGTAAACCAAAACTGCAGTAGACAACAAGAAGGCAAACCTCAGACAATGGGCAGAGAATCAGGGTGGTAGATGGGAGGGGAAATATAGGCAGACGAGAGGAGAAAGTTAACATATAAACTTTTTCTTGACACATAACATCTCAATTATAAATTAACAAAGTTAACATGATTTGTCACATCAATTTTGTTAAGGAAGAGATTAATGTCAAATTATTTTTTGGTAAGAAATTAAAATTTTATATATTTTATCGTTATTTTTAAAATTCAAATTATAATTATAAAATTGTGTAAATTTTGAAAATTTTTAATAATTAATTTTTAAAAAATAGATCATCTAAATTAATTAAATCCAAAATAAAAGTTTATACAAATATTAAAATTGTCATTTTTATTTTATACAAAATGTTAGGCTTAACGTCTCTTTTGGTTCAAGCTCTTGACAATCTAGGTTGGAATTGAAAACTGGAACCAGAAAAGAGATGCGAATTGAATCCTTCGGATCAAAATCTTGATCAGCCAATCAATTAAAAGAGAATCGTTAAAATAGGGCCTTAAATAAACAGCCTAATGCAACAATAGATTATCGAATGAGCCCAACTTGACCCAAAAACATAAAAGATAAATGAAATATGAATAACTTAAATCAAACAAAAAAAAAAAAAATTTTCGTAGAAACGAGGAACTCAAGAACTCCAACATTTTTGGAAACAAGAATAAATCCATACATGACATGTGAAAACCAATGTTATGAATACCGTACCGAGTTTGGTACGAGATTGAGCTCTGAAATAGAACTGTACTGATACCGGTCGATACCGGGTACCGTTTCAGGATATTTTTTATATTTATAAAAGAGTCCATAAAATTTTTAAAAATTGCAAGATAGTCTAAATTGATATATTATACAGCTGTACTGTATACTTTACTAGTTTACTGTTTACATCAACCATACTTTCAAAAATCTTAATAATAAATAATAATGACAATTAAT
>JANTPM010000005.1:24239167-24250352 GCA_025434745.1 Erythroxylum divaricatum | reverse complement strand
TGAATGGTTGGTTAAGAATCCTGCAAGTCTATAAGCACAAGTTTCAGGACTATGAAAGTCGGGCTCCGGGAGCGGGGTCCGACAGATAACCCCCAAGTACAATATTCAACATCCAAAAAAAGTCTTACAACTAAAAAATGTCACTTATTCACTTGATAACTCCAAAATGACTTACTCACATAAATACGACACAATGATGCTCAAATGATTGAAAAAAATGTGTGTATACAACACCCATAACCTTTTTTATAATAAAACCAATGAGAAAAAAACCTATTTATAGTGTTTTGGGGCCCAAATAACTAATGGAGCCAAAAACGATCAATAGGCATTCAAAGTTCAAAATTCACTAATTGTTGGAACATTGGTCAATTATTACACTTATTGGTTGACCAATACATCAACCAATGTTGCCACAAACTCATAATATACCAAATTTAACAACTTTTATATATTGATTGACTACTAACCTATATAAGTTGACTAATTACTCCAAAAAATGATTTTAACAACTTCAAATAATCAAAACCAATTTTTTAAATCTAAATATGATTAAAACACTTCCCAAAATATTCCCTAAAGATTATTAGAAAGATTAAGAGGCTTTTATATTAAAAATAAAAGTTTCAGTGTCTCTTGATGAATGTAAAGACTTGTTCAATAAATAAGATGAAATGATTATATAAAGTGAGCATTTTAGATCATCAAATTAACAAAGTAAGCTTACAAATAATAATATAAAATGTGAAATGACCTTGATGAGCCTTGAACTTCTTTTATTCTTGCTTTGATCTTCATTTCATCAGTTTTAAACTTCAACTTCTCTTTATTAACTTCATACACTATCTTCTTAAGTTTTTTGGCTCTATTTTATTCAAATATTTCTTTTCGTCAAAATAATAAACACATTAGTAGTAATTATATTTTTTATCATCAAAATACTGATTGGAACCTCCCTTGGTTCAATAATCTCCCCCTTTTTGATGATGAAAAAATACTTATAGTATTAGAAAACAACAATGAATAAAATTAAGGACATAAATAAATATTAATATAGTGATTAGCTCCTCCTTAATTGATTTATAACAAATAATTCAATATAAAGAGCATAATTAAATATCAAGAACCCCCTGAATGTTATCATTCTCTTAGAATTTAATATCAACAACTTTCTCTTCTTTTTGGAATCATAAAAAAGAAATCTATTAACTAAAAATGCATAATATAAAGTGTCTTGCATCAAGCTAAGATGGTAAAAAATCAAAACATGTTTGCCTAAGATTGATGAATTTTACTCATTAAAAAGTGTTATTAAATATTTAAGGAGTCAAAACAAAAGGTCAATTTTGCTTGTAGCATCCCTAATATTGTCTAATTTGAAATTTTCCAATTTCGGTATTATTCCTAAGTTAAAATTTTAATTAAAGCATTGAGCGTGACTTTTGAAAAAAAAAAAAGAGTTGGAATTATAACAAATAAAGCTTAATTGCAATATCTAACAATCAATTCCACAAATGAGTGTATAATTTATAAAGTCCTAAATTTCAAAAATAATGATGGAATAAAAAAGTCAAATTTGGAATTGTAGAATGAAAAATTTGATGCAATCACACTTAAAAAATTAATTGAATAATGTAATTTATAGAAAAGACATGAAAATTATCAAGTAATCCTAATGTTAGAGGCCTATCCAAAGAGAATGTGAATTATAAAGATATTTAATAAAAAAGAGGACAAAATTGAAAGGATAGCTATCTATAATAGGGTAAGGTGTTTTTCAAGATACAAATGAGTTATTCGAGGTTTTGAGGAGCCTTAAATAAGAAAAAGAGAAAATAGAAGAAAGGAAAAGGAGAGGGGAGTTAAATTATATATACTAGTCAATCACTCAGGGAAAGTAGTTGTATCCACAAATGGTTATGGTTGACCTCCATATATTGACCAAATATGTCTCAAGTTAACTTAGTTATGATCCCAGAAGTTCCCTAAAAGAGACATTGGATGACCATTATGGCTTAGTGGGTAACTATTATAGCTTTATGATTTTCCATTCATGTAATAAACCTTCTCATAAGCATATTGGAATAGTAAAATTTCTTTAAAAGAGGAACATTGATCAACCACTCCAAAGCATTGGTCGACTAATGTGAGTAATTGGGCTACTAGAGCTTCGACCAAACAAAGAACAAACTCATTAGAAATATAAAAGAACATCAAATAAGTGAGTTTGTTAGTTTTCTACTTTCTTTTTTGGTTTTCTACTTACTTATCTAGTCATTATTAGAGGTTTGATGTTAGTGAACAAGAACAGGAGTAGGAAATCAATCCTGTTTGTCTCTGCTTGCTATGGACTAACGTTGTTGCTTCTAAAAATTGCAAGAAATCGATGGTTGAACTTAGGCAACAATACACTTGCTTATGTGATCCCAGTTAAGCCTAGCAATCTCTACAAACAAACAACCTATAAACTATGCAACAATAACCTAGATAGTATATACCATTGATTCTTTAAGTGTCACATCTTTACGGAGTTTTGAATGAACTTTCAAATGATGAATAATCATTTTTGTAATGCTGATGATTAAGAACTTATGATTACATAGGCTTATAAAAAGCATAACTTGGTGAATAAGGACTACATTCTAACCAAGATAACCTTACGCTTTAGTATATATGCTATGTGGGTGGAAAGGAATGGACATACTTTTAGCAACAAAGATCGAGATAGGAGACTTTAACTAAAAGACGTTGTAATGAATTAGTGACATTATCTTGGCTAACATTAATACCAACTTAATCTTTACAAATATGATAGTCAGATGGAGATTATGTTAATTCTCATATAGTCTCCAAAATTCTCATCTTACATGTTTTTTAAAATAAAAAATGAATTAAGAATTGAAAAGCAAGAAAAATGTATGCAAAGGAAGCATCAATTTACGATTTAAGTGACTCCATTAAGGGAGCTCATATAATACAAATGAACAAATAGGTTTTGATATAACTAAAGCCTTTATTCCATTTCCACAAATAAACACTCCATGTATTATTAAAGTAATCAAGGTTTTGAAATTTGTGCTTGAAGACATTTGTATGGAGTTTGATCCTCTGTATATGGTTGTTACCGAATTGCCCCTTGTTATAAATAGTATTAAGGAAAATTTGTGTGTTCCACTTATCGCAATTGGTTGTGGCAAGGTAGGAAAGTGACAAGTAGAAGCATCATTTCACTGTGACATTTAGATGTTTAATGGTAAAGCACAAATCAATTATCTCATTCCATGCCTTTGAGGCATCATAAATTTAGCATTTTTGTAGCTTCATTCTCCAAGTACCTTAAGGAAACTCACATTGAAAGAATAAGTGACTGATGCTTTCTTTTCCTTTTTTGCATAATATACACCAGTTGGTGAGATTTAGGAATTTTTCCAACCTAACAACTATTGGCAATTTGTGTTTCATATCCAACCTTAACATAGTGGATGCACGAGGCAGTAGATGTTTGACCCAAACTATTTTGGTCCATAGGATTTTAGCCAAGTTGCCTTAAAAAAGTTTTCTTCATGAGTGATTGGTAAAGTTGCCAATATTAGTGTTCTTCTATTTTATAGTATCTTCTTCATCATTGGTTTATGTTTGGAAGATCTTAAGCTGATTAAGTTACGAATAGGTGTATGTCTGAAGATTTCCTTATTAGATAGAGTTATACCTAATGTCACCTCTTATTGAATAAAAGGTTTGAGAGTTGTAACATAACTTAAGTTAGTCAAAGGTCCACTTGATAGCCAATTATTGTGCCATAATTTTATTAATCTTCCAATTCCAACTCGGTAAATAATTTCTGACTTGAACTTGCCCCTGATTTTCAAAATAGCTTTCATTGAGATGAAGTAGAGGATTTGAGGTGAATATTCCATATGCTTTTACCTTTGATGTAGATATCAAGAATCCATTTGATCCATAAGGCTTGTTTATCCTTCAACAATCTCCAAATTGTTTTAGTTAGCATGACCATGTTTAGTGTCTTAAGAGGACTTATGCTCAGACCTCCTTCATCTCTAGGAACACATACATCATTCCATTCAATTTTGGCTTTGTTTAAAGTTTTTTTGTTGCCTAACTAGAGGAATATTTTAAAGATCCTATCAATGGTATTAATAATAGAAGCAGGGAATGCAACATGAGCTGCCCATTATACATTGATGGAGTTTAAAACTGAAGCAATAAGTTGAGCTCTACTAACTATAGGTAGTATCTTAGCTCCCTAGGTAAATATTATATTGTTAATCCTATCAATCAAAATATTATAGTCTCTCAAGGTCAATTTTGAAGCAGCTACTATAATGCCAAGATAAAGCATAGGAAAGTGATGAAGAGTGAATCCAATAATAGCCTTATGTTTTGTTCCTATCTTATGACACTCCTAGAGAAGTAGATACCACTCTAGTGTAATTGATTTCTAGTTCATACAGTTTGTAGAACACTTTTAGAGATGTTATAAGAGCTGATATTTATTTGGAATTAGTTTTAGAAAGAAGTATTAGATCATTAACAAAACTCATATTTATGATTTGCATTCTCTTGTATCTACAATGGAATTTGAAATGAATAGTTCTTTCAACTACTCTTCTAATAAGTCAGTTGAACATTTCCATCACCAAAATAAATAAGGTGTTATGGGGTCACCCTAATGAATTCCTTTATAATTTTTGAAGAATCTAATGGGTTGTCCATTAACCAGAATGTTGTAAGAAGGAGTGGTTATGCATTGTTTGATCCACTGGGTGAAAGATTCTAGAAATTCTATTATATTAAGGGTATTAATAATGAAGTCCTAATCCAAATTATCATATGCTTTTTTTAGATCAATTTTAGACATACAATTCTTGTTGCCTCTTCTTTTAAAATAGGTTTTTACCAATTCCTATAATAATAAGATGTTTTCTCCAATGATTCTTCTAGGGATATAGGCACCTTATGTTGGATCAATGTGATTCCAGAGCACATTCTTTGACATGTGAGCTATGATTTTTGCAATGATTTTATAGATGGAGTTACAATAGCTAATAGGTATCAAAAATATGAAAAAATTTTCTCTCACCACCTTTGGGAATGAGATTGATGAAGGTTTTGTTAAGCTCAGTGAGAAGGGATCCTTTGTTAAAGAATTCTATAATAGCATCCATAACCATTTGCTTGGTTAAAGGCCATGATTTGATTAAAAAATTCAAACCATCAGGGCTAGGAGCCTTGTGAAGGTTCAAGGATTTTAAAACATCCTCAATCTCTTGTATAGTTACTGGTTTACTTAAGATTTTTGCTTCTTAAGCATTCAAACACCCCTTAATGATTTCTTTAATAAGAGGGATAGATGAGTAAGCATTCGTGGGAATATTCATCATGCTGGAGAAGTGATTAAAAGGCCCACTAGTAATTGGTATTGAGAGTCCATCTTATGAACATCATTGTTTAAAGAGATTATTCTGTTGTTATTTTTCTTGGTTAACACAACTCTGTGATAGAAAGAAGAGTTCCTATCTTCATTTTTTAGCTATTAAATGCTAGACCTTTGCTTTATAAGAAAAAAATTGTAGGCTAAAGCCTTGATGAAATTATGCATAGCTACCTTTTCCATCTCTTATAGGTGCAGAGAAGAGGGGTTGTTATAGAGCTCTTGTTTGCTTTCTAAAGATCATTCCTTACTTTGTTTAGCAAATGATTGGTGTTCCCTACATTCTTCATAAATAAAATTTTCATCTCCTGCTTATTGATTTCATATTCCTACCATAGATAAACCATTTAGACCTCTTGAATCTCACATTTAAACCATTCCATATTGCCTCATCAAACCTACTAAGTCAATTAAGAAATTATTAAATCTTAAAGGGACTTTGGGACTTACTGAAGACATGTGGGTGATGATAGTTGAGTGATCCAAGAGATTACTATTAGTAAATATAGTATAGTTGGATTGGAAAGGCTTGAAACCATTGCTGATTTGCTAAGCTGAGGTCTAGTTTCCTTCTAATGAAATTTTCCCTAGTTTAATTATTGCTCTAGGTAAATAACTTTCCACCATGGGGAAGATCAACTAGTTAAGCTTTAGCTAGACATTTTCTCAGATCTGGATATGGATTTCCTAAAGATCTATTTCCATCAGCTTTTTCAAATTTGATGATAAAGTTAAAATCACCAGCTAAGAGCTAAGGGAGATATTATCAACTACAGCTTTGAGTTTGCTCCATAAGAAAGCTTCTTGATATGAGCATATATAAAAGAAATATGAACTTTTCTACCTGAGCTCCCAATCAGCAACTTTAGATGAACAATTTGATGAATTATTCATATTGTGGAAACATACATTAAAGAGGAGTCATAATACACCGAACAATTTGATGAGTTATTCATCTTGTGAAAACATACATTAAAGAAGAGTAGTAATACACCAAAATTCTACCATTGGGGTGATGGCTATTGTTTATGACCTCCTTTCAATGATCAGGTAACAACTTGAGTAAGTTGCAGTTTCCTTGTTTTATGTGAGATTCTGAAATTCCAATAATCTTAACTTTATTATAAGTAATCATGGTTTTGATCAAAAGTTTCTTGTGAGGAGCATTGGGTCTTTTAATAATCCGTGTCAAGATCTTCATAAAGTTGACTCCAATGAGCAAGGTTTCTTTTTCCTATTTAGTTATCTCTTAGTGACAAGTTCAAAACCTTGGTTATTGCTCTCTATTTCTTCTATGATCTCCTTGTTTGAAGTTTTAATTGGGGTATTTGTTACTCATCTTTTTCCTGATTTACACTCGTTTAGTTTATGGATGATCCTCAAGAGTCTCTGTATTTCCTGGTAGGCTTAATTACTTGTCACCATTTGGATCATTTACCTGTCGAGAGTTGCTCTCTTTTCCATTTAAAGTGCAAGTATTGCATTTAACAGGGTTGATTGAAGCTGACATTTGCATTGCATCATCTGTGGTGTTCAATTCCCTCAGTTCCTAATATTCAATAGTTTTAAAGACTTTCCTTGTAGGTTACCATACCTTTTTATTTTTCGTTTGGGGCTTTTAAGCGTAAGACACCAACTGATCTTCTACTAGTTCCATATTCTCATCAAGCTTGATGATTGGAATTTCCTTAGGTAGATTGACCATCAAGGTTATCAAGCTATATATTCTTGCAAAGTTTATTCTTTTGATTTCTACAATCGCTTGATCCATATATATTGGCTTGCTAATGAAGCTTGCCAAGTGACTAAGGCCATATGTTGTCCAGTACTCAATTGGTACAGCAAGTATGCAAATCCAAATTGATATATGCTCTTATTTAATCATTTCCAAATTTAAAGCAGGGCGCCAGGCTTGAGGCAAAAGTGGGTTATTCTAAACATGCCATGGACTAGCCTGTAATATCTTTTTAGCAACTTCTAGATAGGAGAACCTGAAGAGAAAAACATCTTCATTATTGACTAGCACTTCTTATAATTCGTGTTGTTTCTAGTTATTTAGAGTCCATTGTTTCATGACAGTAAGTGCAGCTCTTTTTTCTAAGAAGAATCTAAGTGGAGTATAATTCCAATTTTTTTAGCACCTGCTTTAAGGAGATCCAAAGGGGGAGAGACAATTCTACGATCAACAGACTCATTTGGAGGTCAGAAGCTTAACTTAAACTCAGGTCTAAAGTCATTTGCCGCTTGTACCCAACACTTTTAATGGAATTCTTTATGGGATTAGAATGATAGAGGGAACTGGATGAAGGTGTGGTTTGATAGTTAGGGAAGGATGGATCTAGTTGTGAGGGTGCAGAGGTGGAATTCAAAGGCAAAAAAAATTTCAAAGCCATGGAAGGAGGGTAATGACCAGTGGATAAAGATGACAAAACTAGATAAACAACTAAAGAAGAAGCTGGAGGGATGAGTGATGAAGAGAGGAGCAAGGGATGATGTTGCATGGACGTGCAGTGGAACAAGGAGATCAGAGGTTCTCAAGAGATGATGAAGACAGCAGTATGCAACAGAAGAAGGTGAGAGGGAAATAACGGTGACAAGGTGGGTTAACAGAAGGCAATGCAGTGAGAATAGGACAAGAGGAAAAACAAAGATGTAAGCAGCAAAACAAAGACAAGGTAGTCGGAGAGTTTTGACACCTGCGAATGGGCCATGGAGATCGTGGATTGGACCTGGGCTTGGCATAGCTAATAAGCATAAGGTTGATCTTTGAAGAATGGACCGATCGGTCCACAGGTCGTTATGACTGAGTTCGGACCCAGCACGACCGACCCGACCACATATCAAGTCTTGTCATTTCACATTTTAAAAAGCTCAAATGACTTCGTTTACCATCCCTTCACCTACATGTTGAGATACTAATGTCTTTCAAGTCCAAAATGTATGCGAGTGAAGTAATTAAGAACATCGTTAAGGATTTAGCAACCCGCAGATTACACATTGTAATCAAAAGAACAAGTACGTATCAAGTAGGCGTCCAACGTTGTGCTTACCCCAGATATGCATCCATGGTAATGTGAGAACTCTTCCCCCTTTCTAAGGGCTAAGGTATGCATGTCTGATAAAAGCAGAAGTTGTGCGCCTAAGTTCATTTTATAATGGATTTAATAAGGGAGCTTGTTCTCTCTTTATTCCAAGTTTGCCATGTATTTAGATGTCTGAAAAAGCCGAGTGAAGATTGTATACGCACCAGCGGAAGTGTATGTAACAGCAGGTTAGGGCCTTGATCATTAACAATCACCTGACCGATGAATTCGCCAAGGAAACTTAAATTTCAGGAGTGAACTCCCTTATACTAGCCACTGAATTTGTGTTTTTTGTTTCTATGCTCCTCACGTCTCCATGCTAACAAATCACCATGGATTAGGGAATTCGTCACCTTTTAACATATAATAAACGTTTGTTTGGTTCTATATAAGCTTAACAATTTTGGATACTTAATCATAACAGGAAGCGTTCAAAAGCATCAAATATTCAGAGGAAACAAAAGAGATTTTGTCACCATAGTCCATAGACAATCATATAAGAATATCAAATGCGATAGAGAGGGTCACCAGCCTCACATTTAATGGTGGGATCCTGGGGACCAGCCTCACATTGAAGTAGCACAAAAAGGGAAGTTTGGCATGCGAGAGAGAGGGTGACAAGAGAGAATGGAGTTTGCTATCAAAATGGTAGCGGTGGACTCGTTCATCCATGTTTTTCTTCTAGCAAGTCACTATCAAACTAAACACTGACATAAGAGACACGACACGCAAAAGGTTCTTGTTAGCCAAAAAGTTTTTAAAAAATTAGAACGATTTATTTGAAATACAAAGCGTCATGAAAATTACTGTTTCTCCTCTTTGGTACAATAAGGTAATAGGTTCTAGTCTAGAATTAACGCCTTCTCCATTAACTTCAGTGGAGTAGGAACTGGCTCCGAAAATTAATAAAAATCGACAAAGGTAAAATAAAAAAGATAAGAAGATGTGTGTATAAAAAGGTATTTTTATATGGAAGAAGATGCGTGCCTTACATAGAAAAAAAGAGCAAAGTCATGGCAGTGGGGGAGAGTCAAAGGATCAAAGTGTGAGTAGTATAGATATAGCAGAAAGGATTCATACTTTGACAATAGAGTAAAGACATATTAAAGCAAGAAGGAACGTTAGTAACGTTATTGGTCATAACTACGGTAATAACATGATGAACGTTGCATCATAACGTTAGTAATTGAACAAAAAACAATAAACGAATGCATAATCAAGTTTTGGAACAACCAAAACACCAACAATCTCCCACTTGATCCAAACATTGAAAAATAAATTGTAACAATTTATGAGAAAAATAGGACAATAATCAGGTGAACTAAGTCTTGAACCTAGTGTCCAAAAAATTTTAAAGACAGAACCTGCTAGAGAAATAAACAGTTTCAAAATGCCATAGTCTCATTATTGCTCTAGAGAGATAGCCCAAATACTCGCTCATAGGAGGGTAACTAGTTCCCCACAATCACGTAGGTGAGTCCATCAAGTGTGTACTACTCATACCACCCAAACTTGGGCTATAGAACTCATTAAGGATTAAACAATCCAACCTCATCAAACACAATAAGGTCATGCTAGGGATGTTATTCAACAACTGAATATATCTCAATATTATACAACAAACAATGTACAAATAAGTAGTCACCACGTAACTTCGTTTGACCTATTGAACTTGGTTTCCCAAGACGGGTGTTCATCACGAGGTTACCATACAATTAGGCTCAACTCCATCCATATAGTATACAATTAGGCTCAACTTCAGCCCTTTAGCATACTCTGAAACTAGTTTCCTACTCAAAGATTTTGTAAATAGATTTGATAAGTTTCTTTTTGACTTGACATAGTCTAGAGAAATTGCACCATCTCTAATTAAAGTATAGAAAATTTTATGTCTCAATCTAATATGTTTACTTTGTCATTAAATGCCCTGTTCTTGACAACATGAATGGAAACCTACGAATCACAATGAAGGAACGCAAAAAGAATTGGTTTTTCCTAAAGTGGCATATCCGCTAAGAGATTCCTTAGTCACTCAGCTTCCCTTCCTGTCAATTACAAAGCCATAAAGTGAGCCTCCATTGTTGATCTCACAATACACGTTTGCTTAGATGATTTCCAAGACACAGTAGCTCTTGTTAAGGTAAAATATAACCACTGGTAGAGTGTATATCATTGCTCTCTATAACCCAGTTAGCATTAGAATAACCCTCTATTATAGGAGGATGACCACCAAAAGATAATCCATAATGCATAGTACCTTTCAAATACCTTAACAAACTAATTAATGCATTCCAATGGTCTTCACTAGGATTATAAGTATACTTACTAAGTCTACTCACGTAGTATACAATATCAGGACGAGAATAATTCATTAAGAACATCACACTACTAAGAATTTTAGCATACTCAACTTGGTTTACATTGTCACCAAGATTTTTCTTTAAAGTAACACTAGCGTCATAGGGAGTCTTGACTGGATCAACATCATAGTAACCAAACTTCTTCAAAATTTTGTTAACATAATGAGTTTGATTCAACATAAAACCAAAGTCAGTCCTATCAACTTTGATTCCCAAAATAAAGTCCATGAGTCTAAGATCTTTCATATCAAAAGAGGACTTTAGCAAACTCTTAGTAGTATCAATGACAG
>JANTPM010000005.1:24170977-24198786 GCA_025434745.1 Erythroxylum divaricatum | reverse complement strand
GCAAAAATTTGCTCTCCATATTTTCAATTTAGAAGTTATATTTTTATGTGTTATACAACCCGATGGATATCCAAAAATCTGAATAGCCCAATAGATTTAGATATAGGTAGTAAATCGTAAAAATCGATGGATATGGATATGAATATGAGTTGAGTCATAAAAAATAGATATAAATATGAGTTGAGTAAAATCCGAACCGAATCTTACCTATTGTCACCTCTAACTGTAACAAACAGACTATGATACTATTCTATAGTTGAGTGACTGAGTCAGTGCTTGATGTCACGTGGTCGCGACACGTCGTGGACCTACGTCCGGTTGTTGTCTAATTACCCTGCTTTTCGGGTTGCCACGACCGAGTCCTATTGACGAGACAGAGGTAACTCGGTGGTAAGTTCACAGGACCCCTGTGATGGAAAACAAGGCAGTAGCAGTACACTTTACGCGTACACACCAATCAATCATCTTCCTTATCACAAAAGCTGGTCGTGATCATAACAGCTGGCAAGTGCCACCCACACTGTTCTACGCCTATGCCTACTATTAGTGCATTACTAAAATAAAAATCGTGGTATGAATAAGAATGTATCCCACCCAGCCGGCCTATTCTTCCATTTCTTTCTCTTTCTAAAGGATCACACATAACTTCTCCGATGGTGTGTATGCTAAGCGCTCTTACTTCTCTGCTTTCCGCAGCAACTGTGCTGCTTCTTCTTCAGCGCTCAGTGGCTCCGGCCTCTGCCCAGCGATCTAACTCCTCCCGCTGGCTCACACTTAACGGTGAGTCTTGCTTTTGCTTGCTCGATGAAGTACTGGATTTCGTTTAGCTAGTTTCTCTTGCTAGATTTTCGTTCTTGTCGTTAGACTTGGCGTGTTTGTTAGGTTAGGAAGTGGAAAGGTTGACTGAATGCATACTTGGTTCTGGGCTTAAGAGCTGACTGCAGTCAAGAGTGACTGCTTTCCTTTTTATGATAATCTATAATGACTTCTTTGTTTCCTATCGCGATTACACTGTTCTCTCTCTGCCCCCCTAAATCATTCGTTTAGTCTACATGCATCTGCGTCCAAATTTTATTTCCTTGTGTAAGTTAGTTTTGGCGGTTATCCTATTCGGAAATGTAATTAATGAGGCAAATTTAAATATTCTTTTAGAATTTGACCTAGATTCAACATCCTCCTGCACGGAGAGAGAGTGCTCATGGCTTGTTTTAGTGATTTTGGCTCATTAGAGCTTTAGCAAAGGCCAAGCAAACACATTTGTTCGGAACGAGTTGTTTTCATAATTTTAGCGACTTGTTTTACTGTTGGAGTGTTGGTTTGATCAATTAACCCATTCCGTTTCCTGTTGCAGGAAATCGGCCTGCTATTATCGCGAGAGGTGGATTTTCAGGAATTCTACCTCATTCAAGTTATGCTGCATACCAACTGGCCCAGCTGGTTAGTGATCCTGATGTAATCCTGTACTGTGATGTGCAGTTAACAAGAGATTCTGCAGCAATTTGCACCTCAGATCTATTGCTAGAAAATTCCACTGACATTGCCGAGATTTATCGAAATAGGCGCAGTTCATATGACGTGAATGGTGTTAGGACAAAAGGATATTTTCCTGTGGATTTCACCTTGAATGACCTGTCACAAGTCACCTGTGAGTTGGATTAAGCTTAAACTTGTTTGTATAATAATGCCATGTTTTGATGTTAACATAGAGCTCATATTGCTTGTTGACGTTGTATTCCAATGGATTAATTAGAGATTGAATGTGGACATTTTCTGATCACTTATTTAAGGAAGTAGAACAGAGATATGATTCAATGCATGCATAATGTCATTTCTAATTCCAAAGTTGTATAATTTCATGTAGTTAATTACGGAATAGATTGGTTTGTTGGGAGAGATGTTTCTCTTTTTGATTCAGCAATGGCTTTTATAATTCTAACCTGTTTTCCTTTTCTTGCCTTTGTATAGACTAATAATTATCCTTGATAATTAAGTTTCTACCAAATATGATAGAAAATGGGTTTGTATATATATGTTTAAGTATAATGCATTTTCATTATTTCCCATAATGAGGCATGTTTCTGCTTCCAACAGGTTCTGCCACTTGTATTTAGTCAACTGATTTGTTGTTTATATTATCTATTGTGATTAGTCAGCTCGTTGTCATGCTCATGCACCTTTGTTGTCGCCTTTTAATTATGATGTTCTTTTTTTCTTCTTTTCCTTACTTGACAGTGAGTCAGGGCATTTATTCACGCTCTCAATTATTTGATGGAAATCTTTACCCAATTCTAACTGTTGAACAAGTTGCTTCACTAAAACCAAAGGGATTATGGCTGAATATTCAGGTAAAAATGGGTTGTTTTTCTGAAGCTATTTTACATGAGTGCCTTCTCTATCCAGGAAAGCTTATCCTAGTATTGTTGTTATTCCTTTTAGTGCTTGTACAGATTAAAATAATTCTTTATTCTTTGATTCAATGCGATGCTATTCAAGGAATACTTGAACTAACATTTCATTGCTATTGTTCACTTGCAGCACTATTTATTCTTCACGCAACACAAATTGGATATGAGGAGGTATGTCCTTTCTGTATCAAAAAGTGTGGTGGTTAACTTCATCTCATCACCAGAGGTGGATTTCTTGCAAAGTATTGAGCGACGATTCATCCCAAAAATAACTAAGTTGATCTTCCGGTTTCTTGGACCAAATGATATTGAGCCCTGGACAAACCAGACTTATGATACCCTCTTGAAGAATTTAACCTTCATCAAATCATTTGCGTCTGGAATTCTAATCCCAAAGACTTACATATGGCCAATGGACAATTCATTATACTTGCAACCTCATACTTCAATTGTCTTGGATGCCCACAAGGCTGGGCTAGAAGTATATGCATCAGAGTTTTATAATGATGTTCCTTTAAGCTACAATTACAGCTTTGATCCCATCAATGAATATTTGAACTTTGTTGATAATGGAGCCTTCTCTGTCGATGGTGTTCTCTCTGATTTTCCTATAACTCCATCAGAGGCAATAGGTTAGTTTGCTCTTTATTTATCTCAAATATGCAGTCAGTAACAGTGCAGTTTGTCAATTAGCCAACTGTTATTAAGTTGTAATCTACTTTAAATCTCTGAAATCATTTCCTTAGGTTCTATCTTATTAATTTGCTTTGACATGTTGATTTCTCCAATGATGTTACAGGGTGTTTCGCTGATCTACAGAGGAATGCTTCAGAGAAAGGTAAACATATTCTACACTACCAGCAACAGAAAAAAGAAAATTGCAGTCATTTGTCAAGACGTTAGTATTGATCTATATTCATCATTTTCATGTTGCAGTTGAGCTTTTGGTCATCTCAAAAAATGGTGCAAGTGGAGACTACCCTGGGTGCACTGATTTAGCATACAGGAAGGCTATCTCAGATCGTGCAGATGTGATTGATTGTCCAGTTCAAATGTCAAATGATGGAATACCCTTTTGCATGAGCTCCATAAATCTTGTCGACAGTACAACTGTTCTTCGAACAAATTATAGCAGCCTTTCCACAACGATCCCAGAGATTCAGCCAGGAAGTGGGATATTCTCCTTTAACTTGACATGGAATCAAATTCAGAGTTTATCTCGTAAGCTTATTTCTGTTCTGATTTTTTCCCCCTCTTATTACGACTGCTCTAGATTTTGTCTGCTAAATTTATCAAAGAGCACACAAAACTGAGGCACTATGCAATATATTGATAATATGCAATAAATTCTCAACAAAAGTCCAAAACAGAATGAGGCCACATAAAGAAGTCTATGGTAATAATGGAAAACTATTGGTAACTCAACTAGACATTGTCTTCAAAACACGATAACCAAGACACCAAAGGTTGAGATCATCAATGGACAAATCAAGCTATGGTAAACTGTAGGGTCTCTGTAGGGAATCATAAGGTTTAACTTTGTATTTGAAGGTAAAGCATGTTGGTTTATGTTTGACTTTGCAATGTTTCAGTGCACTAGAGATGGTAAGCTTGTATATTTGAAAAAATCAAACTGCTTGTTAATTTTATGCAGTTTTATGACTAGGTTTCAATTATTTATCTTACACTGTCTAAGAACCTTTTGTTCACGTTTTCCTTACTGTATTACAGCTGCAATGTCAAACCCATACTCAAGCTTCTTCTTGCTTCGGAATCCAAACTTCAAAAATCAAGGACGTTTTCTCACACTCCTTGAATTTTTGGACTTGGCAAAGAATAGCTCCGTTTCTGGTGTGTTGATTAGTATTGAGGTGAGGCCTTTACTTCTTCCAGAATATACTGTCATAATCAGTATTTTAACCTTATTTACATCATGAATATCCTGTATTGGATATAGTTGAGTTTATACCCCCTTACCTACAGATCTTTGCATTTAGTTATGCTGTTACACTCACGCTGCCTATATTACCAGCATAAAAGTCTTGCCTGCACTTTGCAATGCACTTTTGTTTGCCAACATTTCCCAACAAATTAAAGGACAAAAGAAAAGAGAAACATACCTCTTCTGATTCTCATTCTCAGTGCTTGTTGTCTTTCCTATGCCATCCTTTCTCTCATGCTGTTTCTGTTTGTGCTATTGACTCATGTCGCAGTACACGAAAGTTTCTTTCTCTTTCTTTTTATCTTTTTTCTGAGAAGTCCCAGTACAGGAAAATTGTCAAAGGTTTCTTTTTGAAATTTATGAATTATCTTCTCTGATCCTCTCTCTCCACCAATCTACCTCCACATATTTTTAATGTAGGCCCCTCCAATTGAAATAACTGTATATAAAAACACACGTGTACATTTCCATACATTTTGATATCCTTCTAGTACTATCTTTTTGTGTTGCATGTATTACATGGTAAGGTGGTTCCTCTAGCTTTTTATAATTGTTTCCTCATAATATCAACATGTACATACAATCAGAAAAAAAAAAATCAACTGATGCAACTGAATGAGTCATTTTGTTGGTTTGAGTTTCTGGATGTCACATATGGTAGAAACGTTCCTTGTTATAGGTTGCATTGCTTAGATTATTTGGGTTTTGGTGTTCAAGATTCTAAATTTAGAGTGGCCAAAAGCTTTTATTGCCTATTTTTTGTAGTGCAGAAAAAGAATACAATGCTTTTCATCTTGATTGAATTTGTATTATTTCTTCTGTTATTTTCAGCATGCAGCTTATCTTATAGAGAATCTGCAGTTGCCCATAATTGACGTAGTGCTTGGTGCCATCAGCAGAGCAGGTTACGATAATCAAACAGATAAAAGAGTCATGATCCAATCCACTAGCAGCTCTGTTCTTATGAAATTCAAGGAGAAGAGCAATTATGAACGCGTATACAAGGTTGAGGAGCACATTGGCGATGCGCTTGACTCAGCCATTAAGGAGATCAAGACATTTGCTACTTCTGTGGTGGTCAGCAAGAGCTCTATTTTTCCTGACATTGATGACTTCGGCACTGGGGTTACTAAGGTTGTACCAAGGCTGCAATCGGCTATGCTCCCATTTTATGTAGAAACCCTCAGCAACGAGTTTGTATCACAACTATGGGACTTCTTCTCGGATGCAACTGTGGAAATTAACAGTTACGTTAACATAGCTGGCGTTAAAGGTGTTATCACAGACTTTCCTTCTACATCTGCCAGATACAAACGTAAGTTGACCTCATAATCTATTTTATAAGTGAATTCCTGATTTCTTTCCAGTCATTTATCTCCAATAAATAACCATATTAGTTTCCATCTTGATACTGGATAATCAGAAACGATCACTCATTATATCCATAAGTGGTCACTATCAGAGTTTTGATGTTAGTGAACAAGAACAGGACTAGGAAATCAATCCCATTTGTCTCTGCTTGCCATGGACTGAACGTTGTTGCTTCTATAAGTTGCAGGAAATCGATGCTTGAACTTGGGCAACAATACACCTGCTTACATGATTCCAGTTGAGCCTGGCAGTCTCTTCGGGCTACTGCCAAGTGAGGCTAGGCCACCTGCTGAGGCTCCAAGCCCGGCGCTAACAGTATCTGAAGTTGCTGAGTCACCTTTGCCCTCTGGTATAATGAGACCTCCTGTTGCAACAACTATTGGACTAGCTCCAGAATCTAAGGGCCCGCCTAGAATTACGGGATGCATATTCCTCTCAAATCTCGTACTGCTCATCATGGTTCTATCTTTGTTTTGAATCTTTACGACATATGATCCTATTGCCCTTTTTGCAGAATGTCCCATTTTTTCCAACCTCAGCCATCATTCACTGTTCCGTATGTAATAAAAAAAACAGTTTCCCACGCAGATTCTCTTGTATAGGTATTTTGATTCTTCCGTGTATGCTGAGAAAGCCGAACTCTTGATAGGCAATGGGGGGAATTGTTAACTGTTCCATTGGTGTAAAATATGTTTACAAAGTCGTATACTGGTTCATAGCGTGTTCGTATATTCATTTTGCATTATGTCTGAATTTTATTTTGTACATTTTATTTTTTTTCAATTTTAAGTTAAATGTAAAAACATGAACGATTATTATATTTTTTAATTGAAAAAAATAAATTAGTCAGGCTAAAGGCTAACAAGTATTACAACATCTCTAAATATATAATTAAAATAAATTAATCTAGACACAGATATTTGAAAAAAATTATACATAAAATAATGTATTTTGTTAAGATTATATCGGTAGAAAATCACGTATCTAGCCTTTTTCTGTAGTTTAAGCGTTTCAATTGATCTATTTTATTATTGATGTTGTTATGAGCACAGTTGAGTCCATGATTGGCACTGACCCAGGGGATCCTACAGGCCCAAGGAGGAGCACGAGGAATAGAATGCCTTTGAGAAAACTGCAGGGATTCGTTTGGCAAGCAACGTCAGCAGCTAGAGAATAACGGCTTAACCAACATGTGCGAGGAATGAGCGACAGGGTTATAGAGAATGATGCTACCTAGAATTGGTTATGAAAAGAATCTGTTATGAGTTTCTCTCTCTCTCTCTCATCTCGTTTCTCTCAATTTTCCTCATCCTTTCTCTGAACTTTTGAGTTGTAATTTTCATTTTTAATCAAATACCGCCACTGTTGCTTGCCTTTCTCACTGTTTCATTGAGTCATTGCAATATAAGAACATTGCATTGGTGCTTTCATTGATCTCTATAGAGATGACAGAGCACAATACTCGTTTGAAAGTTTTGGATGACAATGTCAAGATGGTGGTCGACGCTCAGGCGGTATTTCGGCGTGATCTTGACACCCTGGTTTCGTCTTTTGAGGACCAGAAGCTGCTCTTACAGGAGGTTTTGGGCCGCGTTTCCATTGGCACTATAAAAACAGGGGACATACGACACTACAAAAACAGGGGACATATCGTTGGGTGAAGGATCGGGGTCCCTTCCTTTGGGTCGGCACAAACCAGCACCGATCCAGCTCACTCGTTTCTCCGACGTTAATCCCGATCGTTGGGTCATGCAAGCCGACCGTTATTTTGACTTTTACCAAATTCAGACGGAGAATCTTTTTACTGCGACAGATTGGTATGATTGGATGCATCGTAATCGCCAGCTCGCGGGGCGGACGGCTTTCACGATGACGATTTTGCAGCGTTTTCGTTCCAAGGAATTGGAGGAGCCAGAGCGTCTCTTGGCAAAATTACAGCAACTCTCTACAATTAGTGAATATCATTCTCAGTTTGAAGCTCCCACAAATCGCACGGTTTATTTACCAATTCCATTTCTGGTTCATTGCTTTATATCTGGCTTACGCGCTGATATTAAGCACTCAGTTTTGGTTCACAAACTGACTATGTCATTAGCCCAATTGCATGAGCAGCGGTTTGCTTTGGAAAAAGGCCACCTTAAACCAGCTTTGGCTAACTCAAAGCCCATTTTACCCACTCCTAAGCCTTACACTCAGCCTTTGTCCTTCACCACTACCACCCCCCAACATTCCACCACCGCCACAATCACCTTACCCAGTGGTTCCAAAGTCCCCTTTTGACGTTTATCTCCGACGGAAGCTGCCCACCGTAGTGCTCAGGGCTTGTGCTACCATTGCGATGAGAAGTATTCGCGGGATCATAAATGTCGTGCCAAACCGCAATTGTTGTTGTTAGAGCAAGAAATCGGCTCCCCAGATATTCACCACTCCGATTCATCATCTCTGTTATCGGTTCCGGCGCCGGAGCCAGTTGCCGATGACCAACTCCATTCAGCGATCTCGTATAACGCTTTGGCCGGGGGTTGCTCTGTTTCTACTCTCCGATTTCAGGGGACGGTTCTTGGGAAGTCAGTACAAGTATTGCTCGACAGAGGGAGCACTCATAATTTCGTGCAGACATGGGTTGCTAAGTTTCTCAATCTCCCTGTTACGACAACCCCGAGTTTTTCAGTCCTGGTTGGGAGTGGTGAACGTTTGGTTTGCACGGGCATAGCTAAACAAGTACCGGTGAGAATTCAGGAGCATGAAATTTTGGTTGATTTTTATGTGTTGCCGATTCAGGGTTGGGACATGGTTTTGGGTGTCGTTTGGTTGTCGACCTTGGGGTCGGTTATGACAGATTATCGAGCTTCCACTTTTGAATTCACGGACAACCACAAGACCATTCGTTGGAAGGGGGATTCCAGTCCAACAACCCAGCTGGTGCAGTTTAATGACTTGCGTCCTCTTCATAAAATACATGCCATTGCTGAGTATTTTCGATTGAAACTCGTCTCTGATCGTGAGGATGAGGATTTGGGTGTTGCTGAGGATATTGCCACGTTACTTAAGCAGTTTGACAGTGTGTTTCAGCAACCTAAAGGATTGCCACCACTACGAAGTTCTGATCATGCGATTCATTTACTTCCCAATAGTAGTCCGATGAATGTCAAACCGTATCGCTATCCTCATTTTGAAAAACATGAACTTGAGAAATTAGTCGCCAACATGCTTGCTGACGGGATAATTCGACCGAGTACCAGCGCTTTTTCATCTCCGGTTTTGTTGGTTTGAAAAAAAGATCGGAGGTGGCGATTTTGTGTCGATTACAGGGCATTGAATGCCATTACAGTCCGCGATCGATTCCCAATTCCTTCGATCGATGAATTTCACGACGCCAGGTATTTCTCCAAATTGGATATTCGAGCGGGGTATCACCAAGTGCGTGTTAAAGCTGGTGATGAGGGTAAAACCGCACTCCGCACTCATGACGAGCATTACGAATTTCTCGTAATGCCTTTTGATTTGACCGATTCGCCATCGTTCCAGGCATTGATGAATGATGTCTTTTGCCCATTTCTTCGCTGTTTTGTTCTCGTGTTTTTTGATAACATCTTAGTCTACAATGCCACTTGGGAATCTCATTTGGCTCATTTGAAATTGGCTTTACTAGCATTACAGGAGCATCAGCTTGTTGCTAAACAATTGAAATGCTTATTTGGCCTCACATTCGTGGGTTACCTTGGCCATATCATCTCTCAGCATGGTGTTTCGGTGGATCCTGAAAAGATTCGCGCCATACAAGCCTGGTCAGTCCCTAAGTCTGTGAAAGAGGTACGTGGATTTCTTGGCCTTGCCGGTTACTATCGTCGTTTCATACGACACTTTGCTATGATTGCTGGTCCCTTATCGGATCTGTTACGGAAGGACAATTTTCTTTGGTCTGACGCTTCAACTAAAGCCTTTGAAAATCTAAAACGAGCATTGAGCACAGCCCCGGTCCTAGCGTTACCCGACTTCACTCTTCCCTTCACTATTGAAACGGATGCCTCGGGCACGGGTATTGGTGCGGTCTTGAGTCAGAATCGTCACCCCATTGCTTATTTCAGTCACCAATTAAGTGAACAAATGCAACAAGCCTCAACTTACCAGCACGAGATGTTCACTATTACGCAAGCAATTGCCAAATGGCGTCAATACCTGTTGGGATGCAAGTTTTCCATCATTACGGACCAGCAACCACTTAAGAATCTAACGGAGCAAGTCATTCAAACACCGAACCAACAAAAGTGGCTCAGTAAGCTAATTGGGTATGATTTTGATATTATTTATCGACATGGCAAGTTGAATAGTGTTGCTGATTCTTTGTCTCGAGTACTTGTTTTGCAGTTTTTGGCCATTTCTTCTGTTACTTTTGATATTGTCTCCGAGATTCGAAAAGTTAATTTGCTTCATTATGAGTTGCTTACCTTACAGCACAAGTTGTCAGAGGACCCCATGAGTTTGCCTGGTTTCTCATTCACAGATGGTCTTTTGCTGTTTAAGGGTCGATTAGTTCTCCCTTCTGATTCTGACTTGCGCCTACAGCTCTTGCATGAGCTTCATTCTTCGCCGGTTGGAGGCCACGCTGGTATAACGAGAACTTTGCATAGACTTTCTGCCAATTTCTTTTGGATGGCCATGCGAAAGGATGTTAAGAAGTTTGTGAATGAGTGTCAGATTTGCCAGCAAATCAAATTGATGCAAATGAATGAGTCATTTTGTTGGTTTGAGGTTCTGGATGTCACATATGGTAGAAACGTTCCTTTGGTGTTCAAGATTCTAAATGTAGAGTGGCCAAAAGCTTTTGTTAGCTATTTTTATGGTGCAGAAACAGAATAACAATGTTTTCCATCTTGACTGAATTTGTATTATTTCTTCTGTTATTTTCAGCATGCAGCTTATCTTATAGAGAATCTGCAGTTGCCCATAATTGACGTAGTGCTTGGTGCCATCAGCAGAGCAGGTTACGATAATCAAACAGATAAAAGAGTCATGATCCAATCCACTAGCAGCTCTGTTCTTATGAAATTCAAGGAGAAGAGCAATTATGAACGCGTATACAAGGTTGAGGAGCACATTGGCGATGCGCTTGACTCAGCCATTAAGGAGATCAAGACATTTGCTACTTCTGTGGTGGTCAGCAAGAGCTCTATTTTTCCTGACATTGATGACTTCGGCACTGGGGTTACTAAGGTTGTACCAAGGCTGCAATCGGCTATGCTCCCATTTTATGTAGAAACCCTCAGCAACGAGTTTGTATCACAACTATGGGACTTCTTCTCGGATGCAACTGTGGAAATTAACAGTTACGTTAACATAGCTGGCGTTAAAGGTGTTATCACAGACTTTCCTTCTACATCTGCCAGATACAAACGTAAGTTGACCTCATAATCTATTTTATAAGTGAATTCCTGATTTCTTTCCAGTCATTTATCTCCAATAAATAACCATATTAGTTTCCATCTTGATACTGGATAATCAGAAACGATCACTCATTATATCCATAAGTGGTCACTATCAGAGTTTTGATGTTAGTGAACAAGAACAGGACTAGGAAATCAATCCCATTTGTCTCTGCTTGCCATGGACTGAACGTTGTTGCTTCTATAAGTTGCAGGAAATCGATGCTTGAACTTGGGCAACAATACACCTGCTTACATGATCCCAGTTGAGCCTGGCAGTCTCTTCGAGCTACTGCCAAGTGATGCTACGCCACCTGCTGAGGCTCCAAAGCCGGCGCTAACGGTATCTGAAGTTGCCGAGTCACCTTTGCCCTCTGGTATAACGAGACCACCTCCCGTTGCAACAACTACTGGGCCAGCTTCAGAATCTAAAACTACTGGACCAGCTCCAAAATCTAAGGGTCCGCCTAGAATTATGGGATGTATGTTCCTCTCGAATCTCGTTCTGCTCATCATGGTTCTATCATTGTTTTGAATCTTTACGACATATGATCCTATTGCCCTTTTAGCAGAATGTCCCATTTTTTTCCAACCTCAGCCATCATTCACTGTTCCGTATGTAATGAAAAAAAAAAAACAGTTCCCACGCAGATTCTCTTGTATAGGTAATTTTGATTCTTCCGTGTATGCTGAGAAAACTGAATTCTTGATAGGCAGTGGGGGAAATTATTGCGTGTTCCATTGCTGTAAAATATGTTTATAAAGTCGCATACTGGTTCATCGCATGGGATTGGTTAGTATATTCATTTTGCATTACGTCTGAATTTTATCTCGTACATTATTGTTTTTATTCAATTGATGCATTTTACTTTTTTTCAATTTTCAGTGAAACGTAAAAACATGAACGATTATAATATTTTTAATTGAAAAAAATAAATTAATAAGGCTAAAGGTTAACAAAATATAAAATATATACATATACCTACCCAATCTATTAGGCCTGTACACTCGGCGTTTTTTTTTTACTATATAAATAAAAGAAGGGAGGGTTATGAAAATTAGAATAAATATAAAGGTACTGGTTCTTGACAGTTCTTAAATGATACTGATACAGTTGCCTCCTTGTGTTTTCTTGTAAAATTCAAATAAATTTTTTTCTATCATTCATTTTCAATAAAGTATCGATCCTTAAAAAGAAGAAGATTTATTATATTCTTTTTCTGTTACCTAATCAATTAATAAAAAAATTGATTTTGGTGATTGAATGTAATTCCAGAACAAAACTATACCTACACAGTAAAAAAACTACTAAAAATAAAATCATATCTAAATAAAAACTCCTTTAATATTAATATCCAAATAATTTAACATGTTCTATAAATCGAAGTTTCTCAGATTGATGAATTGCTTGCTCTTGAGTTAATTAATTGATATTTCTATCCCCAAGAATATACTAAGATATGCGAATTTTCATGAAAGTTTTGACATTTACGTAGAATAATTTTTAGCACCTCATGCGACCTCTTGTTTGTAATCTATTGCCCCTCTTCGTTCTCTCTCATTCAAGTCTTTGAATTTTTGGATTCTTGTTCTCCGGTTTTCTTTTCATTTCTAGGTACGCTTCTCTATTTCATTCTACTATTGTTTTTTGATTAAAAAAAAGTGTATTATATGATATAATGATTATTAGTTGTGTATGATGTGATCTATTATACTTAGCGATTTAATTAATCATCATCATTTTTTATTATTATTAGTTCTAGATTGTAATTAAAACAATACATAGCTGTAAGATTGGCAGGCATAATTCTAGAAATAGTGAGCAAACGTTTGCAACATATCAAGTATAAGCAGAATTTTACAACTTATCAAGTCGAATTATTTTTTAATAACTTTTTACTTTCTAAACTGGAATCTACTAATATGTACTTTTTAAATTATTATTATTATTATTTCATGTTACATTTTGTTTTCAGATATATCATTTGGTTATATTTTATTTTTGATTTATTTACATATTTATTGTAATTTTATTTACATAATAATTTATCGTGCCAGTTTTACTTATTTAATCTTTAACCTACATTACTCTTTTATTGTTACATTTACATGCGGGTTTATCGGAAATAGTCTCTCTATTATATAAAGGTAAGACTGTGTACCATCAGAGCTCCTCAAATCTTGCTTTATTATAAAATTTTGGACTGAATGTGATTGCGATGATGATGAATTTTTAGCACCTCATGCAACTTTTAATATCTATACCATGATCCACTCACATATAAGTTCTTTCAAATTGTCCACGTGAAAATTATAATCGAATATAACTGCTAACTTTTCATATGTAATCTTAATATTCTAATCTGTTTTACTTTAGTGGGATGATTTTCAATATCCTTCTTTGAGACCAGATATTGAGTGTATCTATATGATTTTTGTCTTCTCTGGCGATCAACTTTAACTTTCAAAATTAAAAGAATGAAAATTTCTCTTTGTTCTAGTATTTCCTCTTATTTAAATATTAATTTTTGATGCAAAATGATCTGAGATATGATTGTGTCCTACGCCATACAACTCACTATTTCTTATATGGGAGAAATTCAAGCTTGAAATGCTCGTATTCTAACTCTTATATTTTGTTGTATCTTTTCGTAAATTGTAGCACCCCATTCTCGCAAGATATGAACCCGACATCTTGAGTAATGTCTGAATACGTACCCCGTAAAGACGACATGCTAGAACAATCAAACACTCGAAACTCAATACAAAATTTTCAAAATTTATCATATGCATATGTGGAAAATAATAATCAAATTGGGCTCACTTTTTTCCTTTTTTTAACATTTTCATTCACAAGTGTTACCAATATTTTTCAAATCATCAAAATTTCATTAATCACTAGGGCCTATTTCAGATACAAGACACTTACGATCATAATTTCATTACAATATAAATGCATTCGCATACACGTTGTACAATAATTTCAGAATACATTCTTTAATACAAAAATTAATGAAAAATTCTATGTAAACGTAAACTGATCCCGACCTTTATCTCTTACTTGAACGTAGTGGCTATTCTCCTATTTGCCTAATGGGGCAACTCTTCTAAGCTTGAAAAATATTACAAATTATGGGTGAGTTTTACAAACTCAGTGAGTTAATCATCCTCGATGGTTCACTCAAGTCATATACACCTCACATCATATATTCATATAATTCACATCACTTCATTTACCATGTAGCATCACATATCACTTACTTCACATATCACATTCAGTCAGTTGAACAGATCATTTTGATCATTTAAAACATATATATCAATTATAAATACAATGCACATGAGACTCACTTTTATTTATTACTTTATTGTGATCGAGTGCCTTTTTACTAGCTCATATCCCTTATAGATACCGAGCTGTATCAAATAATATCTCATATACCTTAGTAGATACTAGGTACATTCACAACTGAGTCAGAGGCTCTTATCAGATTCTAAACTTTAAGTTCTTTTCATTGGCGACTCTGATCACAACTGCCTTTATCTTTCACGCATTCATGTAATGAAATGCATCACATTTACATATTTTCAACAGTCATCAGATTTTAGTTTCACATTCAGAACACATTTATCATCGGACTTTGGTTCGACATCCAATATAAAATGTTGAGTACACTTAGATTTTAGTTTCACATTCAGAACACATTTATCATCGGACTTTGGTTCGACATCCAACATAAAACGTTGAGTACACTTATTTCAACCAGATTCATATAAAAGGATTTTCACATGTATCAAAATCCTCGAATATGCAATGTCTGGAATCAAAGCAATCGCATTCACATTTCATAATTATTCAATCCATAATACATAAACAAAACAATCAGAAAAGTAAGACTATCTAGGTCATTTCATAGTACGCTTCAGATTAGCATTAGCTTCCATGATCTAGAAACGTCTGGATGCGGACGTTTATCCTGCACATCAACATTATGCAATACACATATTGCACACACACATTAATAACTTAGCACAATTATAAGTTTTCATTTATGCACAATTGTGTATATGGATTATATGCAATGCATGCTCAATGACAATCTCGGGTATATTATCAAATTTCACAACTTAAGCACATGCTCATTTTTAGCATTATTTATTCTCATAATAGCAAATTCTTATTCACTTTTACTTGATACCTATTACTCATCTCCTTTGAATCACAACTACAATAATAGGAAAATCTTTCATTTCCATTATATTTATGACTTTGGTACTTTGAGATCAATAATTCATTCACTAATGTTATTCTAACATTATATGATCGTACAAGATCCAAACTCTCACTTCTTCTTATAATATCTCCAAAATTTCAGACCTTCAGGTCAATTTTTCATGAACATTTTGACAAAGAAAATGGAGTAATTTTGTAACACTTCCTTCTAGAAAGTTGTTCTCCTATTTCTTAAGTTTCTAATGGTACCAAGATCATACAATTTGATTACGTATTCTGAAAATTACAGTCCAAATATTTCGGACTGTTCTTAAACTAAAATAGTACTATGTACTCAACTTCAATTCATATTATGGAATTTTAGAGATATAATTAAAATTATATTTCTTCATAAAATTTGTATCCTTATGTCTCTAGTTTACTTTAAATCAAGAATTATTCCATTTGGATCACTAAAAAACAAGTTATGACTAAAATACCGAATAATGTTTAGTGAAAATACTCTACTCAAGAAATTCAAGAACTCCTCATCAATTTCGTCCCAAATTCATCAAACTCCTCTGCATGATTTCAGATGGCTATAATATTTGGTGGAGATGAAGAAGAATATGTTATGAGTCTGTTGGTTCAAAAATCAAGTCATTTGGTAGTCGGAAGAGGAAGTTATGGCCAAAAGAATAAGGGGTGTTCAAAACTGTCCACTTTCATTGCACCTTCACTGTGCACAATCATGCAATTCCAATTGATCCTCCATTGTCAAGATCAAGTAACCCCTTTATGACCCATTAGAGTCAAGATCGTGCACTATCTTTATTTCTAACTTCTTCTAGCTCTTCCCAAATTAAACTTTCGGGTTACTTTTACATGGTCATTTTGACAAGTAAAATGAAGGATTTAGGTGAAATATTCTTCTTAACAATTGTTCCTTTATGTATTAAGTTTATAATGAAACTAATTTCATGCAATTTAGTTCAGAATTATGTAAGTTATACTAAAACAACTACAGACTGTTCCCAAACCATGACAGAAACCCAAAACTTGACTTCAAGCCAAAATTTGAAACTCTTAGAGACAGAATTCGCAATTGATTCCTTCATAAAAAATATAACCATATTTCTCTATTTAATATAAACTAAAATTCAACCCATTTAGATATCTACAAATGAAGATATGGCTAAAATATAGATGTATGTTCAGTGAAAACACTTCATCTACACATTTTCCAGCACCCTTCATCATCATTTTCATCTTAGTACATCTCTTTTGTTTAGTCTATCTCCTCTAGCTTATTTCCTCAATATTTCATCTTCATTCCTACTCCTATTTCAGTTCAATTCCAATCACAAACAAATCATAATCTATGTTTGACCATAATACCAAAAATAGAACCTGTCATACATGCATATTCACCATATTTTCTGCTCTCTTCTCATTCATATTTTCATTGATCTTTCAAACTCAAAGATCACTTCAACACTATCTTATGACATATTGAGCATCAAATACGTAAAATAACAAATCAATATTTTTATCTTATATTCACAGTATTTATGCAAAATGCCCACTATTTTCATGATCATGTAATGTCAAATAAATTACCAAATTTATTTCATATTCATACTACCTATAAGGATTAGCACAATACTTACTTATTAAAACTCCAAATTCTTCAAAACACCATGAAGCCCTAATTTCTCATGCAACCCATGTACATCATCTTGAAGGTGGATTGGGTTATGTTTTTTTGTGGCAAAAGAAAGAGACAACAAAATGAGAGTAGTAAAAGATAGTTGAAAGCAAGGTGTAACTTTGGTGAATGTTTGGTGAGAAATCCGTGAAGAAGAAGAAGTTTTAGGATATAAACCTTACAACTTGGAGGCTACAATAGAGTGGATACAAAATCATAAATTAAACTCTAATTCCTATGATATTTAGATGATAAAATTAGGAATTAATTTCCTAGTGTATGAACGGTGGAAGGAAAGAAACTATAGGCGATTTAAGGATCAAAAATTAGAGGCCTAGTATCTATTCAACAAGATCTTGCAAAGTATTAGGGAAATAATGATAGTGAAAAATCTACACTCTAAATGTAGTAATGATATCAGAAGAAGATGGAATCTCGACTAACAATTACTACCAACTAAAGATACACACCAGAAGTATACCAAATTCATGTAGACTAAGAAATATCAGCAATTAAAAAAAGGGAGCAACTCAAATAAACCTAGAAGATCAGTAGTCTAACCTTAACTAGAACCATTGAGACCCACATAATATTTGTTGTTTTGATAATAGTGACCTGGATACCAAAACTAAAATAGTCCTAAGAGTCTAGTAAACTAAAAGATTGAAAGAGTTAGATAATTCTATATCTACATAATAAGTCACATCAAGAAGTAACTAGAGCTTTCCAAGCTAAGTTTGCTTCCACTTCCTCTAGAGCATTATCTAAAAATTACCTAAACCATTGAGGTTGAGAGTTACTGGAGATTAACAACAAACCGACCAAAATTAATACTACTTAAAGGGAGGAATAAGAATGCTAGACAACCATTGATTATTGAGATCATCTCTGTTTATTGAAATCACCTTTGTCTGCTAAAATTGTGTCTAATGGGTTAAATTACTTCTACCTTGTTCTCAGTTTTTTTTTTCAAAATTGCTCCAGATTCACCCTTGGAACCAATTAGACTAACTTCAGATACACTTAAAATATAGAAGGGATAGTTGACACGTAACAATTTTATGCCATATGTCTTCATATGGAATGGACCAAGGTTAAATTATTTTTGCACCTAGAATGTAAAAAATCATTTTCATTCAATATATCATTTTAATTTTTTAAAAAACTAAAGAAGGATGGTTTAAAACTTCAAACTATCATGACACTATTTTCCCTTTTTGTTCAAATTCTTCTTTACAACTAGTTAGTTATCTTCTTCCTTCCCTTTTTTTTAATTTTTATACCTTTTTTTATTTTTTCTAATGACCTACAAAATGGATGTCAAATTGTCAATTCATAAGCAACTCTTTCATTTGTTGTTTAGACAACATAACTATGGTTTTAAATGAGATATAAACCATATACATTTAGGTTTTAGGTCTAACAATTTTATGTAATCTTTTAAACTTTGGAAGAGATCACTCTAAAAGGAAGAATAAGTGGGTGTTTTTTGTCTGAAAATGCTTATATGATAAAAGTCCCTATTGCAATTATATCAGCGTTCTTAATAACTTTCACTTTTTCGTATTCCATTGGAGAGTAAGCGGAAGGGACCACTCCAAAAGGAAGAGTAAGTGGGTGTTTTTGGTTTGAAAATGGTAATGGGATAAAAGTCCCTATTGCAATCCTATGAAAGTTCTCAACAACTTTCACTCTTTCATATTCCATTGGAAGAATAAATGGAAGAGAACACTCTAAAAGGAAGAATAACTTGGTTTTTTTGTCTGAAAATGCTAATGAACTAAAAGTCCCTATTGCATTCATATCAAAATTCTAAACAACTTGCACTCTTTCATATTCCATTGCATCAAAGGCTTTGATAAGAATCTTTGATTTAGTTTACAAGTCATCTTTATTTGCTCTTAAAAAGTTAGGATTGTAAAAGGGCATGCATTTTAAGGGATGAAAAATGATAGAAGATGACAATTAATTAGGGATGGATCATTCTAATTATTAAATAAAAACCATAACTATTGAAAAAGTAATATATACCCAACACTGTTACATTCTAACTCTAAAGTAGAGTTGAAAGAGAATTAGAGAAAATTTAGAGGAAGATGGAAGTTTCAATAGAGAACTGTCTAGTTCCCTAAAAGGCTTTTATTGACAAAGTGGGGGGCTCCATCATTATCAATTATGATGATATGTTGGAAACAAACTTTAAATTATTTTAAAAAATTCACATATGAACTCTTACAAAAATTTAAAATTTTGTTAGTTTGAATTTTAAATTACATGATGCTCACAATATTAAGATTCTTTTTTAATACTATTAAGCTTTAGGATTCAAGTTAATTTATGGTGCAAACATTAAATTTTGGTATAAAATTTCCCTTTTACCTATTTTTAATAGAGTTATCCATTTAAATAAATTAAAAATTTAAAAGGCTACTATTAGTTCAATAATTTAAGTAGCTGCAAATATCAAAGTTAAATAATAACTATTTAATAATAAACATTTAAATTTTTGTAAAAATATATAATTTAAATTATCTTTAAATTAGAATTCATTTTCAAATTCTAAAATTAGAATAAACATACTTAATGAGAATAAGGGACTGAAATTTCTAAAAGCCCTCCAAGCCCATATTTCATTTTAATATTGGAATTAGATTTTCTTGCTTAGAAAATCTCTAATTATATAAATTAAAATATTTTAATATATAGTACAAGGTGTCAAATAATTCAAAATTTATCCTAAACCATGAAATTTTGCAATAAATTAATATGACAACATCTCTCCCAAAGATAAATATATTGTCTTAAGATTATGCTTATTAGAGTTATAAAAACAATAAAAGTGTGACACAATTATATTAACTTATTTTAAATTTATAATTTACAATTAATTACCAAAATTTTATTAAATTAAAAGATGCAAACTAAATGTTTTAACCTCATTATGTCTTCATAAGGATAAGAGCACCTCTCCATTTTAAGATATATAATATTAGGAATTAATTATAAAATATTATTAAGAATTACACAAAAATATTAAAGTAATGGATAAGATAAACATATGAACATAAAATATTTTAGATAAATATGAAAAAATGGAAATTTAATATGTAAAATAAAACACAAATTTAATAATATCATATAAGCATGTATCTGAGTACAAAAGTATTAAAGAATATATTCACGTATACCAATTAATATATAATATCAATCAAAATTATGAATCCAGTATTGGTACCAGTATCAGAGTTGGTTATGGTACAAATGATATGTCAATACTTTCCCATCTAAGATTATCTTTCAAGTCACTCTCATTTATCAAACTAGATTCCTAAAAGGTTTAATCTACCAAAAGATTGATATAGTCAGGGAAAATTAGATTTACAAAACTAATTATTCTATAAAGATTCCTAGTAAACAATAAAACTAAATTATTAAGAAGTTATATCCAAATTAATAATAATAATAACATACCTTTCTCAAAGCTTTAAATTGTATCGAACAAAGACTAAGTCATTCAATCTTTTATGCTCCAATTGATTACTTTTTCTTATGATGGATGAATTTAAATGTGCTCCAATTCTTTTCACACCATGTTGTACTCATTCATTGACTTAAAATTTGAATTGTAAATCTTTGCAACTCTGGAACACCACTTTTGTATTTCTCCAACCAAGTAACTGTAAGACAACAAAATTAACATTATTAAAAAAATAAAGTGATGATTAATTTTCAACAAGTAATAAATATGAAAAATAATATATACTCGACTTAAGTTTGTCTCTTTGGTGAATAGCAATTGACATCCCAAAATCACTAAAAGCATCCTTATAAATCTCCATTTGTAAGCTTAAAAGATCTTGCATCATTTTATAAGAAATAATTTTTGTAATAGTTAATAGCATTCCTATATTAACTTCAACTTTCTTTGTAAAACTTGGTATGAAATAGACATTAGGGGTAAAAGATGCCTTAGTTGTAAACAACGGAGGTTAAAGTTGTCTTTCCTATGTCTCATTAATGATTGTAGGATAAGGTGTGTACAAAGAAGGCTTATTTTTCACATTGGCCATGATTTCTTCCTTCACCCTCTCCATGAGATCATAAAAATAACTTATTGTTTCCTTCTCATCATTATCATCAGGACGAAATACCCTCACCAAAGGCTCACAAACTCGAATAACAAGTTGACATTGAGATCAAAATTCATTATCTTCAAATATACTTCTAGAAACTTCCAATCTAACATTAGACCTAGCATGCTGAGATGTAACTCACTTATTACTTGTAAACATTTGCCTCAACTCCTTCTTCATCAGAATAAAACACCGAAGTGATAAGAAATTAGTTGCAAATCTTGTAATAGTAGGTTGACAAAAATTCTTACCATTGGTGAAATGTTTTCTCATACACGAATGTAGATGAACTTGTTCACATTTTTTGCTTTCTAAATAGTCTTATTAATAATAGGAAAATAACTAGCATCCCTTATATTTTTCAACTCAGGTCAATGCAATGTACAACAAAAGGAGTCTAATAGAAAGAATTATACTTACTTTACAATCATCTTACTGCTGCTTTATAAGCACAGTAATGAACTGAAAAACATTTTGTAGCCTAACTTCATTCACAACTTCATCAAATATTTAAAATAGAGTATCAACATTCCTAATAAGGTTAGATGCATTAATAAGCTTAAAAAATATTGTCCCTTTTGTAGCATAAACTAAAAAGTAATAATATGCTCATGTCTTTTACTTGTCTAACCATCATACATGACTGAACACCTGAAAGTAACCCAAGTAATTATTCTTTCATCCAAATAACTTTTTAGTTTATAAATAGAGCTACTTAAAATTGACTTCTGTAGTCACTAATTGAAAGAATTTTATATCCTGGATCATAGGAGGCAATAACCTCCATCATAGCCTAGTAATAATAAGATTATATAGCATTGAATGTTATACATGAATCATATAATCATCTAGTCATTGCTATGTCCATATTATGAGTTAGCTTCTCTAGATTGTAATAGGTTGAGCTTCAGGAGTTGTTCTTGGTGAAAAAAAAAATATACATGTCTTGTTCTTTTGCTAACATCAGGTGCAACATTTCACTCTTGTTGGGAAGCAATACTACTATCTTCAACATCCTTACTGTCATTTTGACCAACAATAAAAGAACTTCAACTACCAATTTCATAATTCAATCTTTTCCTTCTATCTTTCTCATGTTAATACTCTTCAAGTAAAGTCTTCATTTGACATTGCACATCATGAGTCACTTTTTTACAAGGCTCCACATCACCTTTTACTCAAACTAAATGCATCTTTAATATAGTGATTCCTCCACCTTTTAATTATTTGTTATAATATAAAGAAATAGTTTGGTTCTTCATTCCAGGAACCAATTTAGCATAAGCCCAAGCTAGATCATCTAATCTTCCTATACCTGAAGCGACCTTCCATTTATCTATAAAATAAGTAAAGACATATGTCCAAATTAAATTAATAACTTCATATCAAAATAAAGAAAACTTAATTTTATTATTAACTACTATCACAAAATATGTATTATTAAACTCAAAACTAACACAAAAGCATAAACATCTTATATTACTCATTTTGTATGATTACATCATTCAACCATAAACTAAAGACATACACTAACAACTATAACGTATTCAATTTCAAATTTAAGTCATAACTATGAATTTACAACCTCGTTTATATAATCACATAAATTCAACGCTAAACTAATCTATTTTGTTTACGTATACAATTTAATTTGTAATGCTAATTAACATTTTTGTTTTATTTAGCTAATTTTAATCAACATTGTTATTGATATCCTAATTCCCAACTTTAATTTAACAACCTTTCATTTAACTATTTTAATCAACATCCTTAGGTTTTTTTACTCAAATTAACTCTACATTCAAAAGTCAACATACACAATTCAATTTCAACCAATATAATTCACCAAGAACCAATAATTCAACAAACACAATTGCTACACAATACAAAGTCACAAGATGCAAATACACAATTCATCATAAATTCACTATTCAATAGTCATTTATCTATACTTAATATTTTTAGAATACAAATATACAATTCAATATTTAAATAAACAATCAACAAAATTTAATATTTCAATATCCATCTTCCATAATTCCATAATCCATAATCCATAATTCCACAAAATTTGTTACAATTTTTACAACCTTCACTGAGTTGAATCCTAGGACTGGTACAGGTCGGGTAAGCAGCCAATGGGTTTATCTGAGTGTGTGTGGAGTCTGTGGACTATGGTGTTGTGGACCAATGTTATAGGTCAACATGTGGATAGGTTTATCTGTTAGGGTTAAATTTTCAATTAAGTCCCCCAATTTTATAAAAATTTACAATTTAGTTCATTATTGAGTGGTTAGGGTGTTGTGTCTAATTTTATTGATTTTACTGGCTTTTATATTTTAATTTTGGTTAAAAATTCATATCCTTTAATCCAAATTTCAATGAAATCAGGTTTTATAAAGTTGTTAGTGAATATTGTAGGAAAAGAAGAAATTGGATCAAAAGTCACATAAGTTACAGGAGCTATCACCCGGGTGACATAAGTGTCATGCACGTCACAAGAAGTGATTGGAGGTGTAACCTAGGTGATTGGAGAGGTCACCCCTGTGCAACTTGTGCAAGTCTTGAAAAAAATTTCAAGACCTATAAATTACATTGAAAAAAATCACACAAGTCACGTAGAATCAAAGCTAACAAAAAAGATCGGATTAAACCTTAGACTCTCTATATAAATAGAGACAGTTTATAGAAGAAAAAAAGATGCTTGGTCGGTGTGAGCAAAAATAGAAGAACAGAAGATAGCAGATGCATTGGCAAAAGTAACCATTTCTGGGTAGAACAGAGTATAGCAAAGGCAGAAAGCGGGAGTTGAAGCCAAAGAGCGTGAGCAAGGCCAGTGGGGTAAAAACAAAGAGCGATTATGATGGGCAGGAGATTCACCGCCAACTATTCTTTGTTCAAGAGTTCTTCATTCCATTTTTTGAATTTATTTCTTTTGTTTATCATTTTTATTTCTCTATTTACAGTTAAACATGGGATTGAATTTAATGAATATGATGAACAACTTTTATTCCATTATAGGCTGATTGCTTATTCTTAAGAATTAATGGATCTGGTTTAATTGATTATGCATGATTGAATTATTATTTAGTTATATTCTCATTTTAAATAATTTTTGAAATTATTACATGTAAGAGTTTAGTCAGCTTTTGCATTATTTTGTTATTAAACGAAGAATCGAGACAAGAAGTTTAATATTAGAATAAGAAATTGTAGACTCTTAAGTTATGAATTAGAAATATATTAACTTAAGTAGGTAATTATCAGTTAGGTTTAAATAATTGATTTGGATATAGACTTGTTAAATATGAAAGTTAGATATAGTTTATTATTTGATTCGATTTTAAAACCTAATTGCTAATTTTAGTAAGACAATTATTTAATCAATTTGCCTTAGTCATACATAAGAGATTAAATTAGAGAAATTAATTTCTCAAGAGCTCAATATATCGATTGATCAAATCGTTCTTGGCCTCTAATTAATTTAGTTGACTTGTTATTTTATTTTATTTTCTTTTCTTTAAATTCTTTTCTCAATAAATTGGGTTAGAGTATTTAGAATTGCATTTGTTTTTATTCAAAGTTAATTTGAGTGAACTAATTTCATCTCCTTGAGAAACGATCTGGGGTATTCAACTACAATTATCGCGTATACTTGTGAGTGGGATAACCTAGGTTTTTAGAACTTATTTTGACACAATAAGTTTTTGGCATCGTTGGCAGGAAGGTGTTTAGTGTTTAATCATAAATTAATTTTGATCGTTTTGTCTTTTCATGCATACACTTTTTTTGCATTATTTCATTGATTTGTTTTATCAATTTTTGTTATTAATCATTTTTGTCCATATTTTGGTTATGCTAGGAAAGGGGTTTCTAGAAAGTGAACTCATTCCCTTTGTTGATAACATGCATCGAATAAGAGGACCTCAAGGAGACTTTGAAGACAATCTAAAGGAACCCAAGCCCAAAGTTCAAGTTAATAACCAAAAGATGGGTAAAAGGCAGTTAGTGATGGAGGAGTACACTAGACTAGTGATTGGTAGGACCATTTCGTGCATACTTTTGGGAGAGGTAGCTAGAAAGTATGAATTGAAGAGCATTCACTACAATACACTACCATCATTTTATGGAGTTCCTAATGAAGATCTTTTAAACTTTATTAGGGAATTTTATACCACTCTCCAACCATTTCCTTTAGATGGCTTAAACGAAGATCAACTTAGAATGAGATGCTTCCCATACACATTGAAAGATCGAGCCAAGACATGGTTAATGATACTTCCATCTGATTCATTAACTATATAGGAGGCGATGTACAAAAAATTCAAGGGAAAATTCTATTCTGATCAAAATACCTATGAGTTGCAGAAGAAAATAGTTACCTTTACTCAAATAGAGGGAGAGTCATTCCATGAAGTGTGAGAACGCTTCAAACTCTTGCTAATATAATGTCCACACTATCATTTTTCAATTCACTTGCAAAACCAATTCTTTTACAGTGGATTGACACAGAAATATCAGTACACTATGGACAATACAATAGAAGGAGCTGAGAGAGAGAAGACTATTAAAGAGACATACCAAATCTTAAAATTGTTAGGGGCCAATTCTCAACAAAAATGCATGAGGGGGAGAAGCGCTAGAGTTTATGAAGCGAACTCGAACTAAGAAATGGCTATATAATTAGCTACGTTAACAAAGCATATAAAAATTTTAACTATGAGACCACCCCAAAAATGTTCCAAATTAAGAGGCATGTGGTATATGTGGAACTTATGATTATAGAGATAATGTTTGTTCATATTCTTTTGAATTTTTTACAGGTGAGGAAGAACAAGTGAGCTCACTTAATGGTTTTCAACCGAGGGTGCAAAAAATGATCTATATTCAAAACCTATAACCTTGGTTGTAGAAACCATCCTAATTTTTCTTGGAAGACTAACAATCCACCAGAACAGCCCTGACCACCATATCAAAATTTATAAAAGCAAAACCAATTCCAAGGGCAATCCTCAAATCAGAACCTACCAAGAAAGCCTTCTTTGGAAGAAAGTATAGATGCGTTTATTCAGGCAACAACTCAAAATGAAGAAACAAACAATAAGAGATTCGACTCCTTAGAAGTTTCTATAAAGAGTATTGAGACTCAAGTAGGGCAACTCACTACTCAAATGCATAATAATTAAAAAGGAAAGTTTCCTACCTACCTCGAACAAGCCAAAGCAGTTACTATTCTAAGAAGTGGTAAGGTAATTGATAATTAAGTTGAGATTCCTTCTAATTTGTCTGATGCAAGTAATCAAGAGGAGGGGAGCCTCATCAAAGAAAAAAATTAACAGAATGAGGTAAGCAATGGGCAAGACTCTTCAAATCATATTAAAAAAGGTGAAAACTAGAGCATGCAACTCAAGGCAATGAAGGACTAAGGCGACTTCCTTATAGACCACCAATTCCATATCCAAGCCACCTCAAGGACTCAAAACAAGATGAGCAGTTTTTTTTTTATTTGTATAACACGCTTTCTAAATTTAATATTAATCTACCTTTCTTGGATATGATCAGGAACATTCCAGCTCATGTAAAGTTCTTCATGGGCCTAATCACTAAAAAATGAAAATTTGAGTTAAACAAGAAGGTGATAGTTTTAGAAGTAGTAAGTCCAGTTCTTCAGTAACAGTCACCCCCCAAATTGAAAGATCCAGGGAGTTTTATTATGAAAGTATCAACGGGTAATGATGATGACGTTAATGGTATGCTTGACCTTAGAACAAGTATAAACCTTATGCCTCACTCTATTTATGTGAAATTAGATCTAGGACAGTTAAGATGTACAAATATGTGTTTACAATTAACTGATAGGTCGATCCATTATCCAAGGGAATAATGGAAGATGTGATAGTAAAAGTTGAGAGGGATTGATTGTCCTCATAGATTTTGTTGTCTTAGACATGGGGGAAGTAAAAGAGCAAAATAAGGAGCACGCCATACTCTTAAGGGGGCCTTTTAGGGACACCACCAACTGTTGACTGAAGTGAAGAACAAAAAACTGACCATGATTGTTCTAGGAAAATAGTAGTATTTTCAATTTTTAATGTTAAATCTATTCCTACTGTTGTTGTTTATGAAAAATGTTCTCTTATTGATCAAATTAATGCTACAGATCTTGCTTTGTAGGAAGAAGAAGAAAAGGAATTAGACTTAGATAAAGAAATTGATGAGTATTTCCAATTGCTAGACAATGCAACCAAGGGAGAGTTTTGGCAAATTCTTAAACGTTACAAGAGTTAAGACATTTAGTGACAATTTTTTATGACTAACTATTGTTTTGTCACAATACGAGGCTTTTTGTGACAAGACAATTGATTGACACTATTGTTTGTATTAACTATGATGATTTGTTTTTTTTGTCACTAATACAATAGTAATTGTGACAATTTAGTATCTTTCACAATTAAGTTGTCATTATTAATATATTTATAGTGACAACTTTTCTTTTATCACTAAGTTTTGTCGTTAAAAGCCTATGTAATTTGACGTCAAAATAATTTTGGCGGGAATAAATTGTAATTGTGACAAAACATATGTTAGTAACTAATATTTTCTATTTGTTGTGA
>JANTPM010000005.1:24102602-24113042 GCA_025434745.1 Erythroxylum divaricatum | reverse complement strand
GTGCTTGAATTACTATTTTCACACAGCACAACCATACACATGGAATGACTTGCATCTTTTTTCTGATGATTTGACCATGTTTATTATCTTACCAATCTTACCAAGTAGGCTGCAACTGTATGGAACTCTTTCAGATAGCTTACGATACTGTTTTCATCTGTGTTTTGACCTCTGTTTTCACATGGATCACTATAATGATTCATGTTGCTTTGCCTTGATCGTAAATTTCTTTCTTATTTTGTGTGGGAGAATGGTGCCTAGGCCTTCCGTTCCACCATATTAATAATACATCTTTTATGGGTGTTTGTCAGAATCTTTAGTATTGTTTGCATTCTTTTATGTAATTTAATGTCCTAGAAACCCAGGGATTCTAGAAGTTATTGCTATACTTGTATGTAGGTTAATAGTATCCTAGAGATTCAGGATTTGTCATTTGGTAATTTTTTGTACCCTGGTAATTGAATTGTTGTCTCAATTATTTCTGGCACTCTGTCAACGTATGGGCTTTGTCAACAGGTTGGCACCCCTATTTGTATTCCTCAGAGAGAATTTATTGACATTGGCCGAATTGCTTCCGTTGAGAATAACCACAAGCCTGTTGATTTTGCCAAGAAGGGACAGAAGGTGGCCATCAAGGTATAACCATCTTAAATATGCCTGGATTTCTTGTGTTAACCACCAAGGAAGTATGTTCGGCTCATAATGGTGGTTAGTATTGGGCTTACTCTCTTCCCGAATTGTGTGATTTCACAGATTGTTGGCACAAATGCCGAGGAGCAGCAGAAGATGTTTGGCAGACATTTCGATCATGAAGATGAACTTGTCAGCCATATCTCAAGAAGGTCAATTGACATACTTAAAGCTAATTATCGGGTAAGTTTGCCTGAAAAATCAAGTTTAGCTGATTCTTTTTTGGATGATGGGATCTCAGTTAACTTGTTTCTTCCAATAACTGTTGTTGTTGTTTCTGTAACTTCTTATTTACAGGATGATCTCTCCATTGAGGAGTGGAAGTTGGTTGTTAAACTTAAAATCTTGTTCAAGATACAGTAAGCATACACCTAGATGAATGGTTGAGTTCTGTTCTACAAATACTTCTAGGAGCATTCTCGGTGACCTGACAACTTAATGTGGAGGGTTTATCCAGAGGGATAAAGGCATGATCTGAAGTCTACAAATGCAGATGTCGAAACTTGATAAAATTAGGTGGAGGATGGTGTAGTTGATGACACAGTGGGATCAGTCTTTTTACTGCTTTGCTAATGATGTTATTTACATTACTTGATGATCATACGAGCGCTATTTAGGCAAAAAGGCAACTTGGACCACAGGCACGGGAATGACGATGCTTTGAGATGTTTTTATATTTGTGGGAAAATTTTGAATAGCAGAGATTCTTTCCCTGACACTTTTGGAGATTGGAGCGCCAGGTCCTGTGTTACTGGATAAGCTTGAATAGCTGGTGAATTCTTGTTGCCTTACTGATACATGGATCCTTGTATAGCCGGTGAATGAATAGCTGGTGAATTCTTGTTGCCTTACTGATACATGGATCCGTTGGTGACTTGTTCTCTATGCCCTGAATACTCCAAATGCAATTTTGATTGGTTTATGCCAATATAGAATTTTCTTTTTCATTATAAGCCACATATAAAGTTGCACTCTACATACCTGGTGTTCATGATTTGAATTAACCCTCCTTGCCTCGTTTAGTTTGTGTTCACTGTGTTGGAAACAGCCATAAGGCGTCACAGCTGACTGTCCAAAACCTTCTTAGTTGATCTTTTATAAAATGATTACATTTTTTTTTTTTGGCTATATACGCGGCAAATAATCTGGGAATGAATGCTGTCTACACATGTCAAGACATTTTGTTATTCGCAAACAAGCTTTCATAATCAAGACCATTGATTTATGAGGAAAATAATCTACAAAAAGCAGCTAAACAAGTAGCAATGTCCCACCAAGCCCTATCAATGAATAAGAGATGAAATGGCTGCTTTTGGATTTCTTTAAGGAGTTGCAGAAAAAAGGAGATGGCTCCGTTTAGTTCATCTGGAAGGGGAATTGAAAGGGGGAGAGCTGATGAACGAGGTAGCATCTGGTGTTTGTGCTTGATTCTTGCTCCCAATGAATGAGCAAATGCTGGTTGCTGCTTGTTAAGACCTTCAATGATAAAAGAGAATGCCCCAAATGTTAGGCAGCTTTGAAGAAGTGCCAAAGGTGCACCTGCATAAAGAACCAGTCTTTGAGAAATTCATCAGGACATTGAAACTGATCCATTCAAAGAGAGATTGCACACTGAAGGCTAATAGGCTTGATAACTGATTGCACAAATACAAATAAAGCCAAAGAACACAAGCCTGTAGGACATGTATCACCCTCTTTTTCTGGGTGAAGCAGAAAACTCAAATTATCTAATCATTCCATTACCAACTCAAAATTAAGTACCTGAAAAACTTAAGAGGAAGACCAGTGAAACATCCAGCTACTCCAGCATTGATGACTGCAAAAAGAGAGAGCAAAATCCATTATGTAACTAGTCATCTAATGTGAATGATGAAGTTCTATATTTAGCATCTCTTACCATCATACTTTCCTCGCAGTCTCCTCAAAAAGCAGACAACCAAACTATGCAGTCCAGACTTCACATTGTTTAAAGCTGCCTTCACCCAATACATCTATGGGCTATGGAAAGAAAGGAATACCAGAGTGTACAGGCATGAAGCAGCGGAAAAATATCAGTTGGCAGATAAAATCTTGAATGAAATTCAAACAAGCATAGTGGCAGGAAGCAAGGAGCATCAACTGTTAGTTACTGTAGTTAGGGGTGACTTGCTTGTTACTCTCTTTTGTTATTGCTATAGTTTAACATCCGTTAACTCAATACTATTTCAATTTCTAAAAGAAAACATAACTAGTTTTGCCCGAATACGACACCGTCACAGTTTTGCCCGAATATGACACCGTCACAATTTAATGCAAGAACTTAATATCACTACTTTTATTATGATTATTTTCTACGTGACAAATACCACCCAATTCAATGTAATTAGTAGCACTGACATGAAAAGAAAAATGACGTGAGATAAAAATAAACTTGGAAATCCATTTTAACGTTTTGTACACTCGGATAAATCAACAACAATAACAACATTAACAACAATGATTGTTGTTGTGATAAAGAATTAGTAATGGTCTTGATATATTGCTCCAAATTCTGCTCTCCATGCTTCATCATCATCAGGAATTGCACTTTGTGCTACTTCAGAATCCCGAGGGTACAGTGGTTTCAATGCAGATTCTGGCAATCTGCTTTCTGCTAGGTATTGTTTCATTGTTATCATTTCCATCTTATGCTTTCTTTTCAGCTTCTCAATTTGCTTCTTTAACTTGTCATTCTCTGTCTGTGCATTAGTAAAGTTTTCCTGAGAGTGACACAAGGACCAAATGATATATAAGAATTGCATTCTTATTAGTGTAGTTAAATGATGTTTGTTTAGATGCAATTAATTTACCTCTGCGGTTGAGGCAGCTTGCTCAGCTTCTCTCAATCTAACAAGAAGTTCTCCAGCAGCTTGAACAGCTTCTGCTGTGTCTCTAAGCTGGATTCTAAGGCTCTTGTTCTCCTTTTTCAGCAAGTCCCTCTCTCTTTCCCTCTCCACTCTTAGAGCAGAAAGTTCAGCTGCAAGTGATCTGGCAAAGCGAGCGCGACCTTTACTTCCTGCTTTTAACGCTGCCTTTTTCACCTCTGCGATCCCTTCCATGATTGCACGGTGCTTTCCAACCAATTCATTATGGTTCTCTTGTAGTTCTACATAGTGTTCCACCATTCTGGCATGTCCAAGGACAGCCCTGTTAAGGGCATCATCTAACTCCTCATTGCATTTCTTCTCCAGAATCAATTCCATCTCCACCTTCTCTGCATTGCGACGACTTGATTCAAGATCAATCCTCAGGTCATCGGTTAAAGATATCCATTCACTTTCCATTTCTGTCCATCTTTGTTTCTCCAACTCAAGCTCTTCATCACTGCTAGGTCTAGCATCTACACTTTTCTGCAGTTGGATAGATCTTGCCAACAAAGAGGACCTCAACTTGTCAGTTGATTTTTTGGCTGATGTACCTGTATGTAACTGCAACTGAGTCCTTAAATTTTGAATTTCCCTGAGAAGTGCTTCCTTCTCCATCATATCATCAGAATATGAGTTCTCATCATCCAATGCCTCACTGATTTCCTTTGTTTCACAGGTCTTCTCCTTATCAAACTCTGGCTGATTGCTCTCCTTCAAACTCAGAAGCTGCAGAAATTTCATACAAGTAAGACAGAATAACAGGAAAATGCTTAAAAGAAACAACATTACTTCAATGAATAAAGGCCATAAACCTTGTCTTGATCCTTCAATTTTTCATTTTTGGCTTCCTCAACCAGAACCATTTGACCATGCATGCCCTCGAGATGAAGACTACTTTCTCTCCCATGTTTGTATTGCTCTATCTGCAGAAGTACAAAAGGATTTGAGTAAAATAAAAACTTGAATTTTACGTAGAATTTTAGGACGTTCGGACAGAACTAGAGGCTTATTACCAGCTGATTCAACTGCTTAATTTTCAATGCTTGCTTCAAACAAGCTTGTTCAAGTTCCTGCTCTCTTTTACGGGCTTCTCTTAAACTTTTGTCTCCGTCCTGAAAGCACAAAGTCAAAATTACACATGCAACGAGTTGAGATTAAATAAAAAGTGGATGCGACTTGGTCAGGATCAAACAATAACATACTTTAGCAACTAGAGTCATAGGTTGGCTAGAGTTCCCATCTTCAACAGAACTCTCATTCAACTTTTGTTGACAAGATGCACAGAGCATATTAGCAGAGCCTGTATCTGATGATGACATCTCTTTTTCTAGCTCTTGCAAGGCAAGGCCTCTTTCAACCTCTGGAGAAGGCTTTAATGTTAAGTGTTCAAAAGAGAAGGACACTGAAGATCTGTCAAGTGTTGAATTATGGTGATGATAATCAATGATTTGCAAGCCTCTATGAAGGCTTGCAGCTAGGGAGTCAGTGGGGTTTGAAAGTGCTTCACTACTTGAATGCAATGAAGGTAGCGCCTGTGCTTTTAGCTCTTCAGACTTGATGGAACTCTTGGACACATTGGTCTGACTTGATAAGAACGAAAGGTTAGCCACCAAGCTTTTCCTGGTCTTTGAAATTTTAGGTGACTCGGACAATATCGGCTCTTGAAGAATTGCAGCATCAATAGTTCTTGAGGTCTTAAAATCACTTGAAAAGTCATCTTGACATTCAACACTTTCCTCTTGTTTCAGTGAATTGATAGTTTCCCATTCATCTGGACCAGTCACTTCGTCCTCACTCATTAAACCTGTCTCAAAACTTTGATTCACAGAAGTGAAGTGCACAGAGTCTCTGTTGTCAGCCATTGAGTTATCAGAAGAACTACACAACTTATCTAGATGTTGATGTAATTCTTTGACATCATTCTCGTCAACGTCAACCTCATTGTCATCATTATCCCTGTTGGGCAACATCAAAGAACGATTAAGGCTGACTCTCAAGTGGTTCAGGCTTTCCCGTACGTTTTGCTCATTGAAGTATCTATTTGTACTTGTGTTCCTAACATTGGATTTTGCTCTTATCAGTTCTTCCTGTGAATGTCAAATGCAGTTCCATGAATTTAGTTAGTCTGGCTTCATGGTTACGTCAAGAAGAGTTAGAAAACAGAAAACTCCTTAAGAAAATTGACCTTTAACTGTCGAATCTGATCACTTAAGTTGTTAACATCATCCTCTGAAATTTCGTTTATCACAGGATCATTCTTTATGGCTTTAACTCTCTGCCCAAATCTGAGTGTCCTCAATGTTTCCCCGTCATTTCTGCATCCCACCAAACATCATTACAAAAGATAAGATAAAAGTTATTGTTTCTGCTCTGCGAAGTTGAACAACTTGCCAAGAATCCTGTGATTGGAGACAATAAACCACAGGTAACAGAATGCCAGAGTATGCATTATGTACCTAGTATCCGAGGAAATGTTGCATATAACTGTAAGTTTTGCATTTCCACCGAGTGATTCTTGCAGCAAATGAGTTAAGCAGGAGCTATTGTATGGCATATCTTCAGATTTCTCACCCGTTCCTCTTGCAAGCATGCTCACCAATTTCCTAGTCAACGAAACAAAATCTTACTTGGTATACCAAAGCCTGGCAAACGAAATCAGTTGTTGCATGGAAAAACCGACCCTCTCTTTTATTTGAGAAAAGTGGATTAATTATGAAAAACCATATCTTCATCAAATAGCGACGCTAGAGATTCTCGTAAGGCTTTTAAAAGTTAAAAGTAAAAAAAAAAAAAAAGACGCAAAGCTGGTTTTCTGGAGATAATAATTGGATCATACCCGAGCTGTGACAGAGACTTCTTTACATGTTTTCCTTCCCTTACAAGTTGTCTAGCATCACCATCATCATCAGCTGCATTTCTATCCATTCCAGCAAGATCAACAAGGTTAATCCTGCTAATTTTTGAACTGCTGAAACATTTTGCAGAAGCCCCCTGGGATGAACCTTGCAGGTTAGTGTGATAAAATTAACAAAACACAAAAGAAAAGCAACTAACTACGCTAACGCTGTACATCACCACAACTAAAACATGGGCTACTGTATCTTCACGATATCACTTAGACTTCGTGCTTGATGAACTAAGAACAACAAATCAAGATTTATACCTTGCACCAAGATTCAAGAACTAGAGTGAAGACAACGTGGGACCTTGAGCTCTTGGAATTAATGCTTGTTGCTCCAACTTTTCTGTTTGAGAGCCCCTGAGTCACGTACGTTCACTATGTAAGCACGAGAAACGATTCTGGAAAGACAAGCCATGTGATTGTCTTCCTACCTTGATTAAAATTTGAGTTACGTCCTCGCAGCTACTCACGTACTCCTCAGACAAATTTTCAACGTACATTCCATTTTTAGGGTCATCCCTTATCTGAAAAAGAAAATTTTCATTTGACCACATGAACGAACACAAAGTACATAAATAATTAAGGCAAGACATGTCCACCACCTCAAGTTTTCTTTGCACAGGATCAAGCAAATCATTTATTTGTTCGTTGTAGATCTGCAATTGTTTTTGATCCAGTTAGCTAGACATGACATTGACATAATAAACAAAGTGGGCTTGATGTGATGTGAATGTAAGATACGCACCTCGAGGAACGAACATCTGCACTGATAGTTAATCTGCTTTCTCTGAGAATCATCATCATGCTCTTGCTCCTCCTACATACATATGGCAATCATTTATGATTGATTTCAATGAACATTTATTAAACTAGGGAAAGAAAGAAATCCATACTTTGTGAATCTCATTGAACAACATCTGGAAGATACGAGGAACGATGCCCTGCTGACTAGTGGATGAAGGCTTCTCAAGCATGGAGCTTGGTGGGCCCCACAAGGTGTACGTCTTTCCACTCCCAGTCTGAACAAAATTCTCATCCCATTACGTTTATATTATGATCGAGAATGAGCAAAACATTTTACCAAACTACCACCCTACCTGTCCGTATGACAAGATAGAAGCATTGTAACCTGCGAGTGCACTCTTGACCAAAGGGATGCCAACTTGCTGAAAGATCTCTTCCTGCTACTCAAAATTTCAAGTTCAATAGTCTCTACACCCTAACTAATTTGCATATTCAGACAGATAGATCAAAGTCTCAGACCTGGTTAGAACTCGAATCAAGAACCCCATCAAATGTAAACTTGCGATCACGAATCGACAATGTATCCCAAGACACTTTTCTTACACTTTCATCCCTTGCTCTCTCATCATCGCTTGCAGGTCTAATTCTTACCACAACCTTTTTCCATGCAAAAAAGCCGCAACAAAAGGAAAAGCTAACAACTTTAGTTTCAGAATCCAACATAAACACCATATCAAATTTATCTGCAACAAGATAATTCAGGGTTAAGCAAACCTTCACAGGTGGATCTGAAGTTGCCAGTTCTTTACTGTTTCTACTCATGTCTTCCTGAAAAAGTTTTTAATAACCACAAGAACCACATCATGTACACAAAAACCCATAAATTCAAGTCCATCATAGAAAAACATCACACAAAAACAAAGAGAACTCATTGAAAAACAAAACGGCTCATTTGCTTTTACAATCCTCCGTCTTTAAGCAAATTACCTTAACCTGCGGGTCGGCCATTTCACAATGGTCGTCAGATGCGGCGGCTTCGTTGATGGTTGGGACCGATTTGGTAGGTAAAAACTTGGGTGTTGAAGGAGACAAAGGAGGGTCACTGATGTGGATGTTGGGGTGAGCGTTTTCGGTGTCGAAAGAGTCGAAAAGCTTGGAACTTGAAGAGTTATGTCTGCGCCTGGACCGTGGAAGGAGACTGCGAATGGAGGAAGCGGATATGGTTCCGAGGAAGCCATTGTTGTTGCCGATGTCGCCAATTGTTCTCATGCTTCTTCCGAATGTTGTCAATGTCTTTTGTCAATGTTGAGAGAGAGAGAGAGAGAGACTTGAGACTTGATAGTTTTGTACCGTTAGATTCATTTAAACAATTCATGGAGAGGACAGCTCATTGACTGAAGGGTAAGTTGAATTTGTTTTTGTTTAAAAGAAAAAGGGGGAGCGGCGCCTGGCGAGGAGTGAAAACTGAAAAGCAAACAAGGACAAGATTGTCCTTCTGAAATAGTTCAAATAAAGAGCCGTTGAACCATGGCGCGTTTGGATCCATTTGGATTTAATTTGGTGCCCCACCACCTCCAACATTATGTATCCGTTTAGATTTAACTTTTGTAATACATGTTATGATACACTAGCTTTAATAAACTGGTTTAAATTAATTTTTAGAGTTACGTGTACAATTTATGATAAATAATATAAAGAAAAAATATACTTTTCAATGTAATTAAAAATGGAAAATTAATGTATACTTCTTACTCTAAATACAAATAACTATGTAATATTTATTTTTTTGTATTGTTTTAAAAATTTCTTTCTTAACTTGGATGGAGCTTATTGTCCTCTACTTAAGATTGACCTTTGTTCCTTAAATTTCTTTCAACAAGTAAAACTCTCCCTAGTCAAAAATAATTGCAAGTAGGCCTATTGTCATCTATACTTGACAGTTTGGCCCAGGTCCAGTTCAACAATTTATGAACAGCTCAAGTTCAGCCTGAGGCTCAGGCCTCGATAGTTCAAAGTCCTGTATGGCCCAATTTGGCCAAAAAAATTTGCTTTTTTAGTAAAAATGAAAGAGTAAAATGACATTTTTTTAAAAGATAAAAGAATTCATTTATTAAACCGTAAAAGGCATCAATAACTATTTAAAAGTTGGATTAAGTAAGAAAAAATAAGGTTTTTGCAACATTTCTATGAAAAAACTTAATTTTAGAGATTTCATTGTCTTCTATACAAAGAGCTTGGTTGTTCTTGTATATGATGAGCTACCGATGTTTCTCGTATCTAACAATATAACTTGTGAGCCTTATCTATGCCGATTTTATTGAAATCTCTATAGTTTCTTTCTCTTCAATTGGAGTAAATTGTACTGTTGAAATTGAGGCTCTGAATCTATAATCAACACATTCTAATATTTTGTTCCAATTTGATTCATGACAATAAAAGTTAAGAGAGCGCTAAACACTAACCTAAATGGAGGCTAAATAACCACACTTAAAGAAAAGGTGGTCAATTAGTTCAAGCTCACTATAACGTAGTTCACATAATTTGTCATCAGATCCCATAATTTTATCTTTAGTTTTCAACCTTTTCATAACTACAAGCCAAATAATGAAAGAACCTTTTAGCTTTAAACAATATTATACAGAGGAATAATAGCGGAAGAGGGCTTGAGAGCTTTGATGCATGCAGAGTTTGAAAAGTTCCATTCTAGATTAGTGACCAAAAAGGTATGTTTGGAGTAACTGTGTTGGGCATATAGATGGGAAAATAATTCTGTAGTCTTTCACTGCCTCTACCTTGAAAATGCGAAGAGTTATTCACAATTATTTTACCAACTCTTGCCTAAGAAGGGATTTTATTATGAAGAGAATAGATATTCTCCCTAAGATATATAGGTTAAGTGAAGTCTAATTGTCATACTAAAACCATTTACCTTCCCTATTCCTTATCTAAATTTTGATATGTTGATAGACAGTGGACTTGTTCCTTAGAATTTGTATAAAGAGCTAGGTGAATTCATTCATCTAAGCTATTTTGCCATAAGCTGGTTTCCTTAAGATAAAACTCATTAATCCATTTACTTCTGGGAGATTCCCTATCATTGAATAGACTTCAAGTTCTTTTGGCTACCTACATAGGTTGAAAAGTATGAATGGCATTGAGACCTAGTCCCCCTTTATTTGTTTCTCCGATATAGATGTTCCCACTTGACTTTGGAAAATT
>JANTPM010000005.1:24085555-24098656 GCA_025434745.1 Erythroxylum divaricatum | reverse complement strand
AAACTAAAAATAATTTAAATAAATATTAAGTTTTAGATAATTAAAAATAATTTAAATAAATATTAAATTCTAGATAACAGAAATTATATTATTGAATTGAATATAAAAACAATTAAATTAATAATATAATTTTTAACTATTTATTATAAAAAATATAAAAACATATCAAAACATGAATTGAGTTACAAAACTCAATTAATGTTATAATTCATGTTAACAGGGTGCTGTGAATTAGAGGAGCAAGCTAAGTAACGTGGAGTTGAATTCACGTGCCTTTTAACGTAAATTCAACCCCTTTAAAATGTGGGGATTGAATTCATACTTGGATTCAACTCTTGTGATTTTTGCATTCAATCTCAAGATTGAATTCAATTCATCACATTCCAAACACCCCCTTAGCATTCTACACCTTCTCAAAGTATGTCTTACGTTTATCCCCATCCTCGTCACAAGTTGGAGTATTATCCTGGAATTTTGAAAGTTCATTCTTATCCATACTCTTATCACAAGCAAGGGAGTTAACCTGGAATTAAGATAATACATTCACATCCTCATTATACTCTTCAATATTTGGTTCATCCTCTATTCCCATTAATTCTTTGTAATCTCCTTTAACAAACTTTTTACCATTCGGTTTCCATATTTGGTGTCTACTGTGCAATTTCCAATTATATGTTAACCGAATAACAAACTTTTTTAACTCGTTGATTACATTAAATTTTATTATTGGAAAGACTTCTGGGAGTGGATTCTTATTATTTATCTCAACAAAAATTCAAGCAAAACACACCTTCTCCATCTTTGCAGTGGTTGAATCAAATACCATTGGTTTTCCCACATCACTTGCTAAAAACCTCAAGCCATATAATGACCAATTTTCTAAAGGTATGTTGTGAAAATTGATCCACAAGGGAAAGGTTTCAATGTTGTTTTATCTAAGGAGTCCATTTATGTAAGAACATTGACTGGCCCCTCACATACTAAGGGCCAACTTATAACACTTTACTCATGCTATCTTCATGCACAAACTTGAATAGAAATGTGTCAACCTCTAATAGGATAATTCTCTCAAGCCCCTTGCCATTCTACCTAGTTTGAGCCCATATTTGCCTGAAGGGATGTGTTAGTCGTTTATTTAAAAAAAAACAAGTGTGTTCTTCTAACTTTTAGCTCCTTCTTGAAGGAGTTAAATCAAAAGGTAAACAACACCATCAATCAAAGTAGAAGAGAAGTTTTTAGGCTTAGGAATAGAAGAGTTGAGGATGGGGCAGCTATCAAGTGTGGGGAAGTCTGTTGGGGATGGAGAAGGCTATTAGGGGTGGCGAAGGCTATTAGGGTTTTACTGTTTTTACTTTTCTCTCTCTTTCTATAATAAGTGAGTCTTATAGGAAAGTTGTCACAATAAAAAAGGTTGTTGGGGGTGGGGACATTGTTAGAATAAGGAAGGATGTTTGAAGGTAGGGAACGTTGTTAAGGTTGGGGCAACCTTAATTTGAGCCTGAATTGAGGCCTAATTTTTGAAAAAACGGTCCAAGGCCCAACACAAGGTTGGGCTAACTCAATCTTGACCCATAGCCAAGCATAGGTTCTACCTAGCTTCGAAAAAGGGGCTTTCATTTTTCAAGTTTTCCTTCATTTCATTGAATAAAGTTGTACAAATTCGTCAACCTCTAGTGTTTGTAAATGTCATTAGGCATTATCTCATTTGATTTTTGGTTCAACATGATTTAAATTATTAATTTAAATAATGAATATGTGTTTACAACACAAAGTATTTACAACATAAAGTAAATTCACTCTATTTGGTCCACATATGAAAGGGGCCTAAATCTAGAAGTTATGAAATTTATTTGGTTAAAGAATTCTTAGAAAAGTTCAGGGTTCAGAATTTCCAAACAAACATAATTGACATATGATTTAAAGAAAAATAGTGCAAGGAGGTAACTAGGTAAAAAGATAAGGGAATGGATTAGAAGTTGAACGTTGGTGCATAATATGAAAGTTGAGAGAATGATGGAAGGTGGTTAACAAAAATATGGATAAGAGGGTTGAAAGTTAAGCAATTACAAAAGCTAGAATTTTAGAAATGTGAAAGTTAAAGAGATAGTGGCAGGTAATTAGGTAAAATGTAGGAAACTAGGTAATTATAGTATAACATTGCTTAAGGCTGAGAAAACTACAAATTGAATAGATCTTGAGGACAAGGGATGATCTACACATAACACAATCTCCATACCAACACAATATAATAAAATCACTTTCTAAAGAGATCAATCAACCTCTTCCAAACGAATTCTATTATTTTGCAACTTTGTTTGCATGACAAATTCACTTTTGTTATGTCGAATTCTCTTGTGTTGTTCGTGATTTCCTTTTACAACTATCAGTAACTCTATTCATTTTTAGATTTCATTTCGACAGATCTTAGCATTTTGGTAATTTAGTACTCCACTATCTAAGTTTTTTGAAGTCTACTTATATTGTCGAAAAAATTGGGTATAAATTTTGGGAGATTTTCTCACTAGCACATTTGAATTTTAGATTCACACCAAATAATTTGGCACGACCAGTAGAGCACCAATGCAAAAAACATAAAATCGAAAAGAAATCGTTTTGCCGCTAACCCTGGAGAAAGAAGTCCCTACAACCATAAAGAATGTAGGCTTTAATATCATAGATGGTAGAGAATTTTGAGAAAGAAGCCTTGGCTTTAATTAATTTCCATATAGGTGTGCACAAATAAAATTTTAGAGTTGAATCAAATGTCGTCTATACAACTAATGCAATCAAAGCCTTGACAGAGAAGGTTGACAAAGTGTTTATCTATCTGATGCAATTTGCTGGGCAAAATTTGCCTGTTCTAGCAAAGCAAATCTCTTAAGGACTTGAAAGGCATCCTAGTCCGATTGCAATGGAAGTTGTAGAATGTAGATTCCTTCGAACAGCTTCCTCTTATGTTTCTCCGCATAAGAGAGAAGATGTTTCTATAACACCTCCTTGCGCAAATTACGAAAACTTCAACTACTATAAGCTCAGGTTATTCCTGAATTTCTTAATAAGGACTATAGGATTCAAGATTTTTGGTCTTATTAAAATAGAAACAATCAAATTAGCTAGTCAATGCGCTATATAAAAACTATAGGATTCAAGATTTTTTGTTTTTATATATGAGTAACTTGTTCTTCGTTGGTCATTGCTGCAAATAATGTGGAGATTGTTATCTACAAATAGGACCACACCACAGCCAACTTGATGACGCATTTTTTTATCAATTCTTTCATAAAAGCAAAGAAAAAAGATTTAAGACATCTCAACCTCTTACTAACTAGCCTTGGTTGTTTGGCGCTGCATAAAAAGAAGCATAACATAGAACTTGCAATGCCCGTCAAGACATTTTGTTATCCGTAAACAAGCTTCATAATCAAGACTATTGATTTATGAGGAAAATAATCTACAGAAAGCAACTAAACAAGAACTAATGCCCCACCAAGCCGTATCAATCAATATAGGGGAAATGACTGCTTTTGGATTTTTTTAAGCAGCTGCGGAAAAAGGAGAAGGCTCCTTTTAGGGGAATTGAAAGAGGGAGAGCTGATGGATGAGGTAGCATCTGGTGTTCTTGCTTGATTCTTGCTCCCAATGAATAACCAAATGCGAGGTGCTACTTGTTAAGACCTTCAATGATAAAAGAGCCCAAATGTTAAGCAGTTTTGAAGAAGTGCCTAAGGCGCACCTGCATAAAGAACAGTCTGAGAGAAATTCATCAGAACATTGAAATTGATCCATTCAAAGAGAGATTGCGCACTGAAGGCTAGTAGGCTTGAAAACTGATTGCACAAATAGAAATAAAGCCAAAGAACACAGGCCTGAAGGACATATATCACCCTCTTTTTCTTGGTAAAGAAGAAAACTCAAATTATCTAATCATTCCATTACCAACTCAAAATTAAGTACCTGGAAAACTTAGACCAAGACCAGTGCAACATCCACCTACTCCAGAATTGATGACTGCAAAGGGAGAAAGCATACTCCATTCTGTAACTAGTCGTCTAATGTGAATGATGTTCCATATTTAGCATCTCATATCATCCTTTCCTTGCAATCTCTTCAAAAAGCAGACAACCAAACTATGAACTCCAGATAAAATGGCAGATGTCTGAAGCGGCAGTGATGAAACGTAATTAACCTTAGTGGCTAGAAAATGGAGAAGTGTATCGTGTCTACTCATAACATAAATAGCCAAAAAGATTACTGAGAACTAAATTTGGCAAAACAATGCACAGAAGAATGTTAGGTACAAATGACTTGAAACATTACTTAGAAATGCCTTCCCTATTCACTATTACCACAGTAAGTGGAAATGTTTTTGTTCTCTCTAGTGGACGAGAGATTGATGAATTTTACACCTTTGCATATGAACCTGCCTCTATCAAGGATACTTTAAATCGACGCTTCTTAATCTAGCTCGAACCTGAAATTCATGTATGTAAGGTCTATATGGGGTGACCTTAAGTTTTCTACTTATTTGGTTTGTAACTTCTAGCTCTTCTCTATCCAATTATCATAAAAACTGCATCACCTGCACACTATACCTTCAAATTTTGTGCACGCAAACTGAAGTGGAATCATTACATTTAATACGAGATAAGTAACTTCAAGTCCAAAATGCATGCGCAAGTCAGAAAACTTAGTATTGCTTCTAACATAGCCTGTTTTTCCCTATAAAAATCTTTCATTTTTGTAGAAGACAAAAATCTGGCTATTTGTACTAAATTTGGCTTCGAGGACACTAAGGCAATAAAAAACATGATGAATATGGTTCAGCACCGGAAAACCATGCATTGATAATTGTTCGAGCAACTTCCTCGTGCTGTATAGGCTACGATCTTAAACTCAATTCCCTTCTCTTAGCACCTTAAGATAATGGAAAGGAAAGCATCTAAAGGCAAAAAGCCGCCTCCTTTACAGGAATTAGACATAAGAAAAAAGTTGTCATGAGATATACCACAAGAATCCGTTGCAACCTATAAAATCACCCATCATGAACCATGCAATTGACACTGAAACTCAAAGACAAGCTTTCCAGCAATTGGAAAATACCCAAAACAAGTAAAAGAAAGCTCGAGCTTGATAAACCACCAAAATCAGTAAAACAAAACCAGAGACCAAATCACCTTTTAAGAGCTCACCACAACCCCACAAAAATTAAAAAATAGATAGTTTGAGAGAGAACCGAAGTCGAACATAGAGCCCATGACGCACCGTTTGTAGAGTCGTCGGCGAAGCGGAGAAGGCAGACAGTGGGAGTAGTGGATTGTATAGTAGGTACCAATGCATTGAAAGAATCGGACTTGGGGTTAGGGTTAGTCTCTTGAAGATCGCAGTCGGAGGAGCTGGGTTCTGGAGAATCGACCGTTGCCATTGTCTCTGTCAGCGTCTCTCTCAAAAGGGTTTATTTGTTAACAATAAAACTAGTTTTGCACGAATACGACACCGTCACAATGGAACTTAATATCACTATTTTTATTATAATTATTTTCTACATGAACGCGACCCAATTCAATATAATTAGTAGCACTAATTACAATGATTATTTTCTACATGAAAAGAAAAAAGACGTGAGATGAAAGCAAACTTGAAAAATCCATTTTAGCATTTTGTATATTCAGAAAGATCAACAACAATAACAACATCAAAAAGTTGATGTTGTTGTGATAAAGAATTAATTATGGTCTTGATGTATTGCTCCAAATTGTGCTCTCCATGCTTCATCATCATTCGAAATTGTACTTTGTGCTACTTTAGAATCCTGAGGGTAGTGGTTTCAATGGAGTCTGGCAATTTGCTTTCTGCGAGGTATTGTTTCATTGTTATCATTTCCATTTTATGCTTTATTTTCAGATTCTCAATTTGCTTCTTCAAATTGTCATTCTCTGTCTGTGCATTAGTAAGCCTAATGTTCTATGGGTGCGAATTCTCTCCGCAAAGCACAATTTTGATACCAACAATATCCCCGCCAAGCTGGAAGGCAAAGGTGACTCGATGATTTGGAAAAATTTAAAGCCTACTTGGCACCTCGTGCTCCAGGGCATGCATTGGATGGTGGGCGACGGGTATAGGATTCGTTTCTGGATTGATCCATGAATTCAGCAATTAGGCCCCCCCTGTTATACTAGGCTCAATCCCCAATTCCTGATATCATTCTCACTCTCAGTATCCAACATTTGGTGGATGTAGACGGTAACTGGAAATGGGAAATTATTCAATCTTATCTTCCTACCTCGATTTGCGGGATGATCGTTGGTACATTTCCCCCGAAACCATACTTGGGACAGGATAAACTGTTCTGGGGTTATTCTGACACTGGCGAATTCACGGTCGCCTCTGCTTACTCCCTGCTCATAGACAACGAAGATGAACAACCCAACGTGGTTTGGAAGGAAATTTGGCACTGGCCGGGCCCCCAATGTATCCGCTCTTTTCTCTGGCTTTTGGCTCATGATCACCTTCTCACTAACCAACATCTCGTCCGTCGGCATATCTTCGTGGATGGATCATGCCATCATTGCCGCCTTGATGAATCCTCTTTTCATGTCCTGCGGGATTGCAGCAAAACCCGCCAAACGTGGAACACTTTCCCCTCCCACGTTCTTCCCCACGACTTCTTCACTATGCCGGAGCAAGAGTGGGCCCTGAAAAACCTTTAGCAACACCAACGGGTCCAAGGACATGCTGGGCGATCCTGTTTGGCACGACCTATTGGCTCCTATGGACATGGAGGAATCTGAATATATTTGATGCAAATTTTACCTGGCCTTCCTCACCCACATCTTGTATTTTATCTTATGCAAATCTGATATGGCAGGCAGCCGGATGGCGGACAGCTTCCGACCCTCGCCCTCAACATCAACAATGTATCGGATGGAGCACCCCTTCACCGGGATGGGTGAAACTTAATATTGATGGCATCAGTAAACGCTCCTAGTCCACAACCTCAACAGGCAGGCTTGTACGGGATTGTGCAGGCAACTGACTCGAAGGGTTCACCAAAAATTTAGGTTGGTGTTCACCGATGTCTGCGAAACTCTAGAGGATTTTTAATGGGCTCACAATCGCATGAAATAGGAGTTATCGCTGGATTGAGTTGGAAATGGACTCCACAATGACATTTCAATTAATTTCCTCCGCAGCTAACAGAGTCAAAGCCCTCAACCCCATCGTTCAAGGTATATATGAGCTGCTCACCTGAAACTGGACTATTGCTTATCACCACATATATCGAGAGCAACAGATGCGCCGACTGGCTCGCAAATTACACCACTCATTTCGATCTACGGATCACCTATCTAGAAGCTCCACCCATCAGGTGTGATTTTCTCCTTGTAGAGGATATGTCGAGAATCGGCTCCCCTAGACTCATGTTGTAACCTGTTTCAGCCTTTTCCTTTTATAAAAAAAAAGTTTTCCTGAGAGTGACACAAGGGCCAAATGATATATAAGAATTGCATTTTTATTAGTGTAGTTAAATGATGTTTGTTTATATGCAATTAATTTACCTCAACGGTTGAGGCAGCTTGCTCAGCTTCTCTCAATCTAACAAGAAGTTCTCCAGCAGCATGAACAGCTTCTGTTATGTCTCTAATCTGGAATCTAAGGCTCTTGTTCTCCTTTTTCGATAAGTCCCTCTCTCCTTCCCTCTCCACTCTAAGAGTAGAAAACTCAGCTGCAAGTGATTTGGCAAAGTGAGCGCGACATTTACTTCCTACTTTTACCGTTGCCTTTTTCACCTCTGTGATCCCTTCCATGATTGCATGATGTTTTCTAACCAATGTTGGACAATTTTGTCCTTTCTTATAAAGTTTGACAACTATTAATTGCATTTTTTAGTTTTTAAATAAATTATTGGTTAAGTTATGTAATTTGATCTAGATAAAGATAATAAAGAGACTCAATAAATGATCTAGATTAATATGTCGAAGTCTGGATAAAAATGAATCCCAATTAGTGTAAACCAAACCCATATCGGCCTTGTGAAGGGAAGCCCAATATGGAAGATATATAAAGGTTAAGGTCTTCTGCAGTTGTTCATATCAATCTTAAACATAAGGAATCTCTGACTCGTTAAGAGAGCTTATATATTGAGAAAATTGTAGAAAGACATAGCCCATATCCCGGAGAGGACTTTCCGTAAAAACCTAGGGAGGTTCGTAATCATTTGGAGCTCGAAATCAACATCAGAATTAGAGATGGAATTGAAATCAAGTATTTTGCATTACCTTCGTTTTTAATCCTTTCGTGTTGATCTTGCATACGTAATAAGGTCTGTACTATGTATTACATGTGGTATCAGAGCGGTTACGTGATTAGATTGTCGGAAATGAAGGTTTTTCAATGTTTCATCTCATATGATTTTCCTCGATTGTTGATTTGTTTTTATTTTTTTTACGTATATAATTACATAAAAGTAGTATACATAAGGCTAGCTAAAAAAATGGGTTGAATGGAGTGAAAAATGACATCCTAGGGCACTGGAAATCGCCTCCGACGTTAAAGAAGGAGAAACGTGAGACTCGCGATCCGCTCTCCCACGAGCGTGGGACGGTGGGCACTTGCCGCGCATGTGTCGCATCCCGTCCGCACACATGACATGTCAGATGGGGGACACGTGGCGACACATGCAATGCACGCATAGTACAGTAGGCGTGTGTCTACACGTGGGGTGCGAGTGACGCACATGCGTCAGACACACTGATGTGCGTCGATGCGGGTGCATGCAGCACATGCGCGGCCCCGTGCCACACACTGTGACGTGATGTGCCACATCAGTCGTACGGATGCTACAATATTTTCCCAAAAAAATACAAAAATTCCAGATTTCACATAAGGGTGCCCCAGAGTGTTTTGAGTCAGTTTCTGAGTCTAGAAAATTTATAAAGTAAGTTTTCCATTTTCTGGATTTATTACATTAGTAATAAATTAAAGTTTAACTCTAGAAAAAGGAACTAAGTTATTCTGAATCTGATTTCAAGTGAATTTTCATGCTTCTTGACATCATATGAGGGAGATACATGAGGTTCTTGTGTATCGGGTCTCATATTCAATGTTCGAGATTGCATGATACTTGATCAAAAAAGGAATTAAGATATTTTGAAGCTATTTTTAAGTGAATTTTCAAGCAACAAACTTGTCATAAGGGATACGTGAGGTTTTCGTGTCTCGAGAGGTCAGTTCAGTATCCGATGACACGTGATGGTCACTCTATTGAGATATTTCTTTTACAAAAGTCTCAAATGAAGTTTTCAAAAAATGTCTTTAGCACGAGTGTATGACAATGAGACTATGCATTCATTTTTTACATTTATTGATGTTATATTGTCACATACCATATGCCCATAAAGAATGTGAGGATAACATAAAGATATATCCCTTGTGTCTGTGGACTTTTTGAGTGCTGATGAGAATGTAGTCACCAAAGTGGCATTTTAAGTTGGTATTTTGAATTATTTTGCTTGCATATTGGGGGATGTCTCTGATCTTATGTTTGGTTATTCTACCTAAAAATGTTGGCCTTACATACTTTTTGAGATGTTCATAAAGACGTTAGATGGAGGAAAACTATTACTCAAGTGATCTATTCACCCAAAGGTGGTAGTGTCATAAGAGTTGATGGTTTTTACTCTAATCGCTTTTATGTGAAGATCTAATTGCATTATATTACGTATTCAGCCTAAAGGTGTTTCATAATACATGTGATCGGATTTTCAGTAAAGACATTATTTAATAACTTTGAGTATCATTGTTATCCTACATTTGTACTGATTTAAAGATTATCATCTTGAAGTCACCTTTTCAGTCAACGAAATCAGTGTCACCATTGAAACCCTAACTAGTTTCAATACAAAGAAGTGGACAGAGGACGTATTGAACACTATGGAGATAGTTGTAGTTGATATAACCGTACAGACAGATATGCCATCTCCATTTACATCCATGACCTTGAAAATTCATAAAGCAACTAATGAAGCCTGGGATTGGTCTAACAAATTATATCTAATGACCATTAAGAGATCCATTCCTAAGCATCTACAAAGTGGACTTTTGGACACAAACATAGAGAAGGAATTTTTTAATAATGTCTCCCAGAGGTACATAGTCTCATCTAGTGTTGAGATAAGTGCCTTGATGAAAGAATTATTCTCTATAAGGTATACGGGAGAAAAGGGAAGTAATAGAGTATATATCGAGAATAATTCATCTTCACAGTAGATTGAAGATGTTGGGACTTCAATGCTTTGATAGCCCATTGCGTTGCTAAAGAGGAGAAACTCAAGTTTACTACTCCTACAGCTCTCGAAGCAACTAAAGGGAAGACAAAGATGAAACCCATTGAATTCAAAGGTAAAAAATTCAAATCTTCTCCACACGCTGAAGTTGGTCAAATTAGTGCTAATAAAGGTCTTAGGGACATAAAGAAACCAATAGTATAAGGTTTAAAAGTTTAGATTAAGACCATCAAGTTACTTTTTGGCTTGTCAATTTATATATCTAATTTGTGATAGTTGCATTAAGTACATGGTGGCTATTTAATGGAACATCTAATCAAGGTGTTTCCACAATGCAGTGGTTTATAGCTAGGATAAAGTCAAATAAAGGAAAGAAGAAATTGATGGTTCACAACAATAAAGAAGTGGAAGTGATATCTATAAGGGATATATGTACTGAACTTTATTGTAAGGTTCACTTGGGTTTTTCACGACACATTTTATATGTGATCTTTTGATCAATTTTGGACAAAAAAGGTTGACATTTTACATTTAATACTTCTGTTATACAGTTGCGATTTAACGCAAAACATAATGGTATAATTTTCTTGTCATATAGTTTGTATAGAATATGTCTTACATCAAATTAGATAAATGCTTTTTCGTATCTTGCTAAACAAGTTATGAAATAAAGGACCCTAATGAATGAAAAGTCATACATGGTGTGACATAAAAGTATAATTCACATTTCCAAAGCTAGGGTTGAAAGGTTGATCAATGAAAGCATTTCTTAATTATAGATTACGATGATATGGGAACATGTGTTGATTGCTACAGGGGTAAGTTGACTAATAAAGATATTGAGATCAATTCAAGCTTCTGACTTGTTGAGTATGATACATAAAGATATCAGTAGACTTTATAGAGTTGCATTGTGCAATTCCAAATGTATTTTGATATTTATTGATGATTATTCCCATCATAGTTATGTGTTCTTGCTTAAAGATTAAAGGTTGAGAAGCAGTTAGGAAAATTCATCAAGAATCTTGTAGAATTCTCTCATTAATCACCGTCCCAGTAGTAGCATGATCGTCATATGGTGATATAGTATATGATACTTAAACGATTGACTTAGTGCAAGTGAGATATGTTAGTTTATTACTATATCTAATCGGTTTGGTTGTAGATTAGTGACAAAATAATTTAAAGACATTTTTTATCTTGTACAAGTTTAGATATATATGATAAATTCTACGAAATAATTATACTTTGCAAATGAAATTATAATAAGATTAAAATTATGAGATTTGTATTGCATTATGTATCATTCCTAAATTGTTTCTAACCGTTGTTCTATTAAGGCTAGACATTAGTAGAACACAAAAATATTGTCACACATTATGTTTTTCTTTATGAAAGAAGTAGTCAATCTCATAGGCTAAAGTATGAAGATACTTAAATAAATATATGAGTTCCTATTAGAGAATGAGTTCACTGAACTAACCCAATATGAAAATTTTATTTAAAACATTACTTGTATGTCTATGAAACTTCTCATTGTGATGATTGTATATGTGATCATTTGACTTGAAGTCTCTAAGTCTCTAAAGTTATTTTCTATAGGGATTGCTATATTTTGATACTATTTATAACTTATTCTAATCATAGATAGTGGTTCTGTCGGATTCTGGCGAGGCTGTACGTTGCCGTTTGGATTCATAAAGTTGACTGCTGAATACGTGAATTTTGGCTTGAAGGTTCCTACAAAACAAAGAAGGCACGTTGGGGGTTGTTTTCCGATAAGCCCCTCTGACGCTCAAGTCAGTCTTTTGGTGAAGGTAGGTTCGCTGTGAGCGGAGAGAACTAGGGTTATGATTACGTACCTCCGTTATGGCGAAATTATACCTTATATATGGAGCGGGAGCTAGGTTTAAGTCTTTACGTCTGTATGAGAGACTTCCACCTACGAACGGGCTGTGGATGTATTGATTGAGCTTGGGCCTGGCATATCCAAAAGGTATAAGACTGATCCTTGAAAGATGGACCGATCGACTCTTAGTTTGTTATGTCTGGATTCGGGTCTAGCATGACCGAGCCGACCATAAGCCCCCTACTCCTCGAGTCTGAGCGAAGAGAAGAGTCGGAGGAGTATGCAAGGGTCTTGTAGCTCATCTGCAGGGCAGCTCAGAATAGGCCCGATCGGTTAGATATTGGTGTTGTAGCTCGTCTAAGGGACAGCTCGGGATTGGCCCGATCGATAGGTATCGACGTGTAGTGCATGACTGCTCGTATTGGAATCAATTGGCTGAATGTCCCAATCGGTTGGCATTGGCGCTTATTGCATGATAGCTCGCACCAAAGTAGATCGGGTGGTTATCATTAGTGAGCGCGTGAAGGTACTTGGAGCATTTAATATTGACGGCGCGTGATCTGGCAGCTTTTCAGAATTTGAAACGTATCATCTTCGTAACCGTTGTGCAGCTGTCATGTATGTCCTTTCACTTGTCGCACCGCTCTGGATTTCGAACAACCCTAATTTACCTCGGCTCAGATTTTGCCATGTGTCTGAGCTTGGCTTGGATTTTCTCCGTGTGTCGAGCTTTGATTGGGTGCCCTTCGACCGGTCTTCTATAAGTACTCAGGATCAACAGACTGTGGGTTTTCTTCACGCTTGCTCTGTTCTCTTGCTTTCACTCTACTTTCACTTGCCCTTTCTTGCTCTCAGTTCCCGAAAATTTCTTTCAACCGTCGCCCGATTTCCCAACTTCGAATCACTAAATAGGTACGTCCCCTACCTTCATCTCCTCCTCTAAACTTTTTTCAAAGGTTTTCTTCATAG
>JANTPM010000005.1:24071826-24085455 GCA_025434745.1 Erythroxylum divaricatum | reverse complement strand
GTGAGCGGAGAGAACTAGGGTTATGATTACGTACCTTCGTTATGGCAGAATTATACCTTATATATAGAGCGGGAGTTAGGTTTAAGTCTTTACATCTGCATGAGAGACTTTCACCTACGAACGGGCTGTGGATGTATTGATTGGGCTTGGGCCTGACATATCCAAAAGGTATAAGACTGATCCTTGAAAGATGGACCGATCGGCTCTTGAGCTGTTATGTCTGGATTCAGGTCCAGCATGACCGACCCGACCAGATAGCTTATTTAGTAGTAATTATATATAGTATGAACTATATGGAGGCAGTTGAATAATCAAGATATGATTCATCATCTAAAAGTAATTAGGGATAATGTTGTGTTATTCTCAATTAGCATTGATTGAGGAAATCCTTGACTAAAATTGAAATGAATTTTACAAATAATCTACAAATATCATTAATTGAATCAATAATTAATGGAAGAAAACTAAAATGATTGGATTTAAAATAGAGTAGACATTAATTTCATGCTCTATGTCTAATTGGAACATTGTATGAAGAAATGATTAAATTATAAAAAAGAAAAATCATGCACGAAAAAGTTAATCAAAATGACTTTGAGGTTCCTAAATATCTGAGTAGTTATGTATGTTATTAGATGTCAATCTTGATCTATAATTATAAATTATTTAATTAGAGAATTAAAGTTAAATTAAAAGGAGTTTTAATTTATCTAAATCTAATTTATAATCATTGTTAACATATTTGAGAATTTAATAGATCTCATATAAATAACAGATTGAAGAGAGCAAAGATAGTTTAATCGAGCTAGATTTGATTATAAAATTTGAGAAATTTTATGATTAAATATGAAATATTTAATAAATAAGGATCAATATGAGATATTAAAAACTTATTTGAACATAACTGGTATTTAATTAGAATTATTTGGTTATAATGAAATTACAATTGAATTTCAACTAAATTATTAAATGTCCAAAAATTATTATAAATAGGGTTAAACTGTAATCTAACTAACACTTTTTACTTAACTCTCTCTCTAAGAATTACAAAGTTCCCTCAATTTGTTTTATAAATATTGTTAAAGGTCGGATACTTGTACGATTATGGTAGTTTAAATAGTTTAGTTTTAGAAATGATTTGAGAGATACGGTAAGAAGATGATTAAGTTTTAGAATAAAGTATGAATCAAGATTTATGTTTTATTATAATTTATATTTTAATCATTTTATAAAATTAAAGTAAACGTGATTTTCATGAATAGAAAATTTGAAAAAATTTTGTAATTATTCTACTACCATGATCAATTCTGACTACTATGAGTCTGACTACTTCTATGAGTGTGACTTAATGGAGACAGAATCTGATACATTAGGCTGGCTTAATGTCTTTGTCTAAGAGTGTGCCTTGGTGGAGGAGAGAAATTCTCATTCATTACGCTGGTGTTAAATAAATGTTTCTAGAGTATAGACTATATAATATGAGCTATCACCACAAATTATTCTCTTCAAAAACGGAAATAATAGACTTGTCATATATATGACAGAAATTTCATAGTCTGGATTGGAATACCATTTCATATATATATATATAAGCTATGACCACATATTATTCTGTTCAAACACGGCAATAATATCCTTTTCATCCTCTCTTGCTATATCTCTTCAAGTTCAAGTGTGTGTATATATATATATATATATTTCTTTTGTCCCTACCCCTCTCTTCTTCAGTTCATACCACTTGACAATTCACCCTTTCTAGGTTCACATCAGGACCCAATTTTGCAATCTTCAAATGGCTTTTGCAATGGATAAAGTTGGAGGAAACCAGAACCGCATTCAATATATAAAGAGCAGATAAAAGAAACTGGAATCCCATAGTCATAGTCTAGTTTAGTTTATGATGCTTGATATTCTTTTTATCTATATTTTTGCAAGAACACATAGCTTACAAAATCGTGAGTGTCCCAAGTTGTCGTCTTTGGTCTGGTAATGGTCAGGGAAGGACAGATGCTATGATGACTGCCCAATGAAGTTCCCACTTCCTATGACGCAATAATTGTCAAGCTCAAGCCCCTGTTTTTTCCTTTTTAATCTTTAGAGAAGTATTATTGTATGGTAATTAACGATTATATTTATCAACAAAATGAGAAATGAAATACCAAGTAGAAAGAAGAAACGTTTAGCTAACGCCTGGAGTAGAGCGTAACTCGGAAGCAGCTAGCAAGCACCAAAAATTGTCATCATTCAAGACCAGTTGGGACTTTGGGACACAACAACTACAGTAGTTTTGCAAGATTGCTTACCAAAGCTCTTGCTTTCGTTTGTTTGTTTGAAGCCTACACAAAAACCATGCCCCATTTCTCTCCTCCTTCCTCTCTTTCTCTTGCTTGTGAACGCGTGGGACGGTGCCCCTGTCTTTATCCTGCGTCACTGCTTATACTTGTCAGGGTGTTGTATTGTTTGCCTACTAAAAATATTTGTATTTGACACCATTGCACAGAGTTTTCAATACACACTGTTCCTGATTTCTTTCTGTCAAAAAGATAATATTTTTGGTGTTGGGTTTGCTATTATTGACCCAACTATGTGTTAAATTGTTTCCTCGGCTTTTCAGTTGCTGCCGAGGAGTCCTCTTGCTCGCTGACATCTTTGCTTTTAACTTCCCTAACTGCGTGGAGAGCTTAATTCACGAACTGGGTCTTGGCGGATCAGGCTTACGTGTTTAACTCGGTAGCTTAAGGTAAGTTTTGTTTAAAAAGCACTGAGACCCATTTCTATTCGTTGTTTGTCAGTTTGTTTCGTACTTTTTGGCTCCCGTTTCGGCAACTTCTTTTTCTACTGTCTCGTGCTTTTGAAGGGTTTCGACTTTGGAGGAGAATCTCGGTGTGTTGGTGTTTTGAGTTGCGTGGGAAACCGTGCCATCTTTGGCCTGTTGTTACATTTTTGGCTGTTAGCCTGCAGTATATTTGCTCTGAGAGTTCGGTAATGTAATTGAAGCTTTTGGAAGAGAATTTATTGGATAGATTTCTTTCTTTTGTTTTTTGTTTTTAATCGTGATTTGAGTTACTGTCTCCTTTTGCTTTCCCTGTTTCACTCCCTTAGATTCCGGTGTCCGAGTTAGAAAAAAGAAGATATTTTATTAACATCTGGACAAGCAACAAACTATTCACGAGACTCTTCTTGCTGCTTTTAAGTTCTGTGATTGACTTTAAAGGCTCAATCTTGAATGGTTCTTCGCATGTGGGTCTGAGAAACTCTTAATATCTCTGTTCTTTGGCTTAACGTTTTTGTGAGTTCTAACTTCTAAGTCTTGTCTGGTTGGGATTTTGAGTTCAAGTTAACCAGATTTTGAGTTCAAGTTTTCTTCTTCTGAGTTTATGGTTTATGGGTTTCTTGCGTTGTTTGTTCTACTAATCTGTGACTTGGTTTCTGATGTAATTCCTTTTTTTTTTATATATATATACAATTTTCGTCAGCAGGAGGTTGGACTTTTGGAGATTAAGAGCGGCTTTAGCAACTGGCCTTTCTGAAGTTTGTCTTGACTTGAGCCCAAGCTCTAGGTAAGCTTTAGATTTCAGACGTTGGCTTCTGGAATTTGAAAATTCTATTTGTTTTCAACTTGTCTTTTAGTGGAATTCGATTCTTTCAGTCACACACGATTTAGCTAAAAGAGTATGTGTATTTCAAGATCGTATATTGAGATTGTATAACATTCCTGCTCTATATTTCACATTCGTGGGTTTTGCGACTTTAATTTGATTCTTCATATAATGTTTTGTCAGGCCTATCTTCTGCGCATTTTAATGGATTCCCCGCAATCTGTTGTGTCACCATTCAGGACCTCCGTAGTTACTGATACAGTTAAGCAGAAACTCGATCAATCAGTTGAGTCCCCTTATAGTTTATCCGGAGGATATGAGGTTGGCATTAAGGAATCTATGGTTGGCAATCCGGAGGGCTTGATTGGTACTCTTGAGGTTTACATAAGCCAGGCCAGGGACATCCACAACATATGTATTTACCACAAGCAAGATGTTTATGCTAAGATTTGCCTGACTAGTGACCCTGAAAACACAGTCTCGACCAAAATCATCAATGGTGGTGGGAGAAATCCAGTTTTCAATGAGAATCTGCTGCTCAATGTTAAGACTCTGGATTGCTCACTCAAATGTGAGATATTCATGATGAGCAGGGTGAGAAACTATCTTGAGGATCAGCTGTTGGGATTTGCTCTGGTGCCTTTGTCGGAAGTAATTGTTAAGAATGGGAATTTGGAGAAAGAGTTTTCTCTTTCTTCAACTGATTTACTCCACTCTCCAGCAGGATTTGTCCACTTATCTCTGGCATATAGTGGTGCTTATCCGGAAGTAATGGCCATCCCAGCAATTACTTCTGTGTTGCCATCAGATGGAACTGCACAGGATCCAGAGTCAGTGCCTACTGAATTTGATAAGATTGAGTTCCCTGATCTGAATATTGTCAACGAAAACCAGATCATGATTTCAGAGTATTTTGGGATCCCACGTGACAGTATGGAAACTGAAAACTCTGAAAGCTTCGTCACAACTGATACCGAGAGTCATCCTAATTCAGAAGATTTTCGAGTTGTGGAAAACTTCTCAAGTGTTACCAACGATTCTGCCCACGTTCCCAAAGTTGGTTCTCCTCCAAGCAGTGTGTCCACTACTGGTGTTTCTTCTTCTTCTGTTACTGCAAGCTCTGAAAACTCTGATGCTCCAGTAGCTTCAGAAACATTAATCCAGGAGCCTGAGTCAGCCCAAAAAGAGAAAAAGAGTGTGGATGTTGGAGATGGAAGGAGTGATTCTTCCAGCGGAGTAGCCGGTGAGAAAATTGCAAATCCTGTAATAACTGTGAACATAGAACCGGAACAAAATATGGTCCAGCAGGACATAGTAGACATGTACATGAAGAGCATGCAACAATTTACAGAATCATTGGCAAAGATGAAGCTTCCTCTGGACATTGATAGTGGACCGGACAGTTTAGGAAGTTCAAGCTCTGATCAGAATATGAATGCATCTAAAAATAGTGGTTCTCGTGTGTTTTATGGCAGTAGGGCTTTCTTCTGAGCTTTTAGTTTCATCAATCCGAGGAAAGCACAGGTGACTGTAGACTACGTAGCAGCTGAGGCTAAAACTACTAGTCAACTGTAATAATATCTCATGTAATGTGGTGTTCTCCTTTTGTATGCTGAGATACTTTACATAACGGGGAATTCTCAGACTCTGTGTGGTTATCCAACTTCTTCTATAATAACTGTTGAAGTGTTGGCAATTTAGTTTCCATTTCATGAAAAATTTCCCTTATTTTTAGCATAAGATCTTGTGACAAAGAAAAAAGAGAAAAACAGTAGCATTATTATCTCTCTGTTAGTTGCTTGATTTCCTCAGTTGAAACTGACTAGAGAAAATTGCAGTAAAGTAGAAGCATTTGTTATTTCCTCTTCTATAAATTCTGTAGTTGAATAAAATAAATATATCTATCCAATTTGTTTCAAACATTTTTTTGGTTTGTTTTTATTTTCTGGTGTTCCTAAGTTTGGTGTTGCCATACAACTGTACCTCTGTTTGACAGTGGCATCAGACGTCCACTTGGTCTTTCAGACCTGTGAAATTGGAGAAAAAGATTTATCCAGTACCATCTGCTTAACCCCTCCAGAAGTATTCACCCATGAATGCTGTCAGTGAAGATGCAATCTTACTTGGAAGCTTATGATCCTTGGGAGTTTATAATCCAAGACAAGTCTGTTTCTCCTTTACAATAATGACACAAATAAAGCTCGATAATGAGGAGAAGTCTAAGGTCTAAAGCCAAGACACTCGTCCAAAATTCTAGAGGACGTTTTGTCTTCTACAGGATCATGGCCTATAACACTATAAAAGAAGCTTGGGACAAGTTGAAAGAAGAATATCAAGCAAGTGACAGAACATGCCAAATGCAAGTATCTGAAGAGGGAGTTTGATTCTCTAAGCATCTGGAAGGATGAAAATATAATCAGATACGCTTATAGAATCTCCTTGATTATTAACAATATCAAGCCGTTTGCTGAAGACTATCCTACTAGCAGGATTGTGGAAAAGGTTATCGGGATACTTCCTTTCCAAAATTTCTTCTCTAGAAGAGTCTTACTCAACAAAATTTCATTACTTAACGAGTGCACTTCAAGCACAAGAGCAAAGAAGGATCTTAAGGCATTAGGATCACGGAAGGTGCATTTCATGTGCAAAAAACAAGATGGAAAAGGAAAGAAAACAGTTTACCCAGAAAAATAAAGGCAAAAGTATAGATAGCAACAACAATGAAGGATCAAAACAGAAGAAATTTCTACCTTGTTCATATTGTAAAAAGATTAATTATCTTGAAAAATATTATTAGTGAAGGCCTGATGTAGTGTGTGGAAGCTACAAAAACTTGGGCATATTACGAAGGTTTGTAAGTTCAAAAATAAAGACAATCAATTGCAATACGCAAAAATTGTAGATGTGGCGGATAAAGAGGAGTGTAAACTTTTTGTAACTTCTTGCTTCTCAACTAATAACTCCTCAAATGCATGACACATTGATAGTGGATGCACACACCATGCAATGATGCTACATTGTTCAAATCTCTTGATGAAAGTTACTAGTCTAAGGTGAAGGTAGATAATGGTGAATATTTGGAAGTCAAAGTAAGAGGTTCAATTGTTGTCCGTACAAACTCAAGTATCAAACTCAATCCTGATATTCTGTTTACTCATCCAATTAGAAAAATTATTGAGTGTTGGATAGATGCTTGAGAAAGACTACTACTTACACTTCAAAGATGCATTGTCTTTGATTCTTCTGTAAAAAAAAATTGTTTTCTATAAAGGAGCTTCAATTACTCTACTAGCACCACTAAGAGGGTTTCAAACTTGCGGAACATAAGGCTTGGGCACTTAAATAAAAAGTGTTTGTCAAACATAAGGTTGAAAACATGCTTATTATGACTATTAATGTTCAAATATGTGACACTTTTTAATAAAGAGAACAAGCAAAGCTACCCTTAAAAAAAGCATATGGAGCCACTAAACAATACTCAACTCATCCAATTTGATCTTTGTGGCCCCATAACAATTACTTCATTTTCTTTATTGATGATTGTGTTAGAATGTGTTGGGTATATTTCACTAAATTCAAGAGTGAAGTATTTACTATCTTTAGAGATTTTAAAGCTCTTATGGAAAATAAGATTATCCTCACATTCAAAACCTTAAGAACTAATAATGGTACTGAATATACCTTTAGTCAATTTGTTGAGTTCTATAACTATTTAGGCATAGAACATCAAAAGACAAGACCATATACATCACAACAAAATGGAGTCTCTAAGAGGAAGAGCAAGATAGTGATGAAGATGGAGATGGATAGGTGTCTTTTAATCAAGAAGAAAATGTCAAAGGTAAAGCACAGAAAGTAATCCTTGTGGGTTATAAGACATTAAACAAAGGCTACTGAGCTTTTTGCCAGCAGATAGAAAAAATTATTTTGAGTAAGAATGAGAAGTGTAATGAGATAACAACTTGAGATTGAAAAAGTTAGAAAACATATGATCTAATGCTTTTTTGTAATGATTCTACTAATGTTCAAACTCAGTTTGAATTTGATGAGTTGGTGGATAACTTACCAGTAAAGGGTACTAAGGACTTTGGAGGACATATAAGAGGTATAGCTTGGCTTTCATTGGACTTAAATGTTACGATGAAACACAATATTCACAAACATCTAGGAAAGTAACACAAAAAGCGCTAGAGATGATTAACAATAATGAAATACGGAAATTAGTTTAAAGGAAAAATATAAAGTTATTGGAGTCAAATGTATTTTTAAAACAAAACTCATTCCTAATGGTTCTATTTTTAAACATAAAACTAGATTGGTAATGAAGGGCTATGCTTAGCAATATGGCACAGACTATTAGGAGACTTTTTGACGTGAGCACGACTGTGGGACTTTGTAAGTGAAATGGAACTAAAGATGAGATATTAATGTCAAAGGGACTAATAACAAGATCAAAAGCTAAGAAGTTTAAAGAAGTGCTTCAATCTTACGTGGGTTGAATTGTAGATAACATAGAATCTCAAGAGACAATGAGAGCCAATGACATCATAACTAATAAAGTTAGGCGGAATGTGCAAGAAGACTTGCATTCTTGTTTAATTAATTATTTTACATTAGAAGCATAACTTTTGGAAACTCACTACTTTTGTTTTGGACTTGTTTAAATCTTTTAAGTTTAGTTTGAGCTTTATTTTTTTATGGGAGACCCATGTTTAAAGGCCTTTTACATAGTTAGGGTTTCTATTTTTTCAAGGGGTATAAGTACATCATAATAAACGTGGTTTAAGGTTATATTGTATAGATAATGAATTATTTAAGGGATGATTACTTGTCTTCTTCTATTGCATCAAGAATATAATTGTTATCAAGGTTATTACTTGTGGTGAATTTATATTCTTATTTTCAAATCAACCTTATTATATGTGTTTTCTTCCATATAATTCATTGAGGGTTCATTAGGGTTGGAGGTTTCGTCTTGTTCATGTTCTATCCAAGGTGTGTGTTTAAAGGTTTTTAGGTTCTTTAGCCTTGAGGTTTTGCATCATTTGGTATAAGAGCTTGGATTGAGATAAATTTTTATTTATCTTGTGTTTATTTGCTATTGTTGTTTTTCATTAGAATTTGAAATTAGGGTTCATCTTGTTCTTGTGTTTTTCTTGCCTCTTTAGTTTTCCAATTTTGTTTTTTGAAAAATCGTTTACCTAATTATCATATTATTTTTAAAAATGAAAAAAAGAGGAAAAAATAGGTGTTAGCATTAAAGAAGACGAAAAATCAACTAGTGTTGTGGGCCTCAAAATTTTTTTCTTAATGAATAATCATGATTTAAATAATATTGAGGGTTTTGATAGATTAATCATTTTAGTAATTATTTAATTATGTCAAGGTTAGTAGGATTTTATTGCATGGATTAATGAAATTAAAGTGTTAAGGTTATAAGAATGTTTAAGGGTATTTTTGGCAAGACACTTAAGTATAAAAGACACAAGGCATATAAGGAAGGGCAAAATGAGCATTTTACATTCATTAAGGGTAGGATTCGAAGATGAAAAGGTTGTCTTGCATTTAAATGAAGAAGAAAACGTGAATTGAGGGAGAGAAGAGAGGAAGAAATGAAAATAAAAGAGAGGAGAAGAGAGTTTTGATGGTTTGAGAGAAAAGAAGAGAGTTGAGCTAAGGTTTCATCATTTATTACTCTTGAGAGAGATTTTGAAGTGGTTCAAGAAGAGAAAAAAGTATAGGAAGAGAAAGGCTTCCATTTAAGCCAAAGATCTCTTCATTTGGTGAAGAATCAAGGTAAGATCATTTTGAATCTTTTGAATTTTTGGAAGGATTTTAGTTCATGGAGTTAGAAAATTTATGAGTTTAAATATTTTAGAACCAATTTTAGCGATTGTGCTTTGTGAAATTTTCAATTGAAAACCCTATTGAGGGGGATTTTTGTTATTGTATAAGGGGATCAAGAAAGAAGCAAGAGGAACAAGAGGAGAGACACATTTAAAACAAGTCTCTAAACAAAGAAATCAAGGTGGGTTACATGATTTATAATAGAGTTATGAGCCACTAATGTTTTCTCTTGAATCAAGAGAATTAAATGATTTCAGTTGTTTTAATAAATGTTGCATGACTGCTATTTGAATGATATAAGAAATCTTGATGTGTTGGAATATAAATTTTGTTGATGAATTTCGAGATGAAGAAGGAAATGCTTTGAAACATTTTATGTCATGCCTTGAAAAATGTCATGGCATTTTGTATAAATGAAGAGAACATGAAATGATTTGAGCATGAATATATGCTTTTGTTTGGGTAAGAGAACCTTTTTCGTTAGTCATGGGCACGTTGACTTATAACCTTCTCCCGGCTGCCCGCTTGAGGCTACGAGATCTTAAAAATTCGGACTCATTTTGTTCACGGTGTAAACTTCACTTTCTTCGTTTCATTCCATGAAATTCTCGAGCCATTTGTTTGTGCATTGCATCTTTGAATTGTCAAGTTTGTTGCATAATTTGAGTGTTCTGCAGTGATGATATTTTAACTATAAGCTTGAGCTAAAATTGTGAATTTGACTGAGAATTTGAGAACAAGGCGTTTTATGAATTCATTATGACTTTTGTAAGACAAATGAACATTTCAACGATTTTGCTTATTCTCCGTTATAAACTTGTTACCAACGAGCTTTTAAGCTCACCCCCTTTTTATCCCATCTTCAGGTGAGGAAAATGAGATCGAGTAACCAAGATTCGAGAAATCATTCTACTTTTGCAATGTTTTGTAAATTAAGTTAGATTTTGTATAAGCAAGACTTAGATGCATTTCGAGAATTATTGGAGTTTTGTATCTTTTGTAATTTGAGATTTTGAGACGATGATATATTGTGGCTTGAAAGTCATTAAAGATTTGTAAAACTTTGTGATGATATTGAGTTGGAATCAGATATACTTGAATAAGTTATCAACTTGAGATGATTATCAACTTGAGCATATGGTTTTTGAACCATATTATTTAAAAATTGATAATATGTATATTCACAGAGCATATGTATATTCACAGAGCATATGATCACAGAGCATATGTATATTCACTAAAATTGATTTAAAAATTGACTATCATTAGATTAAGATGAAAGAAGGTGATGAATGGAAAACTGCATTTAATACCAAATATAGATTGTATTAGTGGTTGGCTATGCCTTTTGGATGATCTAATACACCTAGTACTTTCACGCGCTTAATAAATCATGTTTTGCATGGATTCCTTGGTAAATTTGTGGTGGTTTATTTTGATGAAATATTAATTTACAATAAGAAAATAAATGAGGATATTATAAATGTTAAGGTTGTTTCAGATGTGCTTAGGAAAGAGAAGTTGTATGCAAACCTTAAAAAGTATTTTTTTTTTTTTGCATGGATAAATTTGTTTTCTTAGGATTTGTGTTGAGTTTTAAGGGAGTTAAGGTTGACTCTAAAAAGGTGAAAGTTATCCAAGAATGACCAACAACTAAGTCAGTTAGTGAGGTTAGGAGTTTCCATAGATTAGCAGGTTTTTATAGGCAATTTGTTAAAGATTTCTCTACTATTGTCACTCTATTAAATGAAATCATTAAGAAGAATGTTAGTTTTAAATGGGAGAAATATTAGGAAGATGCATTTAATACTTTAAAGGAAAAGTTCTCTACTACACCTGTTTTTACGTTTACTAGATTTTTCCAAGACTTTTGAAATTGCATGTGATGCTTCTGGGATTGGTATAAGGGTTGTTTTAATGCAGTAAAATCATCCTATAACATATTTGAGTGAGAAGTCGAATGGACCAGTTTTGAACTATTTCACTTATGATAAGGAGCTTTATTCTTTGGTGAGAGCTCTTGAAGATTGGGAACATCACTTGCTGCCTAAAGAGTTCATAATATATAGTGATCATCAATGTCTCAAGTACTTGAAGGGACAAGGGAAATTGAGCAAAAGGCATGCAAGTTAGGTGGAGTATCTTGAAACATTTCCGTATGTGATTAAATACAAGCAAAGTAAGGAACATGTTGTAGTTGATGCATTATCAAGAAGGTATGCTTTGATTTCTTTGCTTACTTCTAAGTTACTTAGACTGAGCATTAGAAAGAGTTGTATGTGGCTGATGTTGATTTTGCTAATGTAGGTCAAGCTTGTGAACATGCTGCATTTGATAAGTTCTATAGATATAAAGGATATCTTTTTAGGGGTAAACAACTTTGCATTCTTGTATATTCTATTAGAGGGTTGCTTGTTAGAGAACACAGAGTGGAGGGTTAATGGGGCAATCTGGTGTGCAAAGACCTCAGATATGCTTAGAGAATAATTTTATTAGTCAAATATAAGAAGATATGTGGAAAGGTTTTATGCCAATTGTATTGAATGTAAACAAATTAAGTCTAGGTTTATGCCTCAGGGTTTGTATATTCCTTTACCTGTACCTAGTGAACCTTGGACTGATATATCTATAGACTTTGTATTAGGTTTACGTAGGACTAGGAAACGTAGAGATAGCATATTTGTTGTAGTGGACATATTTAGTATACTGGCACATTTCTTTGCTTTTCCAAATAACAGATGATGCAACAAATATTGCTGATCTTTTCTTTAGGGAAGTGGTTTGACTTCATGGTGAGCCAAGAATCATTGTTTCAGATAAGGATGTTAAGTTCCTAAGTCATTTTTGGAGAGTTTTATGGGGAAAGATAGGTACTAAACTTTTATTTTCTACTACATGTTATCCACAAAATGATTAAAAAAAACTGAGGTAGTTAATAAGACTTTAAGAACCATATTGCGTGCAATTGTTGGGAAGAACTTGAAAACTTGGGAAGATTGTTTGCAATTTCTTGAGTTTGCATATAATCGTTCTATATAATCTTTTACAGGTTATTCTCCATTTTAAATTGTGTATGGATTTAACCAATTAATTGTGTTGGATTTGATGCCTTTACCTTTGATTGAGATTGCTAATTTAGATGGCAAGAAGAAGGCTAACTTAGTTAAAATAATACAGGAGAAAGCACGTGCATAGCTTGAGGAAAAGAATCGTATATATGCACAAAAAGCAAATAAAGGTAAAGAGCAAGTTCTCTTTGAATCAGGTGATTGGGTTTGGGTGCATATGCGAAAAGAAAGGTTTCCACAATAAAGAAATTCAAAACTTGATGTAAGGAGTGATGGACCATTCTAGGTATTGGAACGCATAAGTGATAATGCATATAAGATAGACTTGTCAGGTGAGTATAATATTAGTGCAACTTTTTGACTTATCTCATTTTGACTTTGATTTAGATTCAAGGACGAATCCTTTTGAAGAGGGAGGGGATGATGTGAGCACAGCCGTGGGACTTTATAAGCGACATGGAACTAAAGATGAGCTAGTAATGTTAGATAGATCGATAAAAAGATTAAGAGCTAAGAAGTTCAAAGAAACGCTTCAATCCTACATTGGTCGAATTGTAGATGGCACGAAATCTTAAGAGACGATGAGGGTCAATGGCATCTTAACTAATAAATTTGGACCAAATGTGTAAGAAGACTTTCATTCTTGGTTAATTAATTATTTTACGTTAGAAGCATAACTTTTAGTAGGCCACTACTTATGTCTTGGGCTTGTTTAAGTCTTTTAGGTTTAGTTTGGGCTTTAATTGTTTTGATGTGAGACCCATGTTTAAAGGCCTTTTACATAATTAGGGTTTCTATTTTTTCACAGGTTATAAGTACATCATAATAAACCTTGTTTAGGGTTAGATTGGATGAATAACGAATTCTTTAAGGGAGGACTTGATGCGGAACCCCAAGACCCTTAATCGTCCCTTAAAATTCGTTACCAATCAAATCAGAATTTGTTTCTTAACAAAGCAATCAGGATAATATTTGTTCTTAGACCCAAGAACACTTACGACAAGAACCCAAGTTAATTTGCAGAAATTCCCTTGAACGCCAATCAGATAAGTACTCAAGAACACAAGAAATAGGAATTAAAATTGATAACAAAAGATAAACTCAATTGCAATCAA
>JANTPM010000005.1:24013271-24027621 GCA_025434745.1 Erythroxylum divaricatum | reverse complement strand
TTCAACCTTCTTTGACTCTACACCTTCTTCTTGAGTCCCTTCTCCTTGAGTCTCCTACAATGAACAATGGTAGTTTGTAGTATCAATTGTTCTCAGAAAATTAATTAGTTCAATTAATATTGATTTGTGACAATTTTTACTCTCAAACTACATAAAATAAAGGTACACACTTAAGAGTCTATTTAAGCATAAAATCTCGAAATAGGAGTCAAAAAGTATAGTAAAAGTCATGAAAATGTCACCAATTTATATAATAAACTTGGGCTTAATCATCCTCCTCATAGGTAGTAAGCTCATCATCTTCTATGAGCAATATATCGTTAAGTCTACTTATGAGAAACCGATATCTCTCAAGAATATGACGTATCCTACCCGACCTACAAACTTCTTATGGTCAAAAGGTTGAACTATTGTTTCATCTTCATGAACAATAGTCTCAAGTCCAAGCAGTTGATAGACTTCTGTTTAAGCATCTTGAACTTCAACAAGTTCAATTTTACTCCCATTGTCTTCTCTTAAATGAAACTCTTTCTCTAAAAAGACAACATGTTTTGAAAAAAAAACACGTTTTGATCCGAGATATGGTAGAACTAATATCTTATAATTTCCTTATGATATACTATAAATAGAAACTTATCACATTTAAGTTCAAGCTTATCTGGCTGAATATGCTTCCCATAAGCAAGATAACCCCAAACTTTCATATGAGAAAGGTAGGATTTATTTTTAGTCCATATCTCATATGGGGTAGCATCTTAGATGGGACTATGTTTAATACATAAATAGAAGTTTCGAGTGCATACCCTCAAAAGGATTTTAGTAAATTTGCTAAACCTCTCATAGACCTCACCATGTCTAATAAGGTTCAGTTTCTCTTCTCAGTCACAACATTGTGTTGTGGTATGTAAGGTGGAGTCCACTAAGACAATATTCCATTATCCCTGAGATAATCCAAAAACTCTTGGCTTAAGTATTCACCACCTCGATCCTATTGAAGTAATTTAATACTTCTCGCAAGTTGTTTCTCAACTTCATTTCTAAATTCTTTGAACGTTTCAAAGGCTTCAGACTTGTATATCATAAAATACACATACTCATATCTAGAATGATTATCGATAAAGGTAATGAAGTATATAAACTACCTTTGGTATGTATGGACATCGGATCACATACATTAGTATGTATTAGGTCTAAAAGTCCACTAGTTCGTTCACCCTTTCCCTTAGAGGGTAACTTAGTCATCTTGCCTAATAAGCAAGATTCACATGTGTCATATGATTCATAATCAAATGACCCTACCACACATGTGTAGTTTAGACATACATCTCTCACTTATATGGCCAAGGTGACAATGTCATAAGTAAGATGATTTCACATTATCTTGTTTTATTCTTTTATTATTATTAATATTTAAAACTGAATTAGACATATCCAATATGTATATGCCATTGCACAACGTAACCAAAGCATATAATATTCCATTCAAATAAATTAAACAACCATTGTTACTGAAATTTAAATGGAATCTAGCTTTATTAAGACTAGAAACAGATATTAAATTTTTAATTAAAGCATGTACATAAAAACATTTGTCCAATTTTAGTACAAGCCCACTATGGAGCGTTAATACATATGTGCCTAAAACTAATGCAACAACTCTTCCTCCATTGCCCACTCACAGGTATGGCTCTCCCTTGTTGAGTTGCCTACTGTTCTTGAGGCCTTTTATGTTAGTACAAATGAGTGAACCACAACCAGTATCTAACACTCATATGTTGTTATTAGAAATAGTATGAATATCAATAACATAAATACCTGAAGTAAATGGGGCATCAGATGCCTTCTTCTACTTCAAGGACTCCAGATAGGCCCTGTAGTTTCTCTTCCAGTGGCCATCCTTGCCATAGTGGAAGCAAGTTCCTTTCGAGGCAGTCTTCTTTGCTTTTTGACACCTCCCTTAGGCCTCGCAAAGAACTTCTTCTTTTGGCTCTTTTTCTTCGAACTAGAAGAGTCCACCAGCATCACAACCTTGTCTTTGCAGACAAATGGCCCAATTGCCTTAAGCATGTTGACCAGCTTAGGAATTGTGCTAGATATATTGTTCATATGATACTTAAGCACAAATTGTAAGTAAATATTAGTTAAACTTGTCAAAATTAAGTCAATACTTAATTCATGATCTAAAAGAAAACTTAAGGAGGCTAACCGCTTAATCTAGCCATTCATCTTTAGTACGTACTGCACTAGAGATGTCCCCTTAACCATCTTAGAGCGGAAGAGAAATCGCGAAGTCTCGAACCTTTAGAACCTTGCTTACTCATCAAAGAGCACCCTAAGATGATAGAGTATGGTATGAGCATTCATAGCCTTGTGTTGCTCTGCAGCTCCAGTGACATAATGGCTACCATAATACAACTACCCATCTCACTATCATCGAGATGTTTCCTATATGCCCTCCGATCATCATCAGAAGCATCAATAACAAATGTATCGGGAAGTGGTTCTTCCAAGACATAACTAAGCTTCTCAAACTTGAGAAGTATTCTCAAGTTCCTGAGCCAGTCAAGGAAGTTTGATCTAGTCAACTTGTTAGCTTCTATCAATGATCTTAGATTTATAGTGTTGACTCAGGCAATAGCAACTATCATCAAATAGAGAAAAATTAGAATGTACTTAATTGTATGTCTATAAGGACTTTAATAACAAGCATTATGGCTCCCACTATTTTCATAAATTCATAACCCTCAATATAAATTTGAGAGAACTAGTAGAGAAATTCTCCTAGTAGGTTGATATCCAATATCCCTAAGAATGATCTTGGGTTTTCCTAACAAGCCACCTTAGTTCAACTAGTAGGTATCGATCATACCAAATGCATCTCTAATGCAACTATCAAATTTAGTGCTATCAATAGTTGATGCGTGCACACTCATTAGGATATCAACTCTTGATATGTGTACATCTAATACACTACCCAACTTCGCTTCTATCCACATTGATCTTGGGTTTTCCCAACAAACCAACACTTCCAGTTAAAACTGACCCATTAATCTAGAAATACTATTTTCATGGTTAGAACATATTTGTGTAGAGCTAGCTTAGGTTTGCCCAACAACCCTAACTTTAAAAGGACTCTGGTTCTCACTACATTAAAGGAAGGCGTTAGTTTTAATATTCTAAGTGAGGGGTTTGACTAACGTCTCATATAACTTTGATGGTCTTATACATATAACTTATATATAAATATACATATAGTTACTATAACTACATGACATGATATGGACTACCCAATCAAATTGGGCCTAAGCCCATAACCATCCATCATTCAAGCCCACCTATTCTCCTAACCATGCATTCTCTAATGCGTACATCTAAACACATCATTTTAGTTATGACATCTTATGGATCCTAATATGAAAGCCCAATCCAACACTTGGATCTAAGCCCAATCCAACACTTAGATTTAATATCTTGCATTTATTAATTTGGCTAAAATTACTATCATATGTTTTTTCGATTGGACTTAATATTAATCTAATTAACATGAATTCCTAATTCTAGAAATTAATTCATAATTAATTTAACTTAAAATAATTATTTGATGCCCAAAGTTAAACAACTTCAATTTTGTCATACATGTCAATTTTTCAAGTCTTACTAGAAAATCCATTGCTCTACTAAAATTAATTCAATATTAATTTCTATAATTTCCCAAAATTTCCAAAACATCAAATCATCATTCCAAGTATTTCTATGTTGTTTCATGATGATCAAATTAATTTAGAAATCACCCAAAAATTATCTTGTTCACTGAAATATTGATAAAACCATAAAAATGACAAATATGACATCTAAAATTTTCTGGAAATCAAAGTTCAAGAAAAATCATTTATGAATGCATCAAACATCAAATTAACACATTTATATCATACAAAAATATTTTTAAGGTTCTGGAACTGAAATATAAACATACAAAAATATTAAACAAAACAGATCCTATAATTTTTGGAAAATTGTTTGATAAAATTATTAAACTTTTTTAATAATTCTACAAACTTATAGAGGCATAAACACATCCCAAATATGTTCACATAATTTTTTCATAACCAAATTCCACAAAAATCATGTGTAACCTCATCAGTTTAGCCAATAGACATCACATGCCTAGTAGAAAGTTAAATTTCATGCATGTTCTTGTAAAGTCGAAATTAAAACTTTTAATCACATTACAAATAATTTCAATTGCACTGAATCATTTGCATAATTTTATGAGCAGATTGTGAAAATCATTTTTTTATAATTAATTTTGAAAAAAATATTACAGGACCATAAGCTCTCACAACCATGAAAACAGTTTTCACATGTAACGTATTCTACATCTAACAAGGCACAACATGGCTCTAATACCACTGTTGGGTACCAATCATACATCTCATATATAATATATATAAAATATACATAGATTAAATCATGCATATAGATATAGAAAAACAAAAAAAATGAAATGTAAGATGTTTAAATACCTTTATAATGATCTCATTCATTCTGTAATCTTCTCTACGTTGAGTTGTCATAAACCACAAAGATCAATGCGGACTATCTCTAACGAAAGTCCACATGAAGATAGACAGATGAAACCTCACTAGGGGATCGCTAGAATTCTTTCTTTGTGCTATCAAAGACAAGAACTCTTGAGAGAGTTAGAGAGAAAAAGTGTGTAAAAAATAGTACCTTTCTTTTTCTTTTTATGTGTCATACACAAGATGCATGAAAATCGTCTCAATTTTCTACACCATTTGACCTTTCATAACCCCATCACTAATGGAAAGTTATAGGAAGTTAATGGTTATGAATAGCATGCATTAATGGAAGTTATGGGTAATGATTATGAATAACATGCATTAATGGAATTTAATGACCATGAGTAGCATGCATTGATGGAAGCCAATAACACTTGTTTATAATCCATTCCAAGCAACATTTTATACCATGATCACATTGCAATACAATCCTAAAACACTCTCTCATATCTTGAATCGCCATTCAAGATCATTTTACTCATCCTTTGGATCTCCTATATGTGTGACCCATTAGGTTTTTGATTATGTTGGTTACTTGAATTAGCACTTAATTCAAGTAATTTAAGAACAGTATCTAGTAACACATCATAACCCCCAATTAATCAAAAAGTCAATGGTTTGACTACGAACCCTACCATATGCAATGCTGCCATGCAATCATCCTTTCACCATCTATACCCCACTTGGTTCAGGTATGGTCAAAGTGTCAACTCCCACTAGAGTGACTACGTCACATCTAGTCCAAGTGTTAAGTCTTCTTCTGAGGATCTCATTACTTTATGTATCACTGAAGACTTTCTTCATAACACATATCTGCTTTGGCTAGAGATCCCGAGTAATGATCATAACAAGAGGTCGTGGGTATCATCTCTTTCTATCGATAGTGGTGAATCCTTTATTGACTACTCAGTTACCTCCGAATACCTCAAGTTATACCCAATCACCACCCTATGAGTAACCCCTAAAAGGAACCAATGAATAGAGTCAAAGTATAGGATCAGTATCTGAGATATCCTTGAGCACCTCAAGTCAAAGGATACTTGCATCATTGCTATAATGAGACTATCATTGGCACTAGAATAGAATATCATATGTTTTTCTCATAGTAGGTCAATCCAATGTACTTACTACCCTTAGTAAGCATCCAAATGTTAACTCTAAATAACTCGTGTCTACAATTTATGAGATCTATTGTTTGATCTAATCAAGGAGTAAAACATGCACTAGTCAATCTAGATTAATGATATCTCATCTCATTAATCTTATGACTAGGGAAAGTTTAGATACTAACATAACTACACATGATAGGAATCTCATTATTATGATCTCATCATGATTTCTTTCGTGCTATGTTTTATATCAAGGACTTTATTAAATCCATTTAAGATCAACATCAAATCTATAAATATATGAATATTGAAATAATGAAAAATGCCTTTATTAATCATAAAATGATTTATACAATAAGTGTTAAATGTGATTGTCTTTGGAGCATTTCTCTAACAACTTCATCATCCATACTTGAAATAGTTGCATATGTACTTTTATCATCATCATCATCCTGATGAGCTTCCTTTTTTTGATGCATCTTTCACTTATAACAGAACCTTTTAATGTGTGATGGCTTATCATAATAGTGACACGTCTTCACCTCTTTGTAACCTTTAGATTTTGAACTATTTTTAGAATTGCCATGATCATTGGGACCCCTACTGTTATTCCTCAGCTGCTTTTTGTCACGAAAGCCTACACGTTGTCTACTTCAATCTCCTTTCTTCTAATTTATTCATAAAACATACTCTCTTTGATTATATCGAAAAAGAGCACAGCTTTAGGAGCTGAGATGTTAATCTTTATCACTAGTGTTTCCTAACTATCTAGTAATGAACTCAACAAGAATAAAACTTGGAACTCATCATCAAGAATGATCTTCATTGTAGTCAATTTCTTGATTATGTCATGGAAATCATTTAGATGCTTCGAAACTGATTTCCCAATCTTTAACTTCAAGTTCACAAGCCTCTTATTCAAAGAGACATTGTTTTGAGCAGTCTTCCTTTCATACAAACCTTCTTGTTTCTTCCATAACTCAAAAGGATTTGTTTCTTGAGACACTTGGTTAAGTGTGCTAATATCAATCTATTATCTTACGGTGCCTAGAGTTTTCTGCTTCATCTTTTCCCATTCTTTGTAAAAAATCTTTTCAGGTTTTGAAGAAACATCATCCTTCACACCTCTGTCCTCATCAAGAGGATCGAAAAGATCCTTGCAATATATAAGGTCCTCCATCATAAGCCTCCATAACGAGTAATTTGATGACGTTAACTTGACCATAGAGACGCTTCCACTTTCTATTACGATAGCTCTGATACCACTTGTTAGGAGTAAAAACACAACTCTCTAAAAAAGTCAACCAAATATCAACAAGAAATAACTTTTCAAATTGTAGCAACAGAATAATATGAGAATAAGAAACTAAACGATGAAAGAAATTCCAAGATTTAACGTGAAAAACCCTCCAATGTAGATGGAAAAAATCACAGGGCAAACCGATAAAATAAATTTATTAAACTCAATAAAGATTTAAAAAAAAAGTTGATCTCTCACCTCCATCATTCTTTGTTCGACATCTTTTCAGGTTTTGAAGAAACATCATCTTTTAAACCTCTATCCACATGAATAAGATAAAAAAAGATCCTCACAATACATAAGGTCTTCCATCATGGGCCTTCATATCTAATAAGTTTATGATGTTAACTTGACCATTGAGCTGCTTCCACCTTCTATTACAATAGTTCTGATATCACTTGTTAGGAGAAAAATAACCCAACTCTCTAAAAAAGTCAACCGAATATTAACTACAAGGAATAGCTCTTCAAATTACAACAGCAGAACAATGCAAGGATAAGAAACTAAAAGATGAAACAAATACCAAGATTTAACGTGGCAAACTCTCCGATGTAGAGGGAAAAATCATAGACAAACTGAAAAATAAATCTATTTATCTCACAAAGTTTTAAGATTGAAACCAAAGTTGTTATCACAATCAACAAACCCTATCCAAAAAAATAAAAAAAGGATTCTAACGCTCTTTACTCGATCTCATGAATGAAGTAAGGCTCTATTGAGTTATTTATAGACTTTTCTAACTTACAATCAAAATCTTAATAGAACTGAACTAACTAAATCACATCTTATCCTAATTATATTATATTACATTATTTTAATAAGATAATATCTCTATTTAAATAGAACTTTATTTAATAGGATTTATTTATATCGCTACTAAAAAGGTAAGAGATTATATTTAATTAAAAATGATTCATCCCTATCTACGAAAATCTTCACTATCTTCAAATGATTCTTCTACATAATCTTTATTTTTTATACTTAATATCTATCTACTGTAATCTTACTATAGATCTTAAAATAGAGTTGGATAGTCAACACAAATCTCATTCTACAGTATAATGAATTCTCATTCTATGATATAATAAATTCAATATTTTTTTATAATTAATATCTATCTACTGTAATCTTACTCGCTACAAATCTTAAAATAGAGTTAGACAGTCGACACAAATCTCATTATACAGCATAATAAATTCTAATTAATATTGAATAAGAAGAAGAAGAGGAGGAAGCAAGGATGAGATATAGACGTCTACGTTTTATGATGCTTGACGGCTATCACAATATTCAGGTTTTAGTTTAGAACCAAATTATGCAATTTCTTTCCCCTTCAAAATAAAAAAATTAAAAAGAAAATGCAGAAAAAGAAAGGACAAGCCAATGACACAACTCCAGAATGCAGATCCAATGTAACAAGTCAAAAGGGTCTCTCTCTCTCTCTCACACACACAAAACAAAGTTTCTTTCAAATTTACCAAATTGTCCCTACCCTCTTCCTTTTCTAGCACCCCTCCTCTTCTTCGTTGTTCTTGATCCTCCACTCGCTGCTCTCTCCCTCTCAATGGACAACTGCTACAACATCCAGCGAGGAGTCCATGCCGTCTGCGCCGGAGATTCAGGTGATCCACTGGACTCCGATTCCCGCGGCGTTGCCGTTGTTGGCGCCAGGTACAAACTCATGTCACCGGCGAAGCTTCCGATCTCGCGGTCGCCGTGCATCACGATCCCTCCCGGTCTTAGTCCCACTTCGTTTCTAGAATCTCCGGTTTTGCTCTCTAATGTTAAGGTTAGTTGTGGATCGAGCTCGTTTTTCCTTTTTTTGTTAGTTTCTGTGTCGTCTATGAGAAAAATGATGGAAAGTGGGAATGGTGCGAAATGAACTCGGTTTTATGTGCTTTCTGGGGGCTGTTTGGTTGGTCGATTAGTTTAGCTGGAATTTGAAAGCGTTGAGATCTTTTTTGGGAGCTGAAAATAGTTAAGGGAAATGACGATTTACTGACTGTGTGGCCACACAGAGTTGTTAATTTAGAAATTTTTAGTCAGTGAAGCATCCACCAGTTGAAGATTCAAAGCTTTTTTGTTTTTCACTTTTTGAGTTCTTCATTCAGTTTCTCTCTTTTTTTTTTAATGTTTATAAAAAAGAATGGTATTGTTTGGAGATTCCTGTCCATAGTTTATGGAAGTTGGTGTAATTATCAAGTGGATGAATTGATGGTGCACTTGCATTTCTGTGTTAAAGATAATAATCTTTAAAAGGAGATGCTCGTTGTTTCATCCTATATACTCAAAAGTTGAAATGCCACTTACTATTTTTGTCTTATTTTATGTTCATGTGACTAGAATTTGTGTATATTTAGTGCTTATTATGTTGAATACTGAAGTTTGATTATGATGCTTAATGAAATGAAATTTTACATTGGCGCATTGTCCACGTGGTTTGTTCTATCAGAATTTGTTTGGAGAATATTCTTTGTGGTAGTAGCATGGCTTTTTGCTTTTTCTAATGCCACTGTTGATTTTTCACGTAGTGGATCTTTCCCTTTATTTGTTTCTTTTGGTTTGTCTACGCTTGAAGATAGTTGGATGTTCCTCATTAAAATAATAAATATTAAAGAACTGAAGAATTTTTGCGCCTGGAATATGGAATAAATGCATTCATTTGATAATTGATAGTTTTCTTGTGAGGCATAAATGCAGATAGTTAAAAGAATATGTGGGTCAAGGAAAAGCCTATCTAGAGCTGAATGCACTTTCAAAAATGCAGCACCAAGCATATGACTTTGGTTAAGACTTTTGATCCTTCAAGTCTATTCATTAAGTTGTATTGGACTAAAAAAGAAATGTTACGCAAAGTGACATCACCCATTATTCCATCTATGATCTTTGTTTATTAGTAGTGGCACATGTGTTCTTGTAAGAATCATTTGGCTCATATGATTGGGTGCTTGATCTTCTTCTATTTAATGTGGCTGATGAGGAAGGATTTTTAGAAGATCTTCAGATGTTGTTATTTGGAGAAATGTGGAGGTAGTAGTGTGATATCTATTCCATTAATTAGTTCAGTCACAGATGTAGACTTGGGACATACAAGGATAATGCAACTTTCCTTGTTTCCCTTTTATTCCTTTTTTTTTTTCAGTAGATCAGCTCCGTCTTTGTCAGTATTAGAAGAATGGGAAAGCAATTGGCTCAGCATAGCTTCCTAAAAGGTATTTTCCAAATGAATAGGTTCTTACTATTTGTCATTTTTGCAGGCAGAGCCGTCCCCAACTACTGGATCCTTTGCTAAACCTCAATTAGCACATGGTTCTCTTGTCTCAAATTCTTACCCTGCAACTATGGTTTCCCCTAATGCTATTGGAGAAAGAAATTCTAACTGCTTTGAATTCAGACCCCAAGCTATTCCAAACACGGTAATTTGTGGTGCAACTAATCAATTGTCAGCATGCCGAGTCCAATTTTATACTTTGAGAATCAAATTATAGTCATGCATCCTAATTAATATTCAGATCTAACCTTGATACTGCTCTCATCTTGCATAACTATCTTCTGTTATGTTGCCTTCTTTCATTTGTCTGCAAGATTGAACTGTTAGTTGATGATTGTTATTTTTCCTGACATTTTTCATTGACTTCAAGGCTTCTGCAGATATGAACGTGCATAAAAGTGACCAATCTATTCAAGATCAAAACCAAAGTCAGCTTCGATCATTTGCGTCATCTTCTCCAGTTAAAAGTGAGGCAGTAGTATCCTCTAGTGAGTTAAGTCTATCAGCACCTCTGCGTATGGCTGATAGAGGGAATAGTGCAGCTGTTGAAGTTGATCCTGATGAACTAAAGCAGACTGGGCTCTCTAATACTGGTCTTCAGGCATCTCAATCTGATCATAAAGGAGGTGGGACTGCCATTCTGTCTGATGATGGGTACAACTGGCGAAAGTATGGGCAGAAACATGTGAAAGGAAGTGAATTCCCTCGGAGCTATTACAAATGTACACATCCTAACTGTGAGGTGAAAAAGCTATTTGAGCGCTCACATGATGGACAGATAACCGAGATTATGTATAAAGGAACACACGATCATCCTAAGCCTCAACCCAGTCGTCGATATACCTCTGGCTCTGTTCTGTCCTTACAAGAAGAAAGATCTGACAAGATTTCATCTTTACCAGGCCATGATGGTAAAGCGGAAACTTTATAATTTTCTCTTTGTAAATCTTCTTTTTGTCTTATTATCTTTTAACTAATGTGCTTCTGTTATGTTGATTTCCTCTGCAGATAAGACATTGGGTTTGTGTGGTCAGATGTCTCAATCTGCGGATCCAAATGGAACTCCTGATCTGTCTCCCGGTGTAGCAAATGATGATAGCATAGAAGGTGCTGAAGATGATGAGGATGCCCTTGTGAAAAGGAGGTACTTAATACTTTCTCAGGTCATTCATGAATACTGATCACCCAATGGTTTACCAACTAATGTAAGGTCAATTGCTTCAAACAGGAAGATGGATCCTGGAAGTTTTGAGATTATGCCAGTTGTTAAGCCAATAAGGGAACCACGTGTTGTTGTTCAGACTCTGAGTGAGGTTGACATCCTGGATGATGGGTACAGATGGCGTAAATATGGGCAGAAAGTGGTGAGAGGCAATCCTAATCCAAGGTATGTATTCAATGTTGTTAATATTAATTGAATACATATTGATATTGCGCTCACTTTGTGCACTTTCAGAACTAATTTTGGATTCTAAACCAAAAGACATTCTATAAATTGATAGATGTCCTGTATTTTGAGGTCTAGTGCTGTCATGGCATCATGGGTACGAATAACTTCTGGTTGTTCCAGTCTGATCACAGTGTGACAAGTGACAACTAGTTTCTTTAACTATCTTATTTGCATGTGTATCTTCCTCACGTGTCTTTTGAAAGACCTTTTAGGCAACTTACTCATTCAGAGTTGTACAGAGCAGATCTTCTTATAATGTCACCATTACTTTTGTGTTTTGGCATCAATGTGTAGGCCTCAGTTCCTCCAATAAATTCATTTTGCTATTAATTTCAGTACCAAAGGAAGCTTAAGTTTCCAAATATGGATGTCAAAGTAATGCGATACTTGCGCAAATGCAGATTTGGAATTTATGCTACCGAAACATGTTATAAAGTTGTTGATGCTGTTGATAGTGGTTCAGTTATTGGCTGATTGATTGTTTGGGAACAGGATTCTTTTAGTCTGGGACTCCATAAAAAGGCAATGCATAAGAATATTTGTGCTGTTATTTGAGAGAACAAATAGTTAGAAATAGCTTAAATATTATCACTTCTTGTCTGGCAATCTTATGTGGTTAGCTATTTCCTACATATCTTCATGTTCATAAATAGTCTTCATGAGCTTAAGATGTTTCATCTCATCTCATGTTTACTCCTTCTTCAGGAGTTACTATAAGTGCACAAATGCTGGATGCCCAGTTAGGAAACATGTGGAGAGGGCATCTCATGATCCAAAAGCAGTTATAACAACATACGAAGGGAAACACAATCATGATGTGCCTGTATCAAGGACCAGTAGCCATGACACAGCAGGATCAACAGCAATGAATGGACCACCAAGGATGAGATCAGATGAAAGTGATACAATTAGCCTTGATCTTGGTGTTGGGATTAGTTCAGCTGCTGAAAATAGATCCAGTGATCAACAACAAGCTTTGGATTGTGAACTTGCACAAATCCAACTCCAAACTAGTGGATCCAATTTCAGAATGGTTCAAGGAAATCCAGTTACAAGTTACCATGGTATTTTAAACGGCGGCATGGATCAGTATGGATCTCAACAACGTGGGAATGATGGTCGTAGTGTTACAATTCCACCTCTTAACCACGCTTCTTATCCATACCCAAAAAACATTGGAAGATTATTAACTGGTCCATGACCATGAATTTTTCTTAACTTCAACGCAAAGTAAATAAAACCCTATGGAATTTCAAATTTCCTTCTATAAAGTTCCAGTTTCTCTTCCCACAAATGCTAGAATCTTAATTCCAGGCAGCGAGACTTGCTCTATTTGTTCCAGCTCACTCTTCCTAAGGCAGATCTTTGTATTAGTTTTCCTGGATGTAAATTCTACCATTTCCAACTGCTCTTTTACCAGCTTGGTTGAGCTTGACGCTCTGTACAAATATTAAAGTGACAGGTATTTATTCCCAACAGAATATGTTTGTTGTAAATAATGTTTGAAGTGCATACCTTACTCCCAAAAGGGAGAAGTTACTGAAGTTATTTCTCAATGTTCATAGCTGTTCACCACTTCGATCCCTTTTTTGTCAGTCTTGCAACGTTAAAATTCTGAATGGCTTCTCACTTGAGAAAATATAGTAAGCCATCATGAAAGAGACGATGTCATCTGAGACTCATGGGAATGTGGAAGTTGTTCATTGGACCCAACTGTTTGCATTTGCCAATCTCTTCTTCAGACAAAAACAAACCGTAAACATTAAATTCTCTCTTGGACGTTCAAATTTAACAGATGTATATCTTTTGAGTTCAGATTTTCTGTCTAATATTATAGTGTTTTATTGTATCCAATAAATCTTACTCATTTATTTATGTAGGTCTCGCATAGGTCCTGCGTGAGTTCCGCAAAATAAATTGTTGATATTCTATGAGACAGAATAAGATAGAGTAATATTGGACTGAGGATCTTTTTTAATGTCCTTTAGTTAACGTCAGAAGAACCAGCAAGCAGAACAATGGGAAGGCAACAAATAAGGTTGTTATGGTAAGTCTTCATCGGACTCGGAACTCTTCCTGTCACCATTCTTTCCTGAGGTAAACTCAAGTGAAGTTTCGTTATCAACAAAAGTACAAGTAAGGCATTTTACGTAGAGCATTCGGAAGCTTTTACTTCACCATTTGGTCTTGTCTTCAGTAATCATTCAACCAAGTTATGGGACCACTCTCCACTACCAACTTCCCGAACTAAATCCTTCCTCACTGTCTAGAAAGGTTCCCACACTGAGACCTCCAGTACTTACCATTGGGAGAGGGAGAGAAGAAATGAAAGTTTTGTGGGTGTCCTCGATAGAGAACGTCAACCGTGCGAAAGAGTCAAGTGATGTGATTAACCGGCCAAAACTATCTAACTGCAGCCTGAAACGGTGCTGACAAGAAACATTTAAACAGAAAGCTCATTCATCAAACGAAGAATTCATTTAAATCTAAGTGATTCCAGTTGCAACTCACTTTTGTGGTAAGTTCTAAACTATATGCAGTCTTCACAGCTTTAAGTTCTTGCTGTCAATTTGGCTGAATTGCCTCTCAACATGAGAGTGTCTTTCATTATATAGGAAAACTATTAATTACATTACAGAA
>JANTPM010000005.1:23989596-24013171 GCA_025434745.1 Erythroxylum divaricatum | reverse complement strand
TTACAAGGCATCGAAAACTCCAAGATAGCTAGAGATCTTTTGTACTAAGTTAGTGACTTTTTGGATAGCTTTATAGGTATATCAAACATTGAGCATCCTTATGTATTTTTTTTAAGTTTGTGATATATATGATGGTGTGTAAATGAAGCTTATATAAACTCTGTTTGGATTCATTAATGAAATATGATTACCTTTTGCTCATGACCTTCCAAGTTGTACATTGCATTTTCAAGTCTTTCATAGGGGTAAGAATTTGTGTTCTGACTTCTAGGAAAAAACTGTATTTATCTAAACTGAATTAGACAAAGTTATCTTCTTAAAAATTGTAGATTATCTTTCTATCTTTCCAACGATATAAAGTATGAAATTTTTAAATATCGAAATTGGGAGATATGTTCATTATAAGTTAGTAATGTTCCGTAGGATGTATACAAGACAGCTATAGTAGAGTTTAATGAAATAAACTTGGTAGTTAAGTTGATATGAAGTAATATTATACTAAAAGAGTTGAATTTGAGAAGATTCTGAGTGAATGTGATGTTAAAATGGATGTAGGAACCATTGGAAATGCTTTGAAAGGGCTTATGTTTCACCTATATCCATTGGATGGACTTTAGGTCCGTTAAACAGACCTTCTCGAGTTTGAAAATGTCCCCACCCAATCCATGTCCATTAAACAGACGTTAGATCTCCTAAACGGACCTTCACGGATCCGAAAAATACCCTAGAGCTCGTGTATGTCCGTTAGGTAGAGGTGTATGTACACTGTATACTTTCGAAAATTCGCGATTTTGACCCCATAGATGGAAAAATCTCTCTTTAAGTCTACACAAAAGTTGTAGATTTAGAAATCCTCTTTGAAATCATCCTAAAACAATCTTAACCCAACATCTTTAGCGAAAGATATGCCTATTGTACTAAAACAGGTACGTCACTCGAAGGGTTTTTGGCTCTGAACATGCTTGATTTTCTTGGCCGTAACTTTGTCATCTGACCTCCAAATGACCTGATTCTTGAACCAATAGATTCCTAAAACTTTTTTCTATCTCTGCATAAAAATTGATTGCCTTTAGTTTTGATTTGAAAAATATTAATGGAAAGGAAGTGAGGGAATCGATTGGAAGAGCATGAATTGGTTATTTTACTGAATATACTTAGGTATTTTAATAATATCTTAATCTATAGAGCTCTGAATGAGATGATTCTTGTTTCAAAATAAACTAGCAACATAGAGCTACAATTGTTCTGAAGAAGTCAATTTGTGATTTTGGTAATTGACAGGTTGAACACGCTACTCTTGTGAGATGCGTATTCAGATTTCACTTAGAACGTTGACGCTTGTCTCGCGAGGGCAAAAATAGGGCTCAACATGCTTGGCGCCAGAGCATGAAAATGAATTGATGATGGATTATGAGAGTTCATTGAAATAATCCTACAGGGTAATACGCTCACATCTTAGGATATTCTAGATAGTTGGGCTCCAGAAACGGGGTCCAACAGGAAGGATCTTCGAGCTAGGTTTTTTTTGTCAATATATGTTATTCACAATCTTCTACGTCCAGTATAGTAGCATCTAGTAGACAGTCACAAACTGATCACATCAATTGACTTCAAACAATAATGGACACATTGATAGACATCAGACAAGAGATTGATGAGATGAATGTGAAGGGTAGCACCTTAGAGCATCGAAGGTCATCAGAACATTAGGATTATTGTAATCATTTGCTTTGAATTACAAATACTTATTATGTACACTGTAATGTTTTAATATCAATTAAGATAATTTTAATTCTATATATTCAATCAATTTTTTGTTTAAACAAATAAATTTTTATGCACAAATAATTTGTAACTGTTGAAACTATGTATTTATCATAAGACCATGAAATAAAATTTAATGTCGGGTATTTTAAAAAAACCTTCTTACTTTATCGACGGAATGTATAAGACTGTCGCAAAAAAATAATATAGGTACCGACGGAAAACCTTGAACGGTCGGTAAACTGTAAACATCTTTACCGACCGTTCCTTTTCTTCTGTCTGTAATATTGAAACTTTTGCTATTATCTGAACTGTGGTTTATCGATTGTTCTTTTTCTTCCATCGGTAAATATACTGACGGGTAAAGCCTTCTGTCGGTAAATTTTACCGACGGTTATGGTTGTCCATCGATATACGTTATTGACGGAAGGACACATAAATTTTTCGTTGTTAAATTTACCTATGAACGTATTAACAGAGTTGTTGTCTGTCGCAAGTATTCAGTTGCGTTTACTATCGATTTTTTTCATCAGTAAACTACAGATTTCTTGTAGTGGATGCTTGTTTACGTGCAAGTTAACTCTTTATTGCTTATATTAATATAAATTATAATTAGAAATCTGATAGCCTTTTATATACATTATATTGAATAACAGCTATATATAACTCTTTATTGCTTATATTAATATAAATTATAATTATAAATCTGATAGCCTTATATATACATTATATTGAATAACAGTTTTATATATACACATATATATAATAAAAAATCGAGTCTCTCTCTGAAATTATGAACTCAAAAAGTAACATTGATTCATCTCCAAACCCTTGAAAACTTCGGCTCATTGTTTCTTTTGCGTCCCAACAACCCTCCAACGTGATTAACAACAAAACTAAAAAAGAAAGAGGAGTTTTGGCTGTATCCTCCATAAGACGACCTCGCTTTGCCTTTATACCAGGAGGTCACGGTCATCATTATCATCATAAAGACTTTAGACTTAAGAGATAATGATTAATAAATTTTAAAATTATTTTAATTAGCAGGGCTTTCCAACGAAGCAGTCAAGTGCACCGGAGTAACGGGTGAGTCTCGTCACGTATGTTCCTGGTTTCCACTTGATCATATCTTGCCTTGAGAATAACTTGCTTGCCGCCGGATTTCCTGACTGAACAAAGAATGCTCCGTTCATCATCAGATCACCCTCCGATATCCAGTTCCAGTTCTTCCATTCGCTCTCCATTGCGTACTCTCTCTTCGTCACCTATATTTATATATATCATCAATTTTCCAATCCCATGCAAGTTAGCAAAAACAACCTGGAGCAACAGCAATTAGAGCTTTTGGGTTGAATGATTTCATATTCTCACCTCCTTAGCAGCGAGATTCTGTGGAGCAATGAATCTGTTGCCCTGACTGACGATGATGGGTCCCTTACTACCACCAATGGCGTACATAAGCCAATGAGTATAGTCGTTATTGACGACATGAATGAAGCCCCACCTACACCTTGGCATCCTCTGCACCAATCCATTTCCAAAATGGGTGAACGCAACAGTGACTTGCATTATCTTGTCACCTGAGAAGCTGTCACTTGCACCGAACAACAGCACCTGCATATACATATCATCGATCCCAAGTTATGACAAACTTGATGACGTCTAATCCAGACACTTTATTTATTCATTGTCTTGGTAATTATTGTAGAAAGAAACACCATGGTGATATTATATTTAAATTACGTCTCTATAGTTTTAAACATTGATGTTGTTGTTACCTCATTGTGGTGAGTGAAATGGCCGTTGGAAATGGTTATGGCGGTTGATGCCTGGACGATATCTATGAGACCGTCCTGACAATTGGACATGGAAACATGATCAATCCAGATATTAGAAGATCCAAAGATGGAAATGCCATCGCCGTCACTCCTTGTTCTAAGTCCGAAATGATCCACAGAGTCCCTGATCATTCCACCGGTGCAGGCAACGATGTCGTGAATGTGAAGGCCATGAATGATGACGTTTTTGACAAACTGAAGAGTGAGACCGGCACCAAAAGCAACACGGACGTTGGCTCCTCTAGCATCAATGGTTTTGTCACTGGTGATCATGAGCTCCTGGCTGAGTTTGATTATCATGCCCCGAGCAAAGATGATCCAAAGCGGTCCCTTTTGGATCACTGCATGACGTAGAGTTCCAGGTTTGGGGTTAACCACGTCGGCGTCTGAGGGATCAGTGACAACGTAAATTGGTCCACCCTTGCCGCCTCTGGTGTTCCGCCCAAAGCCAAGGGCGCAATCTGCTAGCTTCTGTCGGTTGTCGGCCCATTTAGGGTCACAACGCCAGCAACGGTCGATGGGGTTTGCTGCCTCACATTGGCCTCCTGTCTTCTTTTTCCCACGTAGGTTTCTTCTAGTGGTGTTAGTACCAAACAACGACCTGCATGCAAATATGTAAGTTCCTGCTTTTGATCTACTATTGCCGAAAGAATGAATCACTTACATATGTACGTGGGTATTGAAGTGGTCGGTGACGTTCCAAGGATCGGGGTGATATGCGTCTAAATTTGCAGTGTTGGCCTCAGTTTCCTTCTGATTCCAGTACTCATCATCCAATTCAGAGACGTAGGCATCTAGAGTTGGAACCATCACTGCAAATGCCACGGAAAAGAGCAGAAACAAACCTTCATTGAGGATTGTCATTGTTGTGCGTTTTTAGAATTATTAGGGGGTTATTACTAATTTTTCCAGTTCCTTCTATTTACTTTTTTCTTTTGTTTCCAGCAGCTGGTGTCAAGCTGTTGGAAAAGCAATGGTCCCCAGGTTCCGTTGAACCGAGACAGGACCAAGAATAGGAGAAATGAGGCCAATTAAAGATGTTCGCTTGGCCTGTCCGGAGTACTAATGTTTGATGTCAGGGTTATTTTTTATATAGGCAAACAACTTTCGCCCTGAAATCACCAAATTAATGGTCTTTACCTTGAGTAGATGGTCTAGAGACATCGAGGGCGGCAACTTTGGAGAACCACATATCTCAATCAACCAACGTTTGTTTCCCTGTGCCGTAAATCTGACAAGGTTAAGTAGTGGAGGTGTGGTTTACAGAATCAGAAAAATTAAAATAGAATACTTTCGTGTGTTACCGCACTTCTTGGCATAACCATTGGACATCCAGAATTTGTATCCCTCTGAAGAACAGGAATCGATAAAAAAACAGAGGCTAGAGCTGGAGCAAATGGCACTGGCAGTAACCTCTATGTTCCATTATTATTAGTAATAAGCGTCTTGTAACAATAACATTATTTGATACAATTCTGCATTAATGGTGCTCTGTACCATCTCTATACTCTGGGATAAAATATTTCATCCCCAGCTTCACTATTCATTCCTTGGTAAAGACGATTCGCCTCCTGACCATGGTATTATGCTATGTATCTACGTCAATGATTCTAAAATAACTTCCATACGAATCTGCTCCAGGACACTTCTGTGATGAACTTTTATGTGCTTAGAAATACATGTGATACTTGTATATTAGGATACTTCCCAGACCTTGTAATCTCTTCCTTCAAGAGCTACAGACCATTTTTTGGGCTCACTTGGCGGTTCGTAGTAGCCTGGTCCAATTTTCATTGCCAATTTCTCATCGATGATAGCTGCATACACATCCCTTTCGGCCTTGGTGATTTTAACCTTTTTAAAACAGAAAAGAATATTAGCATGTTGATGCTTACTGTTCATACTTCTTCTGAAGAGGATTTCCGTGTGTTTAAGTGCCGAGAATATGAATCAAAGCTCGTTTTACCATTAAAATAAATAATTTAATTTGGTACTTACCAAGCTACGGCAATGGATTTTGTTCCGGTTTCTGAGAGATACAAGAGCTGAAATCTCCGATCGTTGATGAGAGAAGATATGGTCAAAAAATACAGCTGGTGTTCCTGGATGAGTCAGGATGTACGCGTATCCTTGCATTTCCTTCCCACCGGGAAACCTCCAGTGGCCCTTTTTTGAGAAAACTTTCAGTTCAACTATCATTATAATTCCAGTCCTTCGTGACAACATACAACGAAATTTTGATTCTATTTATTCTTCTATAGATACTTCACCCTAAGCTGGGGCCATTGCTCAGCTATGTTCCCAACAAAATAAGGCTTTGCATGATGTTTTCCAAATGTTTCCCTTATGTGACCTCCTTTCTGTCTTCTAAGTATTCCTTAACTTTAGTACTATCAATTTGGGTTCATTTACCTTTCCCCTATTTCACGATTTGTTTCTTTTTTCCCTTCTCTAAACAATTGATTATTTAACTACTATTAATCTCATCAAAGAATCTTAAGATTTTCAATCTCATGACTTGTTTTTACCACTAAGGGTAGTTTAGCTTTGGTTAATTTCTTTGCTGAAGGATGAATTAAGTTTAAAGCGGATAAACCTGAGTGGAACCAGTGTCATGATTCTCTATGAAGGTGACAGCACGAGAGGGCCACCATCCAACAACCCCAGGAGGCTTTCCTTTTGGGTCTGATAATCGCCAATACTCGCATCTTTCCAGCACCTACAAGAAATAATATCTTGTCAATGCCATATGCTTATCACAAACTGTTTGAAATATGTAATAACAGGAATATAAGAATCAAATGAGGTTACTTACAAGGAATACAAAAACGTCTACTTCTATGTCCTCATTTTTCGGAGTTAAAAATTAGGTCTTCCATCAAAAGATGAATGTACACTTTTTGACTATGATCTCAACTCATGAAGCCTTCATGATTACATGAAAACTCGTTTATCATACTTTGGTCGTACAAACGAGAGCTTACCGAATGAAGAATTCCCTTGGTGGTGACGTCAAAAGCACCGGCAGTTCCACCAGCAGCATTGATCCAGTCAATAATTCTCTGTCGATGCGGATCTTGATTGTAATCCATCTCACCATATGTGTAACTAAGAGAATCCCAATACTCGCCAACTGCAAAATAAGGTTCACTTGCATCCAGGTAGTCTTTGACGTAGCCTCCCCAAAAACCTCTAACGAAATCAAGCCTCCATCCATCATACCCAATTTCTTTTCTACATATCAAACAAGACAACAAATTAATCAGATGTAATAATAACCCTTCATCTAAACAAGTTAAAGCATGTCAAGTAGAGAAAGCTTATCTGTGCAGTATGAAGGACGTCCGACAAAATTCAAACAAAATACAACGGGAATTTGAGGTCATGTACATATCGCACATATCATGCATCAGTTCATAAGTTAGTTGAGAACCTGTACGGTTCTTTTCACACATAAGGTTCATGTGGAATTATAGAACTTGCTCATCTAAACAGAATAAAGTACCATTCAATTAGGATAACAATTTCTAGATGTATCCTAAAATCTTCCAATCTGAAAGCAGAACTTTGGTTTCTTTTGTATTATACGTAAGCAATTGCCACTGAAAAAAAGGGACTAAAAAGGAAATTCAGAAAAGGAAAACTAAATCAATAACCTTAACCAGTTGAGCCATTCTTTGATATCTTTCCGCACAAACTCTTGTGAATGATCAATATTTGGAGCAGCGTGGAAATTGTCTCCACTACTCTTATTTCCCCTACCCTGAATGAGACAAACAAAAAACTCTGAGCATCTAGAGCATACACCATCACGGAGTGCAGCGCATGCACCATAAATTGACCAGCTATAATGTCAAATTTATCCTCTAGTTACTGCCGAAAATATAATTGCTTTTAGTGCTTTAACTACTCTGAAGCTTCTCTGGCAGTTCACAAGCATTAATTTCAATTTCACAGTGCACAGAATACTGTAAGGTGAAGCATGTAACACTGACAATTGAAACACTTGAACAAATACTTGTAATTCCTAAATCAAATTATATTAATTGAACTCAACCAGTCATGTTAAACAGTAACATGATGGCACTGTGCAAGTTCTAGAAAACATCTTTCAGATAATGATCTTTTTTTTTTTTTGAAGAAAATAACAATTTCAGATAATGATCGTACACCTGAAAATGAGGATCATCAGCAACAACTGCCCGATCATCCCAATTTAAACGACCTCCAAAAATATTCCATATGCCATTTTGATTTTGATAGTGTGCACAACGGTGATTCAGGACAACATCTCCAAGAACTTTAACACCCACTTCATGAAGATTTCTCACAAGGTCCTTCAGCTGATCAATACTCCCATATCTAGTGTGCAGATACCATAGCAAAAGTATCACAAAGTCAGTTTAGCAATTTGATATTAACCATCACATGGACTGCAAAGCACCTTAAAAGTCACTCTTTAGAAAGGCTGATCATTATCCATACTGAAAGATAACAAGTTTCAATGTCACATTAAAAGTAAAACGCATGCAAGCAAATCTCTACAGACACCAAAATCTGGAGCAAATAAAAAGGATTTTGACCATGTTTACTCGTATCAGCTTGAAAGACTTCCATACTGAAGCAATTAGAATTACCATTTTAGTCACAATATGATAACATATAATATATCTAATAAACTTGAAAAGGTACCTAGAGTTCAAATTATACAAATCTTTTGGCATGTATCCTTCAGGTGAAACGGATTCTGTTGGTGGGGGTAACCAAATCACAGTAAATCCAAGTGAAGCAACTTCTGCAGCCTTTTCTTTCAGTTCCACATACCATCTTCCAGACTTATGGGACTCCCAGTTAAAGCCTTGGAGCAATATCTCGTACCCTGTCCCTGTCCCAGAGGATATCTTAGGAGGATCCTTTTGTTCTTCGGACTTTAAAGCTGTTTCTTCTGGGAAAGTAGGAACAGAGCTTCTGAAGATACTGTAGGCTTCGGCAGCCAATTTTTCAATTTCTTGGAGAATACTTTCTTGTGCTTCTTTTGTTTTTGTTGTCCTACTCTTCTCAGAGGAAATATCACTCACTAAGTTTCTTATTTCATTAATAATCCCATCAGTATATGCAGTAGGAGAATCCTCTTGAATTGCTTCAACAGCCTCACTAGAAACTAGTGCACTTTCAGATGCTTCCTCCTTAAGTTGACCTGCTTGAGCAGTCAAGCTACTTGAGAGGGGAACGTAGAAATCATTTCCTTTACATTTCAGCCAATGATTCTCATTTAGTTTGAGAACAAAAAGAAATCCAACAAGTTCTTCATCCACAGTAAATGACCCTGAACATCCATTCCCATCCTCTTTTGGCTGCAGAACAGAATGTCAACAAAAATGATGAATAATTACAAGGAATAATATGCAACAATCAGATTTATGGGAATTAATGAACATTTAAATGTGGAAAAAAAAGAAGAATTTGCTACACAAGCTAAAAGAATCAACATGCGTTCTACCTGACTTCCCATCAGGTCATGTCAAGATGCATGGCTATGAACAAAAATGTTTACCAGTATCTATGTTTTAGGCATACTCGTGAACAGACCAAATTGTTAGACAAAGCCATAAACCACACAGTAAAGACAAACAATTTGTATATCTTAAATCAGTTATTACAGTCTAACACAAAGTGTAACATATCTAGCCAAAAGGAGGATGATACGAGGAAGAAGAATATACAATAACAACAATAAAATTAATCCTTGACACAGAAAGCATAATATCTCAATCCCCTATTATATAGTTATCATTTATTTCATGCTCAATTAAGAAACAACCTAGAAGCTGAACCCACAACATGCAAGCAGTTCCTTGGCAGAAAAGAAGAGTGAAGTTGAGCATACATGTAATTCAGGAAAGCACATGTGGCTTGTTCACTATAGAAACCGTGTTATCCACATTTGAATAACAAAAATAGAAACAATATCCATAAACAGAAATAATTAGTAAGAGAACAAAAAGGTAAAAGGAAAATTCAGATTACTTTAACCTTCTAATAGAAGACTAGAAAACTACTATTTTATGATTACATAAATGATTCTTAACAAGAATAATATACGAATGTCATACAAAACAATCTTTAAGTGCATGTTATAAGTTCTCTTAAGAGAAAGTATACTTTAGTCTTGTACCTGCAATAAAGTCCGCAAAGCCTTGTTCTTGAATATAGTTGTTCCTGGTGGATGTGGAGCAGGTGGAATCTCCCAATTTTTCTCATCATCTCTGCAAACTCCCCAGTGAACAACTACTTCTGGTATATCAGTTTCTAAATATAGAAGAAACTTAGCCGTGTTTGGGCACTTTTGCACTGAAACAGTGATTGAATTTCCAATAACAATGTGCTTAGCAATAGGCCGCTCTTCATAAAAAGCTTCAAGCTGCCTACTTTCTTGTTTGATATCTTTGGACTCAGAGTTGTTATCTTGAGTTTTAGAAGGCAATGCTTCTGTTTGGAGAAGTAGATTAGATAGCCCTAGGATTAGAAAGCACTAAAACAGTTAATTTATCAGCGAACACAAAAACAAGGCAGTATGTACATGGAAGAGTTAATAGAAGTGAAAGCCACCAAACTCATGACTCGGCTTATTGGAAAACTTAACAGTGAGCATGAGCTGAATTCACAAATTAGATAGAAGCAGGTCATCTGATTCAATTTCAAAATTTATTTGCTACTGTACCAAAACTGTTGAGATGTGTGTTTGGTAACAGATTATGTACCAAGGTTTAACAGATTAATTACTCACCATAAGAAGTATGTAATATTATAAATTATAAGAAAAGAGGAACAGAAGAACAGGAAATACACCATGAGATAAACAACCAAGTGTACTGCTTGTTTTCTGTTTATTACCAAACGAAAAACGTTCTCCCAGGTTGTGTTACAGTTACAGTTAAATGCCACTACCACACGACAAAACTTATTTATACCGTGAAACCCAGGGAAGTATAAAGTCGGCACAAGTGTCATGATTTATATACCTGGCCATATACTGAAACCCCGTTTTGCTCCAACAAAATTGCCATCATCCATAGGGTAGTCAACAAGAGGAACCCTAAAATCTCTCCCCTTATGCTGATACCAAGCTCCTGTTTCTTCATCCTATACGACCACAATCAAAACAATATAGAGAGTTATTGGCATATAGATACCTCTATATGTAGTAATAACCAAAATACTAGCATAGAATCTCTGGCACTCAACCACTAAATTTCAAAAATCAAAACCTTCAAGACAAAATTAATGGCTGCAATTGCACTATTGGAATCAATATCAATCTTCACTTCATAAAACATGTCTCCTTCTGAATACTTCTTTAGCGGAGACTCTATTGCATAGTCCTGTAAAACACAAATTAGATTATTTATTGTGAGAAGCATCTATGGTGCTCAAATTTTGGAAGCCAACAATTATTACTTTTATAGAAATTGAACCAGGGGGTCTCATGTTCTCAGGAGGCTGATCCCATTCACTGCAAAGTTTGAAGAATCGCCAGTAGTCATTACACATATGAATGAACACGTTACTCTTTCACATAGAAGACCGAGCAAATGAACAAGAAAAAATTATCGGATGTCAAAAAAATTTCGGGTCATATAAGGATTAACAGCATAATGTAAAAAAGAGTAGGACATAAAAATGAATGCAAGTTATAACCTGCCATTATCGTCAATATAAGTAACTCCCCAGTGAAGAATCCATTTCCCTGGAAGGCTACAACCTACTGTAAGCTGCCAATTTTTTTGATCCTTGGCCTGATCCAGTCTAACAAAAATCTTTCCCTCCACCTAACACAGGAAACCGAACAGTTCAACCTCTATATCAAGATAATCACATACTCAAGGCCGTAAAAGACAAAAGGAACCTTCGAAATTTCCGTCTGACGCAATTCCTTGTTCAATTATCAACAAAAATCAAACAAGTCCACTGAATTGAGGCTAATTATCAGTTAATGCAAAAATGCATTGCAACCTCAAGTTAGACATGTTCGGTCACATAGTAACAGTAAAACAAAAGAAGTAAAGTTGCCAAGTAGCCTCTATCTGTGAAGTACAAGTTAACGCTACAGTTTTTTAATATATAAAACACTTCGATAACCGTTTTTTAACTTTTCCGCGGGTTTCTCAACAACCCAAAAGAACTTCAAAACAGGCATAAACGAATACAAAACAGAGTCCATTTGCGTTTACCGTCTCGGTTTGAGTGAGAGGGAAGGTCTCACAGAAGAAAACCCCATCGCTAGTGAATTCAGGAGTCTCAACAAGAGCCGTATCGCCGGGGGAGCTAGCTCGAACAGAGCTTCGAGTCCTACCAAGCCTCAAGTTGCCATAACTGGCGCGATAAGATAAGAACTTCTTCGGAGAGCAACAGTTGAGAGAGCACGACCTCACAGCCTGGCCTCTGCAGCGGAGTCCAGTTGTCTCTCGCCGGGAGTAGTGGAGCAGCGGCTCAATCGCAACCGTCGACATTATTTGTACGGTGGCGATCTACAGCTAAGGAAGAAGAAGAAAGAAAGAAAGATTAGGAGAACAAGACTAAATACGGACGAAAAAAAAACGTATTGTTTTTTTTTTTGGGGATATGTTTTACGATCCATGCACGCTGGTCGGTGGTGGATCTGATCAAGGCTGCGGTGAACGTTCGTACGGGTCAACTTTTACCAAAATGATAGCAGCGAACACTCAAAAATAAACTTACTTTGGTCCATTTCTACGTCTGGCATGTGGAGAATGGAAATTGTTGAAACTCATCCAATGGAAGCTTCTGGCCCCACTTTGCTTTCAAAAACAAAGCCACGAATTTACACCAAACCTTTTACCCTTCTGCAATAACAGAACTTTCGAATATATATATATATATATATATATACACACACACAAATCAATTTAATTTATTTATTTGTTTTTGAATGGAAATGATGCAGTCAAGCTATATTATCAGTGTCAAAATGCAAACCGTCATACAAAAAAAAATGGCGGGCATAACCCCCATTCTAAATCAGGCATAGAACCAGCAACACGGGCAATACTATGAGTCGCTTGGTTCGCTGATTTGCGAACAAACTGAATAGCCATTGATGGCAACAAAGACAAAAGATGTTTGCAACTTTATACAATTGCACCAAAGTAAGAGAAGCCAAAAGTATTAAACTGTAAAGCATGAATAAGAAGTAAAGAATCAGACTCCATAACATTACACCTAGCCTGAGTGCGTTTCAGCCAACTAAGAGCTTCTCGAAAAGTCAAAGCTTCGCCTAAAGCAGGATCGCCCATATCTGGAATTGTCATCATCTTCCCCATCATACCTCTTCCATTGTAATCCCGCAAAATCATACCCATACTAAATAGGTGCTGCCTAGCTACAACGAAGACATCAATATTACACTTATAACACCCTGCTGGTGGAGGGCTCCATGTAGTAAGAGGATGTGGTGAAGTCGTGGCTGCAGAAAGAACATGGGCCGCCTGCCATTCCCGTAGAAGTTGTCTACTATGCTGCAGGATAGAGGTTGGAGATGAAGAAATTTGGTTCCAAACCACTTGATTTCTATTCAACCATAGCCCATAAACCACCATCAAAGCTTCGTGCCGAATATCCTCTGGTAGCGTTTTCACCCAGCCAAACCAATCCGTTAATGTGTTCATGCGTCACCACCCAACCAATGATAATACCCAAGTCTGCTGAGCCATAAGACAAGTTAAGAAGATATGGTGTTCCATTTCAGGATGGGTGCCATATGTCAATTTGGCTGAATTGCCTCTCAACATGAGAATGTCTTTCATTATATAGGAAAACTATTAATTACATTACAGAAAATCATATCCAAAATCAGCTCCTAATTGCTACAATTAGAGCCTAAATATAGTAACTTATCTACAGAATAATTACAAAGATATTTACAATTAATAATCCTATATATGGAAACAATATATGCACAGTAGACCTTACTAACATCCCCCCTCAAATTGATGCGGATTTGTCAACAAGCATCAATTTGCTGACTAGAAATTGGTGACGCTGACGAGTCAACGACTTGGTAAACACATCAGCAATTTGAAGAGTAGTAGAGACATGTGGAAGAGAAATAACATTAGTTTCAACAGCCTCTCTAATAGAATGACAATCCACCTCGATATGTTTGGTACGCTCATGATAAACAGGATTTGTAGCAATTTGAATAGCACTCGTGTTATCAGCATGAAGAGAAGTAGGACTAGATTGTGGAAATCCAATTTCTTCCAAAAGCCCCCGAAGCCACACAATTTCTGAGCACGCAGCAGACATAGCCCGATATTCAGATTCGGTGGAGGATTTAGATACACGATCCTGTTTCTTGCTCTTCCAAGAGATTAAAGCATTACCCAAAAACATACACCAACCTGTAACTGAGCGACGTGTGTCAGGGCACCCTGCCCAATTAGCATCACTATAAGCAGTAAGATGAATCGGAGAACCAGTGGGAAAAAATAAACCACGATTGGAAGAGCCTAAGAGATATCGAATAATGCGACGTACTGCCACCAAATGCAGATGGCGAGGAGATTGCATAAATTGGCTAACTTGTTGAACAGCAAATGAGATATCAGGTCGTGTAATTGTAAGATAATTCAAGCTCCCAACTAATCGGCGAAATAAAGTAGGATCAGAAAGAAGATCACCCTCATCGCGACGATACTTTACATTTACTTCTAAAGGAGTATCAACAGAAGAAGAATCTTGAAGACCAGCCAATGTGATTAAATCTTGGGTATATTTGTGTTGATGCAAAAATACCCCAGATGATTGAGAATCAACTTCCAAACCCAGAAAATAAGTAAGAGAACCAAGGTCCTTCATGTGGAACGATGCCTGAAGATGTTTCTGCAAATTGCTAATAAGTGAAGAATCTGTCCCTGTGATGACTATGTCATCAACATATACAAGAAGAAGAACAATACCAGCAGATGTGTTGCAAAGAAACAAAGATGGATCATATTGGCTTTGCACAAAAGAGAAGCGAAGCAAAGTTGATCGAAACTTGTCAAACCATGCTCGGGGTGCCTGTTTCAACCCATATAAAGAGCGCTTCAATTTACAAACCATAGTTGTAGATGATGAGAACATACCCGGGGGAGGTGCCATATAAATATCTTCTTTAAGATCGCCATGCAAAAAGGCATTCTTAACATCCATTTGATGCAGTGGCCAACCCTGAGAAGCTGCAATAGCTATAATAGTACGAACAGTAGTCATCTTTGCAACAGGAGCAAATGTCTCTTCATAGTCCACACCATACTCTTGCCTATTACCCAGAGCAACCAACCTTGCTTTATAACGTTCCAGAGTGCCATCAGAATGGAGCTTCACAGAGTACACCCACTTGCACCCAATGGGTTTAACAGTTGAAGGACAAGAAACAATATCCCATGTATCATTATCCTGAAGGGCTTGAAGTTCTTCTTGCATTGCTTTCTGCCAACACTCATGCTTAAAAGCTTGTGAATAACCTGATGGAATTGAGATAGATGATAAAGTGGCAGAAAAACCATACCAATCAGGAGGTCGTGATACCCTAGTGGATCGTCGAGGAACAACCTCAGGTGCAAGTACCTCAGAATTCTCTTCAGGAGCCGGTTCAGGTGACGGATCAATAACTGGAAGGGGCAAAGTGTGCTGACGTCGCTCATAAACATGTCCAGGTTTGAACCGCATAGGAGGAGAGGGCAAATCCTCAAAAATGGGAAGAATAGGAGAAGCAGATGACTCAACATAAGTAGAAAAGAAGTACTGATTCTATAAAAAAAACAACATTGCGAGAGATGCGTATTTTCTGAGACGTTGGATCATAACAGACAAAACCTTTTTGAGAAACACTATACCCCATAAACGCACATTTTGCAGACTGAGCAGAAAGTTTATGTCGTTCATGAGAAGGCAAATGCACAAAACAAACACAACCAAAAGTATGAAGGTCATGATACGTAGGAGCTTGATGATAGAGACGAGAGTATGGAGAATCAAAGTTTATCACTGGAGAAGGCAATCTGTTTATTAAATGTACAGCAGTAGATAAAGCTTCAACCCAAAATTTGGACGGTACAGAAGACTCGATTAATAAGGACCGAGTAACATCCAAAAGATGACGATTCTTACGTTCAGCAACACCATTTTGTTGTGGTGTATAAGGACAGGAACGTTGTGACATAATACCTTTCTGACGCAAAAATTCATGAAATTCATGAGACATATACTCCTCACCAGAATCAGACCTTAATACTTTAATACAAGTATCAAATTGGTTCTCAATATAAGCTAAGAAGATCTTGAAAACAGAAAAGACCTCAGATTTGGAATGAAGAAAATATACCCAAGTGAACCGACTATAATCATCGATAAAAGTCACAAAATACTTGTATTTATCATGCGAAATGACTGGTGTAATTCCCCAAACATCACTATGAATAATGTCAAAACAATGTGTAGCACAACTCCCAAAAGAAGAGAAAGGAAGAGTCTTACTCTTGGATAATTTACAAGTAGAGCAATCAAAAGAAACAGTATGAGACAAAGATTTATCTTTATTTCCAAGAACACCAGAGTTCAACAAACGAGACAAGATAACAGAATTAGGATGGCCTAAACGTTTATGCCATACTGCAATTTCATTGTTCACATGAGTGCAAGAAAAAGATAAAACTGGCGGAATAGAAAGGTGCAATGGAAATAATCTGCCAACTTTAGGCCCCTTCGCTATTATTTTCCCCGACACCTGATCCTGCACAATGCAACCAGCACGAGAAAAATACACATCACAATTAGTATCCACCAATTGACCAACCGAAATAAGATTAGTAGAAAGGTTCAGGGAGACATATATATTTTTGAGAATAGGAGTGATGTCACCAACGTGACTAATAGGAATACTACCACCATTAGCAACTTGAATTTGTGATGATCCACGATAACCGCGAACATTTGTTAGCATACTAGATGAATTGGTCATGTGGTTTGATGCAGCAGAGTCAACAAGCCAAAACTGAGATGAAAGATGACTTTTACCTTGAAGCCCTAAGGCTGAGAAAGCAGAAACAATCATTTGTTGTACCATTTCAGGAGTAACACCTGCAGTAGCAGTTGGTGCAGCAGGAGCAGTTGATGCAGCATGCACTGTTGGAGTAATTTCAGCTTGACAAGCACTGATTTTACGTGGTGGACGCGTGGGACATTCCTTGATGATATGCCCTTGCTGTTTGCAATAATTGCAAAATTTCTTCTTGCAATTCTTTGCAATATGTCCGTATTCTTTGCAGCTATAACATTGCACAGTGCTCATATTTCTCCCACTTCCTTGTCCCTGTACAGCAAAAGCAAGAGTATTTCCTGGCTGAAATGTGTGTTGGGTGAGCAACCTTTGTTCTTCGCGAAGTAATTCTCCAAAACAATCATCCAATGATGGCACAGGCGTACGATTCATCAAGTTAGAGCGAATATTCTCAAACTCACTCCTGAGTTTCATTAAAAATTGATCACGTTTGCTTTGTTCATGAATATCTTGCACAACTAAGATGGATTCAGCAGGAAGGTTGGCATAAACAATATCAGTAAACTCTGCCCATAAGTTCTGAAACCCAGAAAAATATTCTTGGATAGACAGAGTGCCTTGAGAGAAATTGGCAATGTCACATTCCAATTGAAAACGTCTAGCGGTATTGTCTTGATTGTAAGACTTCTTCAGATACTCCCACATGGATTTTGCTGTTTGAAATCGCTTGAGATTAAGGACCATAAGTGGATCAACAGATCCTGAAATCCAAGTCATCACCCGAGCATCTTTGGTTTTCCACAAAGATAAGTTTGCTGCTTCTGTTGGGGCTGGATCAGACCCATCTATGTGACCAAGTAATTCTTTTCCCATGACGAATAGTCGAAACTGAAATTCCCACGCAGAATAATTCTTTCCAGTAAAACGAACATTAAAGATCTCAGAATTGTTTGATGTCATGTTCAAGGATAACAACAGAAATTTCAAAGAAGAAACCAGGACCAGATCAGAAAATGGCCAAGAAGCAAGAACTGACAACAAGATCAGAACGAAAGGACCAAGAGCTGAGAAAAATTTCAGAATTGTGGCTCTGATACCATGTCAATTTGGCTGAATTGCCTCTCAACATGAGAGTGTCTTTCATTATATAGGAAAACTATTAATTACATTACATAAAATCAGATCCAAAATTAGCTCCTAATTGCTACAATTAGAGCCTAAATATAGTAACTTATCTACAGAATAATAACAAAGATATTTATAATTAATAATCCTATATATGGAAACAATATATGCACAGTAGACCTTACTAACACTTGATGCTACTTAATTACCTTGTTCCATTCATTGGGGAAATATAATATAATATGTATCAGTATATGTCAAAGGTTTAAAGATGTCCTAAATGTTGATTCAATGTCAATTTTGTCTACTAACATTATTCAAATGGGTTCTGCGAAAAGAAAATTTACCGTTGCAACCAAAACTTTGTCAGAAGCAAAACCATCTTTCAGTTTTAAGTTGGTGGCGCGTATATGGCAGAAGACGTTAATAAAGAGATGATCACTGTTTTCTAGGAAAATGAGACGTCTCAGTACTCGTGTCATACCCTCGTCAATTTGGATTCTGATTGCACATTTCCTGTGATTCTGGACAGATTTGAACACTGGAGACCCAGCAGGGAATATGATTTTCAAAGGGTCATCAACTCAACGCATCAAAGCTATCCAGGAAGATCACGAGGGTGAAGAGGAAAGATGTAGGTACAACACTCTTGTTGCCCTGAAAGAGTGAATGTAGAGTCTGCTGATTAATGGGATCAAAGTCCCAGAGGAAGATTTGCGTTGCGGATATATGTTGGGAGAAGCCCACTTTCTTTTTTGTAAGAAAATAAATTAATTTTCATTCAGTAATGTGACTGTTATGAGAATGGAAAAGGGTGCTAGGAGTTCAAATATCAAAAGAAAATGGAGGACAATTTTTGTAATGAGATTCGGTATTACACAAGGAGATGCAAAAAAAAAGCTTAAACAGAGCAGGAATCTTCAACAACAATAGTTATTAACCAGGAACCGACGACTTCAGCATCACCTGTCAATTTAGCTTCACACACATGAACCACTCAATTACACTACAAAACGGAGTTCCCAGCACTATGGACATATAAGCCAACTCCTCCTCAAATTAAAGTTATCCTATGAAGGGTATCCTTTTGGTCTCAACTTGTGTATAATACATAATCGCCTTGACTCAGCAATTTGTGATTCAAAAATGAAGCTATGAATTGCATAGCGCGAGAGGTCATATATTCGAATAACATAAACAGTTTCTTTGTAAAAATTACAAAAGAAAAGCTGTGTATATTGATGATCCTCATCTAACCCTTATAAAGCGGGAAGTCTTATGCACGAAGTACGTTGATTTTTTTTAAGTACAAAATATCAAGTTAATAGTGGCTAGTAGGGTTTGATAGAATATAAGTAGGGAGGCCCAATAACTTGAGTTGACGGGATCAAGTTTGAGAGGGTTAATTTAATTTAGTCAAAAACAATTTAGTCAAACATGTTAAATTGGTTGTTGTTTTAATTCAAAATTTGATTGAATTTTAAGTTAAACTTAGATTAGAATAAATTTTTTTGAATCAACTAACTTACCCATTTACCAACCCTAACTATGAGAAATTAAGCATGTATATAATTAAATATAAGTTTCCTATATTTAATCACATAGATAGCTATACGCATATTGAATAGGAGTATACAACTATATATAGGACATTACAAGTAGAAATTTAAATATGGAAAGTTATCTAAAGCTATCTAATTTAATCCCTTAATTTAAGGGATTTTAAACTTATCTTATCTACTTACAACCTATCTATATATAAGTATAATCTATTTACAACTTTTGGTATCTCAACACTCCCCCTTAAGCTAAGGAATACGTCTTCCATTCCCAGTTTGTATACAAGATCGTGAAAACTTGAACTGTTCATCCCCTTTGTTAAAACATCAGTTACTTGACGTTCTGATGGAACATAAGACATACAAACTAACCCTTCTTTCAATTTTTCTTTAATGAAATGTCTATCAATCTCAATATGCTTTGTTCTATCGTGTTGTATAGGATTATGAGTAATATTAATGGTTGACTTATTGTCACAATAGAGTTTCATAGGGTCGTCCCATTTGACCCTCAAATCATCTAGAATAATCTTCAGCTAGAGTAGTTCACACAATCCTTGACCTAAATTCTAACTCTGCAGATGAACTTGCCACCACATTCTACTTCTTGTTCCTCAATATTACCAAATTTCCTCCAAGAAACATACTGTACCTTGTAGTTGATCTTCTATTCACTATGGAACCTGCATAGTCAACATTGGTGTAAGCTTCTAGAGCAAGAGTATTGTTTTTCTGAACAAAATTCCTTTTCCCGGACTGCCTTTCAAGTAACGTAGCACCTTATAAGCAGCTTAAATATGAGGCTCTCTTGGATCATGCATGGATTGACTAATCATGCTTGCCGAGTATGCTATGTCTGGCCAAGTATGAGCAAGATATATGAGTCTACCAATTAGTCTTTGATACATCCTTTTATCAATAATTGGTTCTTCTTTAGCTTCTCCCAACTTGTGGTTTGGATCCATTGGTATAGAAACTAACTTACACCCAATCTTCCCTGTTTCTACCAACAAATCCATTTCTCTCTTCTCTCTAAATTCTTTTCTTTATGACATTCTTTTTCCTTTATTAAATATCAAATAGCATCATATGTTTTCTAAATGTGAATAAAAGGAAAATGAAAGTTTGCAAAAGACCTTTGGTTATCTTGTTGTTAATAGGACTGATGGTTTGTGTAATCAAAGCTTGACTCATTAATTCTAGTTGTAATAGATCAATGTGCTTCATTACTTTGTATAAGTTTTCCTTGACTTAGTCATATGTATTATATGCAAGTTAAACATATTCACACCTTTTTATATGATCACGACTAAGTTATCTTGAATTCAACTAAATCTTATTGCCCACTAACTTAAACCAAATTGCATGAGGACACACACATTAACTAAATTGTCAAAAAATTTTAAAATTATAAATACGATTGAATAAAATGTTCTCTATATGGGATTACAAGGTTATGGTTTATGGTATGAAACAAACTCATAAGTATAAGCCATATACAATTGACAACTAGCCTAAACAAAAAAATTATTTCAAGGTCGCATCTTTATAAAAGGGGACACTATAAGTACATTATGCATTTGAGTGTTAACTGGGGCAATTGACCTTAAGTTATCCATAACACATTAAAAAAACACACTAGGTGTCTTTAAGATATTTTCAAATAGAGCTTTATCAAAGTATTTAAGTAGCATACTAATGTTATTGCCTAAGTCCTTAGCATTTAGTATGGTCCTTCTACATCATAAGAACAACTTCTATTTGTTTACTCTACATTAGGCTTAGTATAGCTTGAATATTTTGGAGCCCCTAGGGAACTTGGGGCAAATTCTATTTGGTTATCATGTTGTCACTATAGTATTTATGGATCCCAATTTACAATGATAATTTCTCTTATTCAGTTGATAATGTGTAGTGTCAGAATTTGGATTTCCTTCTCAACATTCTTAAAAGTTCTTATCCTCCCTTTTCTTTAAAGGCCATATACATAGCAATTCAGGACCAATTTAAACTTCTTTCAGTCACTCTCTCTTATATATGTAACTCCTCTAGACCATTCCTATTGGACCCTGATTTTTGAGTGAAATTTAGAAATATTAAGTGAAATTAAACGAGTGGTTTACTATATGTATTGTGTTATGGATATATATATATGTTTAAAGGAAGTTGATAAGAAAAGAAATGTTTGATTTTGATAACTTTAGGTTTGAATAGATTAGTATGAGTTATGGAAGTTAAGTGAATAAGATATTTGAAATGAAAGGAAAAAAAATCAAGAAATAAGAGGAAAAGAGTGAGAATTTAAAAATTAAGAAAAGTTTGACTTTTTGGTCTTAGAGAGTTGACTTTTTGATTTAGGCCAAATTGGAGAAAATAATCTTCATGAAACTTATAGCTTATGTTAAGAGATTTCCTTCAACATAAAGTTTGATATTTTTCGATATCGAGAATAAAAGTTATGATCAGTTAAAGTTTGTTTTGTAAAAATGACCATAAGTGTATATTTGCATATACTCGGCTTTGAGACCACTCGTCGTACGGATTTAGTCAGAATTGGAGTAAGTGGTCTTTATGAAAGTTGTAGCTTGTCTGTCAATCCTTCCGATGCTATAAAGTATGCAATTTTTGGATGTGGGAATTGGAAGATATGAAATTTGAAAGTTTGGAATTTGTTTAGGTAAAGTTTAATAGGGCAGTAACTTTGACTAGGTTTTTGACCCCTTTAAAGATGGAATTGACTTTTGAGTTTTTCATGGAAGTTGTAGAGCTTCCTTTTATCTTTCCATCGATACCAAATTTGTCAAATTCGGAGTTCGAGATCAAAAGTTATTATTTTTTGAAAAATTCAGTTTTATCAATAGATTGAAGTTCTGTTCTTTTGTTTTTAATCCGACTCTTTTGCAATCCTTTGCTTATAATTTCTCCGTCTGAAATTCGATTGACTTGGTTTTTGAAGCATTGGATTCCTAAGACAATTAGCTACATTTTCATGAAAATTTATGATTTTTAGGAGATTAAATGGAAAGAGATTGATTGAATCAAAGTCAGATGATTGGTTAAAGGTTATGAGTTAGATAATTTTCTGAACATGGTTCAGTATTTTGCGCAATTAAGGATCTGTAGAAATCATATGAAGGACTCGAATTTCAATTTAGCCCTTAAGACTTTCAATTTTTGAATGGAAGTTGAGTTTGGTTTTCAGTCTCGGATTAGTAAGAACTGAAAGAGTATTTTGGCCATAACTCCTTTGTTTCTGAACCGATTTGAGCGTTCTTGGTGTCATTTTAAAGATGATACATAGAAGAACATTTTTCTAGAAGGAAGTTTTACCAAATTATTTCATTTACCTTCTCAAAATTAGGAGGCAAGATGTCAGTGTTTAAAGGTTAAATGAAGGGCAATTATGGAAGTTCACTTAAGTTCCTATGGTCTAAGGCTATTATGGAGGGGCAATTAAGTCTTTGTGCTTCCTTAATGATAAAGGATGATGTGTGTTGGATCCCGTTACCGGAACTCAACTGCATATACTTAAACGAAGGAAACAGAAAACGGAAATTTCGAATCGAACTGTCGAATCGGAAACAAAATGCGGAAGCCAATAGCGAAAACGAGAGTACCGAAGCAAAACGAAGCGAAGCGAAATGCAAATCGGAAGCACAAAGCGAATTGAAGCAAATCAATCCAAAAGTGGCGAAACGGATCGAATACAAATTCAACACGGATACGAAACAAGGCGAACAAATCCGACAATCAAGGCAAACACGGAATCGAATAACATAATACGAAAAACAAAATCGAGAGCGGAAACAAACGCTTAACAAAACGAATCCGACATCCGAGAACAATAACCAGAGGAACATGATCGCGTTGGAATTCCTTAGACTCAGACTATCCCAAAATCCGGTATGAATTTTTTTTTCTTTCTTTTTCTCATTTCTTACATCTTACACACTTTAATCATGCAATAACTTAGAGTTTCATTTCTGAACTCAACACTTATCTTTCACAAACTAACTTCTTATTCTTATTCTTAACCCGATTTTTACCGAGAATCGGGCAGTATAACGGCTGTATTTTGACAGCCCAAAAATTCCTGCAAAGGCAAAATACACTTCTATAATCCCCAACCAGATCTCAGAATCATCGGACTCTCCCGTCCGGAATCCCAACACCAGCAAAACACAAACCTAAATCTAATACTTCCATAATTCTCAACCTGTCAACAC
>JANTPM010000005.1:23968410-23979208 GCA_025434745.1 Erythroxylum divaricatum | reverse complement strand
TAATGTCATTAAGTTATGAAATATGTGACTGGGACATAAAAGCAACAAGTGTATAAATTGCTATTCAAGTAGAGTATATTAAAATTAGATTTATATAAGCATTGCATTTTTGAAAGTTATAAAAGAATCAACTTTAGCCTAATCATCATAAAACCAAAGGGAGAAAATTTTACACACTATCAATCATAAACTGATTAGCCTCGTATAATAATTGCTTTTCGTATATTGTTTAGCCATCATATAACACACTATCAATGGAAAACTTTATGAACACATACATAAAAGCATAAAAAGATATCACGATCTCCCATGTATGAAAGCATAAAAAGATATCACGACCTGTACACACACATAAAAAGTAAAAACTTTATGAACAGTATGTGTTCAGGTCAAAATCTGCACTTGTCCAAACCTAATAAATACCTACTCTCAATATCATTCATTGTATATTCGACACGACGACTGGTTTTGGTAGATGTTCGACAACGATAGATAGAAACTACGCTATTATCCATTCCAAAACTTTTCAAACTGAAGTAATTACGCAGATGATACAAAAATGTCTTAGTCATCATAATCATCTAGAGCATATACCTAGCAACAACGCGGAAACCGATAAGAGAAGAGAGCAGGAGAAGATGAGAAACGACTGTTCGATGGTTTGTGGATTCCCAACTTGGAATGAAAACTTGATACCCACCCTTTTGGGGGATTCAGTGGATTCTCAATTTTAATGGAATAAATCCATTCCCTTGGAATTAAAAACCCTTAAACAAACACTATTTTTTACTATTATTCCATTCCTTCATTTCCAAACCCTCAAACCAAACACCCCCTTAGTGAACGAAAAAGACTTTCAGATGTCGCTGCAGCATTCAAGCAAAGTCAACCATATGTGCTATAATAATTCAAAAAAGAACAACTAAAGAAAAATTTGCAAGTCAACTAAAAGGCGGGTTTCTTCATTGCTAATTTTTCAAGTTTAAGGATATTGATTGATGAAAATTTTGTATAGGTAGAATTGACAGTGAAAATAACTCTAGTCATTAGTTAAAGAAAGTTCAAAGTAGATTAAATGCTAATTTATTGGATTATTTTTCCGCACGTTTACGAGAATGTAATAAGATACAATGTAGTTGTAGCCCCTTAGGGGTGGTCGAGTTGGTGAAATAGGAGGCATAGAACCAAAAGATCCTACGTTCGATTCCTCTTATGCTTTCTTGATCGAGTTTGTCATACAGGGTTTGTTTAGTGCAGAGTACCGATTGACGTGATTTGCAGACTATTGCGTCAATCCAAAGATTTACCCATTATGCATCTAAAAGGTAGAGGTTGTTGGTTCCTTCGTTTTAAAAAAACGTGTGGGATTAGAAATTTTAATTTAAGATAAGTCTATCATCAAAAGAATATCTAACAAAAGTAGAACCTGACCGTAACTCATTTCATTATACATTGCTACTACTTGTTTACCACAAAACTTTATGCAATTTTTAATCATTTCTAATTTTAATAAGTTAAAAAAAACTATACTAAATTTATATAAGATAATATATTAAAATATTTAAAACAAATATGTAATATGACAAATTAAGATTGTATTTTTTGGTTAGATTGAAACTAAAATTATGAAATTAAAAAAATAACTGAAATTCTAAGAACTATAAGAGAATCAAAATTTATGGGATCTAGAGAAGGAAAAGAAGCACCTTACAAAAATAAAATGTAAAAAAATAATAAGTTGAAGTTAGTTTTATGAGATAATAATGTGGTGTAAACAGGTAATTGAGAAAAGGGTAAGAAAGGAGACTTTTATATTAAAAAATTAATTTGGTTTTATGCCAGGAAGGTCCACGATAGAAGCTTTACATTTTATTAGAAGATTAATGGAATATTACAGGGATAGACAGATGAATTTGCACATGGTTTTATTGATACTGAAAAAGCATATGACATGGTTCTTAGGAAAATCCTATGGAGGTATTTGGAGATCATGGGAGTTTCTATGACCTATATAAGAGTGGTTAGAGATATATATGAAGGGGTATTGACTAGAGTAAGGATGATAGAAGGAGATATTGAGAATTTTTCTATCAATATTGGGCTACACAAAGGATCCACATTAAGTCTTTTTTATTCATAATAGTGATAGATGAGCTTATCAAGAATATTCAAGGAGACATGTCTTGGTGTATATTGTTTGCTAATGATATTGTCTTAGTGAATGAGACAAGAGAGGGGGTCAATGTTAAGATAGAATGTTGGAGAGAAACGTTAGATTCAAAAGATTTTAAAGTGAGCAGAACCAAGATTGAGTACTTAAAATGCAACTTCTCGGGCTATCAAATGATGTCAATGTGGCGGTAAAGATTGGATCAAAAATTATATCACGAAAGAAGTCTTTTAAATACCTAGGGCCTATCATCTAAAGCAATAGAGAGGTCGATGAAGATGTATCCCATCGTATCATATCAAGGTGGCTCAAATGGAGATGTGCATTAAGAGTTTTATTTGACAAAAGTATGCCACTCAAACTCAAAGGCAAGTTTTAGTGCTTAGCAATTAAGCCAACCATGTTATACGGGGTTGAGTGTTGGCCCATCAAACAATCACACAATAATAAACTTATGATGATTGAGATGAGGATGCTCCAATAAATGTGTAACCTTACTAAAAGAGATAGGGTCAGGAATCAAATGGTTAGAGATAAATTAAAGGTGGTTGGTATTAATGACAATTTAAGAGAGACAAAACTTAGGTCGTTTAGACACATTAAAAGGAAACACCCTAAAGCTCCATTGAAAAGATGTAAGAAAATAATATGTAGAGACTTTAAGAGGAAAAAATGAAGGCCTAAAAAGAACTGAAGGGAAGTGATCAAGAATGATATAGCCAGGTTGGATTTTACCGAGGACTTGACCCGTAATAGAAAATTTTTCTATACTAAGATACGGGTAAAGAATCTCTCGTAAAGAGAGCATTCACATTCTTATAGATTATATTAAACCCTGTCCTTTGCATTTTACTACGTAATATTTACCTCATAGTAAGTTTAGCCTAGTTAGTTTCCTAATTAGCGTAATTAAGGTAATGACAGCCTGGGATGGAGGTACTAGTCTTGTCTAGATATTTTCTAGTATGTATTTCTATCTTATCATTTATTGTCAATCATTGACATATTCTGTACGTACTTTTTTTTGTATTGCCTTACCTTTTTTTATGCCCTTTATTAGTTATTTGTATTTTTTTTGTATGTTTGACTTTTTTTGCATTTAACTTTTTTTACTACCTTTCTAAATATGTTTGCAAATTCATTTACAATTTTGTAGTATGGTCATATCGCATTGTATGTGGGTTTATAGAAAACAGCCTCTCTATTACGTAGAGATATGATTGCATACTATTAAACCTCCTCAAACTCTGCAATTCAGCGGAATTTTAACTGGGTTTTGATGGTGATGAATGTGGTGTAAGCATTTTATAAAGTAAAGTTGTGTTGGAAAATAATAATGTGATAGAAAAGAACGACATCAATACATTGCATGGTTTTATTAAATTCATTTAAATTTAAGAATTTATATAACATTAAAAGTGCTAGATATATTAGGAAATTTGTTTATATAATACATTAATTTGAAATTTAAAATATTATAATTAAGAAATATTCAAATAAGACATTCAATTAGATTTTAATGCTTTTATTTTCTTATCAAATTGATTCTATAACAAATTTATAAACTTTAATGCTTTTGATTTATGAATAATAAAATAGATGTGACTATACTAAGTATAGTCATTTGTAGAAGTGATGAAATACACGGTCCTACATCTTTCCTTTACATTCATAAGAACTAAAATATCAAAATAAATAAACTAAAATGGATAAGAAGCTTGTGTTTCCATTCTAAATGGCTTCCTTGTCATTTTACTAATTGGATAAAGTTCATAAATAGGTGGATATACTTAATGTAAATCACCTAAAAGGCCTTACTTAACTAGTTGGCTTATTCAGTTTTGACCAATATGATATAGTTTAACATGTTTTAAAATTGTGTCATCATTAAATTAACTAGATGATGTATCACGGAATAAGTTATAGTACTATCTGAAAAAAACAACATCCACAATAATAAAACCATCCAAAATAAATTAATGACCATAAAAATGGTTAAAAGATTTAAATTTAATCCACCACTATGGAATTTTACATCAAATCTAATGTTAATCAACATTAACACAAAAATAAGATTTTATTGAATTTTTAGAGTAAACAACACTTTGTGTAGAAATAAGGATCGACCACATCAAATGTCTAATTTACATGTTCTAATCCTTTGTATAATAACTTTTAAGTTGTCTCCTATATAAAACTATTATGTTCTATATGAGAAATTTTGAAATTAAACAATAACATTCCTATGCTTTGCTAAATAGTTGATTGCTCTTAAGTTTACAATTCACAATGTATGTTATTCAATTAGAAAAATAAAATAAGAGACATTCATAAAAAAATGTTTATATTATAAGATTAAATTTTTTTGGGCAAGCTACAATCATAAACAAAATGAACCTTGTTACTATAGTTAAATCACTTAACTATTTTTATGTTCTACTTTTTAAAAGGAAATTTTCCTTTTCCATATTGGTTTTGTTAGCTTTCTCAAAATCCTGATAAGTGTGGTTATTTTTAACCCTTTTTTGACGTGGGTCCATTATGATAAGCACTTTATGTTCGTAGGTCCTTATAAGCTTGAACCAAATGCATATACCTTAAGGGTCATCCTAAAAGCTTCAAGACTTTTTTTATTTCAACACAAGATGCCCTGTAGCATCCTTTATCATCTTGATGCTCTCATTATAAGTTAGGTGCATTTTTAAATGCTCCAAACTCTAAGGTAAAGAATGGATCATAGCTTGTACTCATCGCTTAAATGATAATTCATGAACAAAATCCCATAGCATAATTATTATGTTTGACATATATCTCAAATAATTTTGCATTATGTGATCAATTCATTTCTTATACGTGTCAAACTTGACGAGCAACTTGATTTGGTTATTAAAATACCTTTAAATTGTGCAGCTAAAGCAGATCATATGTCTTTAAAAGTTTCATGTTTTAAACTCACGCAAAATATCATAATTTACGCTATTCAACAACATAGTATGAGATAACGAGTTATTAATTTTTTAATATATTATATGCATCATGATCCCTTTTGTTGGACAATCCTTGTTATCAACTGTTGGACTCTGTTTTCAGAGCCCAGCTATCGTTCCAGAGTCATAAAGCGTAAACGAGTTTCCTTGTAGGGTTATTTCCATAAACTCTCATTTGCCATCATCCCTCAAGGGTGGTGGCCCACACAAGTCAATCACCATAAACACCATATGACCTCTTAAAAAAATTGTATCTCTAAGTCTCTAGTTTAAATTGAAGAAAGAACCATCTCAAATAGAGCTCTATAAATGAAGTTATGCTTAAGAAGGCCAAGTATGTTCATACCCCGACATGCTCTCTTAACTGACCCCTCACTATCTTTCCATCTATCTTTTTCAGATCAAAACCAAAAGCTACAAATTTTTATGGATAGGTAGAAAAATGTGTTAGAAAACCATTGCTTTAAGAATCACTTCATTTGGGGGTCGGATGATGAAATTATGGCCAAAAGAATCAAGTATGTTTATATCCTTAATCATATTATACCTCTCTTGGGAGATTTGGCAAGACGTTCTCTAGAAACCTTTGATTGAGGTTATTCTTAGAAAGTTTGAAAGAAGACTTCTAAATATACAACTTTCATGAAGACCACAAAGTGAGATTCTACCTATAAAAGGGTCAAAATCGTAAATTTCTTGTAGCTTTATAGTGTATGTCCTTTTAACGGACATACATGACCTCCTAATGGACATAGACGGGCTTGGGAGCCATTTTTTACCTGTGAAGGTGCATTTAATGGACTTAATGTCCATTAAATGGACATGGCCGAGGGTGGGAGTCCTCACAGACCCGATAAGATCCGTTTAATGGACCTAAAGTTCGTCTAACGAACATTGGTGACCCAAAACTCCTTCCAAAGCTTCCTACATCCATTCGAACATTATTTTCACTTATAATCTTATCAATTTCACTTCTTATAATGCAATAACACTCCTTAAACATTCAATCACCAATTTGGGTACAATAAACTCCCAAAACACAACTCAAATAACTCATCACATACACAAACTCTCATCATTCACCATAGCTGTTATGTACATACCTCTTATGCAACATCACCACTTATAATGCTCATGTCTCTCAACTCCAATATCCAAAATTTACATACTTTATAGAGTTGAAAAGATAGGAGGATAAGCTACAACTTTCCTGAAGACAACTTGGTCTAGTTCTACCTAGATTAGTACAGTTTTCTCCCTGAATGCAGTGTACAATTCCTACCCTTATGAAAAGCTTGAAAATGCAATATAGAGACTTGGGAAATCATGAACAAAACATAATGTATATATATTTCGTTAACATCCAAGACAAGAGTTTTACATCGCTTTAGTAGGCATTTCAAGCCACTTACATCATAATCCAAAAATACAAACTTTACAAAAACTAGAATCGCTCAAAATTCATCTAAAACACTGTTTTACATAATCTAGCTTCAAAAATAAAATATGCAAATTAGAGTGATGCTTGACTCTTGACTCGATCAGTAGATATCTTGTTCATCCCCCGAAGAGGGGAAGGAAAGGGGGTAAGCTTGAAAACTCGTGGGTAACAGTTTTATAAAAGGTAATAAGCAAAAACCATTTAAAACTTTCATGATTATAGCAAAATCTCATTAATTCATTAAAAAAAATTCAACTTATCAAGCCAATTCACAACGCACATAATTCAAGCATTCATCAAACTTGTCAATACATGTAAACACATAAGCACATCATAATGGTTTGGGTAAGTCGATGAACATGACGAACTACACAATTCCACATAATGGTCCTGTGTAGTCGTAAACTTGAGGGAGTCTATGAAGGAACTCCGTGCCACGTGCATGTGACATTCTTGAATGGATTACACCAAACCCATATAATATGTAATTCACGAATTGTAAACTAATTGCCCAAATGACACATTTTGAAAAACTTGTTTTTCATGAGCATGAACTATTTCATATGCAATTCCATCTTCATTTCACACTTCATCAACCAAAATCCTATACCAATCATATAAGCATCTCTCAAATCGTCCAAAAGCCACAAATACAATAATTATGGAGCAATTTGAAATCATTCCCATGTCACTCAAAATTTATTTACAAAATTCATATAAAAAACATATGGCACATTCTCAAACCATTTTAAAGAACAATAAATGCACATTTTCAAGGTAGTTGGAAATCAGTTAATTCCATTTATTTGAAAGAAACTTTAATAGCTTATTTACTCAATTATAAAAATGTCACCCATCTTAATTTCCTTGCTTGAAAACTTGGTCAAGGATGTCCCTCTTCTAGCTCCTTTTACCTCTCTTGCCTCCCTTCAACATTGAAAAAATTCCATTCAAAATGCATTCAATTGGAAAACCCAAAGAAACTTATGCATGAAATTGACACTAGAATACTTATACCCATGCATTTCCCAAACTTTTTGAACCAAAACTCTTTCAAAAATCCAAAAGATTAAACATCAACTTACCTTGAATCTTCACTAAACAATAATTTTTTTTGCTCTAGTGGAAGCTTTAATCTTCCTCTTCCTTTTTCCCTTCTTGATCACTCTCAAAATCCCTCTTGAAGGTTAAGAAAACTTGAAACCTAGCTCAACTCTCCTTTTTCTCTAAACTCACGACACCCTCTTCTCCTCTCTCTTCAATTTCGTTTCTTTGCTTCCTCCTAATTCAAGACAAGTCTTCTTTCTCCCTTTTATACCCTTAATGATTGCACAATGTCTATTTTGCCCCTCCTTTAAAGCTTTATGGTTTTTAAGCTTAAGTGATCTTCCTAAAATACCCCTTATATAAACTTACCACCTTAAACTTTAATTCCCTTAACCTATATCATATTATCTTACTCATATTAATATGATAATTAACTTCAAGATAAAATAATCTAGCAAGACCCTAAAAATAATCTAATCATGCTTATTTATCATGAAAAAAAAATTTTAGGGGCAACACCTTTTTTTTTGTTAGGCCACATTACCTTCCTCAAGAATATTCATAGTTATGTTCGATGGTTCTAGAGCCTCTTTCTCCTTTAAAACATGATGGATTTTCATAGTCCAAATTTCATACTTGTCAATGTTGAACTTCTCATTCTTATTTAGTTCAATAACAATGTTCTTTGAAGTAGTAGCCATATTTGAAATACTAAGTTTCTACATTAAGAAAGAAATAGCATACATACACATCAATGCCATATCATGCATGCTTAGATTGAATAATCATGTTTCAAGTGTTTATAAAATCAAAAGGTTATATAAGTTCTCAATCATCATTCATATAACAACTGAATACCAATTATCAAAAGAAAATGGATTTTCATTCATAATACATATAACAAAGATATTGAACTAATTAAAATATCAAGTTCTCCTAACTAAAATATCAAGTTCTTACATATATAAATTAATATAATATATATAGTTCAGTACAACAAACTTGATTGAACATAAAATGATCACTTAACATACACATGTTTAAATTTAAGGAAACCTACATAGAATAGAGTCAATTAGTTCATGTGATAAAACCCTCGAAGTTTGATGTGCAATAGCTCTAATTATTTTTTTCGAGAAGCCTATAGTATACAAAATTATAATTAATTCCTTCTACTTTCTCTCGTAAACATCATCACCAACCAACTATACATTTTTGTATTAAGCGATTCCAAGTTCTAAAACATGTTTAATAGCTCACCATCTAGTTGTGACAATGTTGAGAGTCAAGTCATGTACTTCACCTACATACGTTGTGTTAGATCTTCTCTTGGCAAAAATCATATCTAAACTAACTACCCTAACATGATGATGATATGTCGTAGCTATGTTGTAATATGCAGAAGTTTAGGTGCTTGTAGGAATTAAAGGCTTGTTAATTGCTCACAAAACCTAAAAATCATAAAATAAATAAATTATTTGAGTCACATAATAATTAACTCATGCTCATAATTAAATGAAATTATGATTATTCTAGTTTATTCAAAGTCCCATTTATTGAACTAATCATACTAATAATTATAATTATTTTATTTTAAATTAAAAATTCATTTCTAATTATTATTGAACTAATCAAATTACTAGCTATAACATTTTTTTTCAATTGGATATGTTTTCTGATTATAATTAAACTAATAAAATTAATAATCATAATTATGATATTTCAATTACAAAATTATTTCTAATTATTTTTGATTTAATCAAATAAATTAGTAGTTATAGAAAACAACTTAACTTTTATGTAATTCTTAAAATAATATAATTTTGTATTAATATGACTTCAAATTAATAATTAAATATATCTTATACTTAATTTGGGAAGTCATGACTTTATAGCTAAGCATAGCGAAAACTAAGTATACGTTTAAAGGCTTTTTTTAAACCTTCTATTCCCTTTTATTTTTTAATGTCTCCATATGTTACTTGTAAGCGTATATAAGTGGGAGAGACAACGAGAAGAAGCAACATCGATGCAGAAAGAGGGTGTGATAGAAGCGAAGGCTTTGGTAAGCCATCCATCCCCCAAGCAATGTCCCTTCTTAGTGGAACAATCACCAGTGGTGAGAGGACTACTTGCCAATTGACATCATCCACCACTACACACCTGCGCTCACTTTTTGAATTTTATTTTTCTATATTATTGATTATTCAAACTTCTTTGTCATGTACTCTGAAGAATAAAATGTCCTCAAATTTTCAATATATAAGAGTTTTCTTTAGAAAAAAACAAATATTTTCATGGTTTTCATTTTAGAGTTGGAACATTTTTTTAGTTTAATTTTTAAAGTGTTGATTGTTTGGAAACAATAATCTAAACAAAATAAACAGATTGTCTATAGTGCACGCCTAGGATGCATGCCTAACTTTAGACGATATGAAAATAGTGAAAAATAAAACAAAACCTCTTAATATTTGTTGATATAAGGGTCGATCTCCATTTTATAGATCTCACAAGTAAGTATACCTATCGAACTATAGTATATTACCCATAAGAACTACAAGTACTAGTAACAAATATCTTGTTATTATTTAATCTATCAAAACAAATGATTAAATTAAAAGGAAGGATTAATTTAAAAAATTACCAATCTAAATAAAAAAATAAAGTAATAAAAATATTGAAGCGACCAATTGATAAACGAAACCAAATGTAAAATCCCTAGAATCTTTCTATACTTGGATTTATCTTAATTCTATTACTAACATCAGTTTCCTAGATCGGTAACAAAGTTATAACTATATTTTTTCGAAGAAATATAACTTCTATCCTTAAGTTGATTGATTAAAGTTTATTTTTATTTAGAATCCCTAAAAACATATTAACTTCTTCTATGAATTTGGTTATTAGATTTGACTCCAACCTAAAGATTTATGTGGTCTTACTTCTGGGATTCCCATTAACTTTTTATTCACGTCACGACCTATTCATACATATGATTTTAAAATTCTTATATATGAAATCTAAATTTGAATCAAAATGCTAATATATTTCAATTCAATCACAATAAGTAATCGTAAATAATTCACAATAAAACCTCAGTCTTTCATTAAATCAAAGGGTCATACACTCGTAGTGATGGGATTCAACCTAACT
>JANTPM010000005.1:23954370-23965397 GCA_025434745.1 Erythroxylum divaricatum | reverse complement strand
GCATTGAATTGACTTTTGGATTGGGAAAGAGGCAACATGCCTTGCATCTATGTGATACTGCTTTGTAATCTTTCTGAATATGCTATTGTGAAAATCTGTAAATTGCTATATGATATTCTGAATGTGCTATTGTGATAATTTGTACGCTATTCGCGTAATGCATGAATTGGGTGAACCATCGATGATAGTTTCTCATTGAGTTTGCAAACTCACCCAAAATTGCAACTATTTTTTCAGGATTTAAAGAGTACCCCGTTAGACAAACGGGAGTATGCCCATTGCATGCAAGTCAGAGTTTGAGGTCGGGATCAGTTCACGTCTGCATTTGTGTTATTCTGTTCTTGTATAAAATTGTATTTTCGCAATTTTCGTAGAATAGTGCTTTTTATTTCAGTGAGTCCCAACTGGCTAATGCTGTATTTGTAATGTGATTACTGAAAGCGTTCAGGAACAACATTGGGCCCAATTTGGTTATGGATTTTTGTGCATGAGATGGTTTAAATACTGTTGAGTGTCTTTTTATGAGTGAAATTGTGTTATGATCGAAAATGTTTTCGAATTAAAGCGAGCCCAAATCGTTTACTGAATTCCGCGCATACAATTGTTTTCAAAAATACAAATGTCATATTGATTTTTGGACTGTAATTGAGTGCTCTAACATACCATCCTCATGAGGCACGGGCTCGGATATCACCCTCGATGTTGAGTTTGGGTCTTGCGGGAGTGGGATACTACAAGATTAAAGGGGTTTCAGACATTAGTTGAAGCAGAAAATGCTTTTGCCATGGATCAAAATAGGCGCAGTCGTCCAAACAAAGACATTGTTCCTATCGCCAATGAACCCTCATCAATCCCGCATCAATTTCCACTACCAACAACTGAAGAACCAAATGAAGTTGCTACTTTAAGGAAAAAATGGCTTTGAGTCAAGCATTTTTACTAATTGCCATTGGAGTAATTTTGGGAATTATTATTAAGGACATTCTTAGTAAATTTTAAGACTTGAATATAATTAATGTTTATGAATGCTTAGATGTTTAATTAAATTATTATGTATTAGGATTTCTTGGTTGTCGGAGTTATTTAAACCTATTATGTAATTAATTATATGAATGCTTAGATATTTTATTCAATTATTTTGCCCTAAATAATGTTCATAATAATAATAATAATAATAACATAATTAATTTTATTTCAGTTACCCTATAATAATAATAATACTGATAAAAATATTAATAATAATAATACTAATCATAATCATAAAATGATGATGATGATGATAATAAGATAAATAATTACGTATAACATTAACAATTATAATTATAATAATTATAATAATAATAAAATTGCTTATAATGATAATTGACAATAACAACAATTGCAATAATTAATAATAATTATCATTATAATTATTGATATTAACAAAAATATAATAATAAGATAATTAATTTTATTAGAGTTACAAATACACTTCAAATAAATATTGATACAATTATAAAATAACCAATGAATTACATCTTTTCAATATATTATACTGCAGGGACATTTTTGTCATTAATACTATTTTTTGTTCTATTCACTGCAACCAAACACATTTATGTCCTGAGGACGGAGACAATTTTCTCTGTTCTGTCCACCGCAACCAAACACCTTACTGTTTTCAATTTTTGTTATGTTAAATCTTCAAATTTCTGTCTCGTCCTGTCTCTGCATGTTGAAGACACTAACCAAACAGACAGTTATAATGTAATTGGGTGGGATGCCTTAAACACCAAAATTGCTATATTGAAAAATATTCTTAAAAACTCACTAGATTCATGCAATGATTATTTGGGTTAAAGACATCATTTTTATGGTTTAATTTTTAAATTCCTAATTTTTTTGATAGAAGATATAGACCTCTCATGTAGTCTAAGAAATTTTAGAAAACTTTTTGATCTTTTAAATTCTCAAAAAAATTCTTCTATTTTTTAATTTTTCAGAAAAATCCTTCTCAATAAAAAAACAATAAAATACACGTAGTATAAACATCAAATGTGAAATAATCAAATGTCACTAATATGATAATCAAACTCAGCTATTAAACTCAACCAAAACCAATTAAATTTAACTTAAATTAATTATTTAAGATAATTATAATAAATTATTAATTTGAGTCTGATTTAATTAGTTTAGTTCATGCTTAAGAGTTGACTTAAATCGTTATATAAATAACATTTAATTAGTCTATGTTTGATGTTCATACTGCATATGTTTCATTGTTATATTTTAATTGAAGTCTAAGAGAAGGAGTTTTTATTAAAAAAACTAAAAACTAGAAAGGTTTTTTCAACAATTTTAAAGATCAATGGTTTTTTTTTTCTAAAATTTATTAAATTGCTTAAGAGTTTTATAAACTTTACCCTAAATTTTAAAATCATTGTAGAAGTTTATCGTGATTTTGAATTTTTCACATCTCATGTAATGCTTTTTTAATTAGGAGCATACATTGATCTATTGCAAGTTATTAATGTGAGTTCATCATCTTAACCTAACTAAATCGTCTAAATTATAATTCCTATAAAACCTAACATGTGTGTCATCTCTTATATCACCTTTTTTTTAACTAAAACCTTATATTCCTTCTATGTTCTTCCAATTAAAAAAAAAAGACAATGAATGTGATTATTTAAGGAAAATTTTCATCTTAATTTGAAAAGGAAATTATTTTTAGATATATAACTCATCTATAAATTTATTTTGTCATGAATTTAGATTTTATATTTCAACATCCCTTCCCTTTCATGTGACATAATTTAGGATTTTGATTTGCATTTCTATAAAAGCAGCAAAACCATTATCAATAATTATTCATAAAGTATTTTATATTTCATGTGAAATCTTTGAACCATTAGGAAGGATTTGAAGCAAACAAAAATACTAAATGAAATATTACTTGTAATGTTGTGCTTATAAAACTAAAGCAATGTTAACTATTTCATTAAGGATCAAAACACGTATAATGTGAACTCAGTTTTTCCTAACAACATTGATAGAAATAACTATCACTTGTGGAACACCTTTGTTGTTATTAATTATAGGCAAAGGCCAACAGGAGAAAGAACAAAGTGATTCATGTGATTTGTGAATGTATTCAAGCAAGAAATGAATATAGTATAGGACTATATATTTTTCATGTATTTGAAACTAAAATTTACATATATTAGAGTTAACTACGATGGTAGCTAATTAACATTACACAAGAAATATAACCTAGTTATAGTATATTAATCATAAACCCAAAAGCATAATAATTGTCACATGACATGTTTGTGTGGTTGATTTTATTTTATATAATAATTGAGTTTAACGATATGTTTAAATTCACAAATGTGTTTAATATGATTATTTAGTTTTTTTTATTTATAACCATGGAAATGAACATTAAAGTCTCTTTTAGTTTTATGACCATCAACATTGAAAAGTATTTGCATTATCATTAATGTAGATCGATAATATTTATAAGGACTTCCCCGACCAAGTTCAAGCCAAAAAGGCAATTTTATGGATCTACTCAATTCAGAGTAAGTTTTAAGTTTGAATATTCATTATTAGTTTAAAACATTTATTTGTTATATTAGATACATCTTATTTATATAGTAGCATGATGAAAATTTCACTGTAAGCATAAATGTCATAGATGAATTATATATTTCACTATAAGACATATAAATGATAAATTAAAGACCTAACAAAACTATGTATTAGTGTGGAGGATGTTAATTTATAGCTAGTTTATGTTTTTTTATCACCATTGTGTCTTACATTACAATGTACTTCTTCAACAAAAAAAACATATAAATTAAGTCATGATTCCTATATATCAATCTTTTGTAGTGATTGAATTATTATATTTTAATATTTTTATATGACTTATGAAGAAGTTGAGACATGAGATGAGCGAGAAAGTTATGTCTTTACTTTATGGAATATTATCATCAAGCAACTGTAAGTTCTTCATATAGTTAGGGGATATAATGAATCTTTTTCTAGCCAATACTACAATTAAAAATCATCATTCATGTAGTAAAGAGTTTGTCAGAGAAGTGCTCTAAAGGCAATCACCTTTAGTACTTATCGTACAAATCATTTTATGATTAATAAAGACATTTTTCATTATTTCGATGTTCATACGTTTATGGATTTAATGTTGATCTCAAATTGACTTAATGAAGTCCTTGATACAAAACATAACATAGAGGAAGTCATGATGAGATTATAATAATAAGATTCCTATCATGTGTAATTATCTTAGTATCTAAACTTTCCCTAGTCATAGGATTAATGAGATGTGATATCATTAATCCGGATAGACTAGCACATGTTATACTCCTTGATTAGATCAAGTAGTAGATCTCATAAGTTATAGACATGAGTTGTTTAGAGTTAACATGTGGATGTTTACTAAAGGTAGTAAGTACATTGGATTGACCTATTATGAGACAATCATACGGATATTCTATTCTAGTTTCAATGATAGTTTCATCATAGCAATTGTGCAAGTATCCTTTAACTTAAGGTGCTCAAGGATATCTCAGATACTGATCCAGTGCTTTGACTCCATTCATCGGTGCTTTTTAGGAGTTACCCATAGGGTGGTGATTGGGTACAGCTTGAGGTATTCGGAGGTAATAAGTAGCCAATAAAGGATTCACCACTCCTGATAAAAGGAGATAATAACTACAACCTCTTGTCGAGGTCATTACTAGGGAGTCTTTGGCCAGAGCAGATATGTGTCATGAAGAGAGTCTTCAATGATACATAGAATAATGAGATCCTCAGGACAAGATCTAAAAACAATTGGATTAGATGTGACGTAGTCAGTCTAGTGGGAGTTGGCACTTTGACTATACTTTGAACCAAGTGGGGTATAGATGGTGAAAGGACGAATTGCATGGTAACATTACGTATGGAAGGGTTCGTAGCCAAATCACTAACTTTCCAATCAATTAGGGGTCATGACGTGTTGCTAAATACCGCTCTTGACTTACTTAAATTAAGTGTTAATTCACGTGGCCAACATAACCAGAAACCTAATGGGTCACACATACAGGAGATCCAAAGGATGAGCAAAATGGTCTTGAATGGTGATTCAAGATATGAGAGAGTGTTTTGAGATTGTATTGTGATGTGATTGTGTTAGAAAACATTGCATGGAATGGATTAGAAACAAGCATTGTTCGCTTCCAATTTGGCCATTAACTTCCCAAACTTCCATTAATGCATATTATTCATGGTCATTAACTTCCCATAACTTCCATTAATACATGCTATTCATGACCATTAACTTTCTATAATTTTCTATTACTGATGGGAGTTATGGAAGGACAATTACTGCAGAAAATATAAATGATTTGCTTGCATTTTTATGTAAGAAACAAGTAAAAACGAAAGGTTCTTTCTTACACACACACTCCTTTTCTCTCTAACTTTCACAAGAGTTCTTCTCTTTGCTAGCACAAAGAAAGAAGTCATCTCATAGTAAGGTTTCATCCTTCTACCTTCGTGTGGACTTTCATTAGAGATGGTCTATATTAATCGTTGTGGTTTACGAAAACCCAACGTAGAGAAGATTAAAGAACGAAGGCGATCGTCAGAAAGGTATGTAAACATCTTACATTTTATAATTTTGTTTTCTATAACTATATGCATGAGTAGATATGTTTTTTTAGGTTCTATTTTATTTTCTACTGCGTATATTATATATATATTATATATAAGATGCATGATTAGAACCTTACAATATGACCACTCTAAATGATAAAGGGGATACAGAAATCCTAAAGTGACCTACCATTTGCATCATAACCTCCTCCATCCATCTATCATCGACCTCTAGTCTCGCCTCCCGCTTTGTCAACTCATGCTAATTCACTCAAATGGTGCTTTAGACTTCCAGGAGCTATCTCATATACTTCTTTAATTGAGAAATCTTCAAATGGTCCCTTTGTCTATGTGGTGTTATTGTCTTGGGTGATCCTATACTATCCTATAAATTGTAACCCTCCTAATGTTCTAATACTCATGTCAATCATAGTGGTAAGCCTTGTCTTTACATTTGTTCTGGTATATTTAGGTGATCCCTGTCTTTCCTATAGTTTCTTGGTCATCTGACTCTCCCACGAGTCAATAGACATCTCATGATGCTTCTTGCTTCCTTATAACCATAGTGCCAAATAACCTCATTTGTGGTAGTTAGCTGAAGACTCCCATCTTGCTCACTAATCATGTTATGTAGGGCCTAATACAAATCGTTCCTACCTTCTTCTTCTTCTCGCTTTAATGTCAAAAATACTAGGTTAAGGTGTGCCTCAAGTGTATCAATGTCCTCTCACTTATACTTCACAAGTAAAACACATCCAAATTTCTTACTACCCTGAAGTTGTCACTCCGCTCCCTTAGTGTGTAACTTAGGATCCTGTGAATGTACCTAAGTGTAGCATGTCACCAAGTAGATGCTTTGGATTTGCTTAGTCATAATCTACCTCCTTATTAATTTTGGTCTCGAAGTTATAAGCAATTATACTATACAAAAAATCTATCTGGAGGGTCGTGTACTCCTATATCTCTGTGAAGTCCTAATTGTAAAGACCCAACATCACATAAAAGTCCTTATAACTTATATTCTTTATATCCCTGAGGATCTAAAATTTTATGGTGCTTGTTCGGTCCTAATAGTAGTGAACTTTATCCATAAAGAAGGTATAGCACATCTCGAGTGTAAGCTTCTAATATATGGAATCCACAATCTCAAAAAATTAGGACCATGCTCTAATAATGATAAACTCTCAAACTTGTTAGACCAAGCTGATCTATTTCAGTGCCTCCCAACCTATACATCCTTCGATCCCAAGCCTCTTGTCTTCAAGCCTCTAAAAATGCTCCTCATGAGGCATGACAATAACATGAAGCATCTCGTGTCACACTAATTGATGTGGAGCTATTTCACACTAGTGGTAGGGAGATCCACTCAGGTCTTTAGCTGACCATTCACCTCTTCGTCCTTTTCTTAGTGCCTCCTTTTTCCTTCGTTGTTGCATTATTTTTGTTGTTTTTATCTTATACCTAAAATAAAATGGGAGGAAATAATGAATATCAATATGTAAAGACAAAATTTCCCCACACTTAATTAATTATGCAATTGTGAAAAAGCAAACAATTAAAATCAAATTAAACTAAACTAATGAAATTAACAAAAATAGTTAAAAATTAAACTAGTGGAAAAATTAATATTATAATTAAAATGCAAATAACAAATAAAGTTAAACTAATTATGTAATTCCTAAATTTCAAAATTAAATTTAACAATTAGACAATTAAATATATACTACACACAATTAAACCTTAAATAATTCAAAATACGAAATTGGTAGGAAATTAAACTAATAAACCTTAACTAATTGATAGACAACCAACAAATTATGCTTAATCTAACAAAATCCATCACAATTTCAAAATATAGTGAGAAAAATTAACATTCCAAATTCAAATTTCATCCATTCTATATGCAATTTATCAATTAAATCTAATAATTCACAGGGAAAGGAATGAAATTTAAATTATAATTATAAAATACAAAGAAAAATAGGTAAAGACACCTTAGACTGGAGCAACTACAAGCACTAGTGATTTAGGGAAGAATAAACCCTAAAATTGCAAAAACACAAAAAATTCAATATACAATTAATGTAAAGTACAAAAAAACATCAGTTAGATATCACAAAGAGCTTGAAATAGGTGTGTTAGGTTGTAGAAGTAGTAGAAGAGGGGGGAAATGGGAGAAAAGAAGAAGAAATAGGGTTTTGTAAAGGGGTAATGGGCGTACTTCAGACATGATCATTAAGTTGACATGTTTCAAAGAATTGAGCTAACTCACTATGATTGTGTATGTAAATATTAAATAATTTCAAGGATGTACACGTCCATGTCCAGTGACTGTGTAGGTCACTAAAATCTTGTAAAACAAGTAGAAATGAGACTTTTATACCATGTACACCTAATAAGTCCTTTAAACTTTAAAAATTTTCATTCAAAGTTAAAAAAGTTAAATAACATATAACATAAACACAAAAATTAAGCAAAATGGTAAAGATGCTCTATAACATAACATAAAACACACCGTAAATCAATGAAATCATAAACCAAAAATAAAAAATAACTAAAACAATATAATCAAATAAATCAAAACTCCTAATTCCTGGTTTGCTTCCTAAGTAGCATTTATTTTACACATTTAGCTTGATGTACCCATACATGATTAAGGTAACTTATAAAACTACTCTAATTCTTGGGTTACTTCCTAAGTAGCATTTATTTTTTGTTTTTAGCTTGATGTATTCATACATGATTAAGGCAACTTATAAAGATTAAGTTTTTACTTTGAATTAGAATCGACTCCTATATACATTTAAAAAAAGAGTCCTTGAAGACTCCCAAAATTGAATCATTAAATATGTTGATAGAATAACTAGTATCAACACGCTTAAGGGAAAGATTTATGACGTCAAATATTTTTAAATGTGATCTCTTCATCTCTAACTCTAACTATTAGTTTTCCCTAATTAACAACAATAATAGACCTAGTGATAGTTAAAAGAGTCAGCATAGAACTAGATGTACTTATATATCTTCCTCTATGCCAAGATAAAAATTTGATTAGGAAAATAAACCTTTTAACCTTAACAAGTATATCCTTAATAGTACTTTTAGGATACTTTACTGATCTGTTTCTTAATTGTGAAAGTAGGCTTTGGTTCATCTAATCTCAGTTTCTTAAACAAAGAAAAAGGCATCATATTAATATCAACCCCTAGGTTAGCTAAAGTCTTTTATATTTTAAAGCTACCAATTTGACAAGGGATAGTAAAACTCCTTAGATCTTTAAGCTTCTCTAATGGCTTACTCTGAATATTTATCAAGCATTTTTCACTCAGCATCACATAATCCAACTCCTCTAACTTCCTCTTATTTGCTAGTAACTCTTTCATAAATTTTGAATACTTTAGCATCTGCACAACAGCCTTAACAACGGGTAAGTTAATATGAATTTGTTTAACTAGTTCAAGGAACTTACTAATCTACTCATCCATGTGATCTTTCTTCACTTTAAAAAGATAAGGGATAGTAGGCCGAAATTTATTAACTTTTGGAAGGCACTATTTACCTTCAGCTTTTTCTTGGCTCTTGGTGTCAATTTTTCTCATCTTGGGTTTAGTTCTCCTTTTATAACTATTTTCCACTCCTAAGGCTGACTACTATTACATGTTCTTTAGGATTTGTCTTGGTAGTACTAGGCAAACTCTTTGTTGTCTTTCAAAAACTAATTTTACAAACTGATCAATTTAAGTTTCCAAGTTATGTATAGAAACCTCTTAATTTTTAAATGAAGTTTTGGTGGCTTGAAATCTTACCTCAAAAGTTTAAAGACATCTAGCTATGAGGTCTTCCAAGCTTAGCTTCTTTCCTTAAAGTGGGTATTGCAAAAATTTTGTTAGAGTGTTATTCCTTGGCTACCTTGATTTCCCCAAGAGAAATTTGGGTGATTCATCTATCTTAAATTGTATATATTACTATAGGGACTATTATGGGGTCTAGAAAATTTCTTATATAATCCACATACTTGGGTTGTAGTGTTTGACATTCTTGACCTGGATGTCCTAGCCCTCACACCTCACACTGTATTACTTAGAGTAGTTGAGGATTCATTGTCAATCCATCTATCTTTCTGCTCAAAGCTTCAACTTGTTTTATCATTGCAGTAATTGTATCTACATCATATACTCATATTGGCTTGATATATTTTGATTAAGAAGAGCATCATTGTTAGTTATTCTTAAGCTGCTTTTAGAGTTTTACTTTTTAATGTAACCCTAGTTACTTCATCTCATCTGCCTTGTCGTTTGATTTAGCCCATTATAGAAGGTCTGAATTTACATCTATGATGGTATACCATGGTGTGGAATCTTCCTTAACATCTCCTTAAAACTCCCCCACTGTTGAGCAAGTTTTACAATTTATAAAACCCTCAATGTTCTGTAGATGCACAGATCGTAAGCATAATAATTGAGGTGTTGATCCTACGAGAAATTAGTGAACTAATTGAATCATAATTTATTTAAGGTTGTAAAAGGTGATTTAAATAAAAATAAAGATAAACAAAAAATTAAACAATTAAGTAAGGGTTGAATAAAAATAAAATTTCGAAATTAACAAAAGTAAATCAAAATAAAGCACAACCACTTATCAATTGAGATATCGTAGTAAGACAAGATCAGAGAATTATGAGAAGAGGCATTTATCCTATCATCAAATGCTAGCACGATTACTTTTGAGTTAATTCTGTATTGGTCCAAGACTTTCAAAGGCAAGATTACTATCTCTCAAGTTATAATCATTAAACCCTAAATCATAAACTCTAATTGAATTATGGAATTCACAATATCTCAATTAAAAAAAAGCCCACACATCCAATTGGATCTTAAGCCCTCTAATAGACTATTAGGTCTTCACACGAGATCTCTCTTCATATAAATTACCGGTTTCATTATTTGCGTGATCTATCAGATTGTTTAACTCTCATTACCAATCTAATCATTTTGCTATCAGTTTACTCTCTTGATTTGTTACTGAAACATGCAAATACAACAAATAACCGCAATACCTAATGTATTAATATCAAAAAGAAACCACATTAACATTGATTCAAGAACAAATCCCTAAAGGAGTTTAGAACATCATTAACAACATGTTCAACATTCTCAAACCCAATGCATACATCAAAATAAAGTAAATAAACAAGAGAAAGTAGGAAGGAACTTGAAATGGTTAGGTTGGAGTGGTTGGACAGCAGCTGTAGTTGCTCCTCTCCCAACTCTCCTTCTCTCTTCCTTATGTTCTTTCTCAAAAGGGCAAATGGAGTCCAACAAAAAATTAGGGTTCTTTCCTCTTTGTAGTCTTTTTTATTTTGGGTAAAATTCAAGTTTTATCCA
>JANTPM010000005.1:23918057-23934284 GCA_025434745.1 Erythroxylum divaricatum | reverse complement strand
ACTTTATAGTTGACACTGCTTCAGGTGATCATCCATTTGATGCCTACTTGTCACTTCTGAAGACCGCAGGTGTTTTCGTCCTTGTCGGGTTCCCAAGTGAAATCAAATTCAGTCCTGCAAACCTTAATCTTGGTAGTTTATTTCATACCATTTCTAGTTTTATGATGTCATCTTAAACTCTGTGTTAGAAATAATAGTTTACGTGGTAGAAAAAGTTAAAGTCTACTAAATTGCTTACACTAATCTTTCAGGTATGAAAACCATGTCTGGTAGTGTCACAGGTGGAACAAGAATAACACAAGAAATGTTGAACTTTTGTGCTGCTCATAAAGTTTACCCCAAGATAGAAGTAATTCCTATCCAGTATATAAATGAAGCTCTTGAGAGGCTGATAAAGAGAGACGTAAAGTACCGGTTTGTCATTGATATCGAGAATTCCCTGAATTGATACACGACAGAAGCAAAGAGGAAGTCTCTTCTAAAGCAAAAACATATGTCTGAAACAACAGTTTCAGTTGCTTCCCTGAAGGTTACATTGCCATTGATGGGGTTAGATTTTCCTGTATATTTTGAATTGGCTGATAGTGGCTATGATCATGATTCTGAAGAAAGTGTGCTTTTCCAAAATAAGATGGTTAGTACTCAGTACCACTTAAACCTTTCTTAAGAGAGTAAAAAGAACACAACAAGAGTCTTTTCTGCAATTTCTCAAGGGTTGATTGTATATGTTGCTGATACTTGTGAAGGCCCTTATGTAATATTCATAAACTTCATTTGATCCAAATAGACACCAAAAGGGTCTCTAAAGGTTTCATATTTATACATACATTAATATGCTTACCAACACATTGCTGGATTAGCATTTATTATGATTAATGGTATCTTAATTATGTATTTCAAAACAGTAATGAATTGATACTCTATGAATAATTTAAATTTTAAAGGATAATTTTATTTTTGAAGTTAAATTAATTTTATTCTTTATCCAGCCAAAACTTGTCTCTTTCTAAAAGATGACTATTCAAATTCCTTACTTAGAACATATAACAAACATGAGAACAAAGTTAGGAATAATTTTAGGAAGGACATGAGCTGTATCAGCAGAAGTTCATCACTTGATATGAATATTGGTTTCCAAGAACAAACCTGGTGGCCAAAATGATGTAGCTCATTGTCTTAACATACAACGGTATCTTGTGATGGTTTATGTTCAATAGTTAGTCTCTTCAAATATCTTTCCCTATTACATGCTTCCATCGTCAATTAAAACATGTCACTGATTGTAAAGTGTTATCTCAAAGCTTTTAAATTTTGGATATTTGAAGATATTGTCATAGATGATATGAAAGATGTTTTAACAGAGTCGAAACTGGCTCAATCAGTTGGTTCATGATAAAATTGAAGCAACGACTAGTATATGTGAATAAAATTTCAAAAAGATTGTTGAAAATAATTCCTATTTAAGGAAGAGTTGCTGCATCCACTTATAACCATATTTAAAAATATATCAGTATTGCTATACTCAGACTCAAAATTCATATCTTTATCTACTCTTTGTGCTTTCGAAAGTGAATACCCTATATCGAGAGAGATCATCCATTGTAGCTCTCATGTTAAGCAATTCCTACTTTTAATTGTTGACAGCTTGTAGAGACTAATCAAATATTACTAGCGTGGAAGGTTGAAGAATCTTGTAAAGTTGTAATTGTGAGCTTAGAGAGACTCGTCAAATTACTACTTGGAGATTTTAGTGAAATACTCAAGTGCAATACTTGGGGAATGGATGTAGGCTTAGTTATAAGCCAAACCAATATAAACTATTTATATCATTCTTTCTCATTCATTAGCTTTTAAATTTTTGCACTATAGCTACTGTTGTTTTCAAATTGCAAAAGACTCCTTTAATTTTAAATTTTAGCAGCCGCCTGTCTTTTGTACGGATTGATAATACTTGCGAAAATTTTTAAGTCACAAACAATTTACCCTCCTCTTGTATGTGTTTACTTTATCATTTGATATTAGAGTACGATTTCACATTTATTGTACTTTGACAGCACGTGGTAGTCATGGCAAATAACTTGAGAAGTCTTAAAGGACAATCTGTCACAAAGCCTCCTTATTTTAATGAAAACAAATATTCCTATTGGAATGAGAGGATGATAATCTACCTCCAATCTATAGATATTGAAGTCTAGCAAGCTTTAATAACATCATCGCAGCCTTGGAGAACTTGGGAAAGACATATCCTAATGATAAGCTCATGACAAAGATCCTAAGGTTATTGCCAAAGGAGTAGAGACCCAAAATGATGGTTTTAGAAACTACAAAAGATTAAGACACGATTTCACTTGATTGACTAAGAGGAAACTTGATGATCCATAAGACAAAGCTTAAACGAGACGAAGGATTCTCCTATAAAAGAGGAATGGCTCTAAAAGATAATGATGAATCAAATGGTGATGAAAACAACACTGAGTTTTAGATAGATGGAGATTATGAATTCAACCTTATGGTCAGAAAGTATACGCATTTTACAAAAAGAAGTTGATGAAAAAAAAAAGAAATAAGAAAACTAGAAATAGTAGGTCTATGTCAAAAGGTAGCAGCAGCAGCAGTAGTAACAATGCACAAAATACTCAAATTATATGTTATCACTACAAGAAGCGTGGGCATACTAGACTAGAACATCCCTTTCTTCTTCAAAAGGACAAAACAAAAAATAGAAGACCTAGAAAGCAAGCTATGACTGTAGCTTGGTCTAATGAAGATTTTTAGAATTTTAATGAAGAGCCTAAAAAAGCAATCAATGTTTGTCTCATGGTCGATTCAGAAGAGGATGAGTTATATAGTTTTTGACTCTAATTTTGAAATTGACGAACTAAGAGATGCATATCATGAACTGTATGCTCTGTATAAGAAATTAATTGTGCAGTATGTTAAAGAGGTTGAGAAGTGTAAAACAATGATGCATCCTTAAAGAATAAAATTAGATCATTATAATCAAATAATAAGAGCCTTTTGACCAAAAATGTCTCTTACTAAGATTGAAAATGATTATAAGTGAAAGGTATCCGAAAAGGAATGCTTGGAAGACAAAGTAACTCTGTTAGAAATTGTACTGTTTGAGAATAATTAAAAAGGTTCTGAAAAAGTTAAACAATTAGAAGAAAAGGTTGTTGAACTAGAATTTGCATGTGATCACCTAGAATACAAAAAAGAAAAATTTTGTTGAAAGAATCACATTTCTAGAAAATGACCTAGCTATTTTTTTTTTGACAGAAAGAATAATCTTTGATGCATTACTTGGTAATGGTAAAGGTGTCTTTGATAAGGCAAGAATATGATATGATGAAAATAATAATATCAAGCTGTATAAGAACTCATTTCTTAAAACTAGTAGTAGTTGTAATCAAAATAACAGTAACGTAATGCATGAAAAAAATAGCAGTAACTCTCATTCATCTTTTTTATGTTTCTATTATGGCAAACATGGACATATTAGTCATTTTTGTAACATGCATAGAATGAGGAAATTATTTAAACTTTTGATCTTAGATCATATTACTAATTTGAAAGGACCCAGAAAAGTTTGGGTCTTTAAATTGAGATAGTACATTCTACAAATATACTTGAGAACAATAACAAGAGAAAACCAGTGGATAGTTGATAGTAGTTGTTTAAGACATATAATAGGTGAAATATCATACTTTAACTATATTGAAAATTGTTGGACCTCACACCTCACCCGTAGGTGTTTGCAGGCATCCAACACAAATTGGTATTGTCCTCTTTGGTCAGGATTCGAACCCCTGACCTCAAGGTTTTGTTGCTTTTACAAGCACGTCTCTTACCATTGAGCCAATTGGTTCAATGGTAAGAGGCGTCCGCGTAAGCGGAACAAAATCGTGAGGTCACGTGTTCGATTCGCGGCCAAAGCGGACAATACTGATTAAGGTTGGATGCCGCGGTATAACCCGCAAACACACGTCGCAATATAAACTGCAAACACCTACGAGTGGGGTGTGGAGTCCAACATAAATAATGCATTTTTATTAAATGTCACATCTCTGTTAAGAATCGCCAGTATACCATAAATGATATCCTTTGGATTCAGAAGCATAACTAAGAAATATGCACTTTTTAACTCTAGGTGCTAGTTTTCCATCATTAACATATGCATATGTATGACATCCATAAACTCCTAAATTAGAGTATTTAATAGGATTACCTAACCAAACTTCCTCTGGACTTCTAAAAATTAAGAGATGAACGTAGGGAGTGACTAGCCAAATAATATGCTGTAGAAATTGCTTCACACCAAAGATCATGACAATGCCATAATGTAGCATTAGAGGGAATACAATGAGCTCTCTCAAGTAGAGTCATGTTCATTTATTCTGTAACACCATTGTGTTGGGGCTTATCAATTAGTGTCAATTTGAGCGTAGAATTTATTGAAATCTATTTCACAGAACCCTAATCCATTATCTGTTCTGAGCTTCTTCACTTTCTTCCAGGTTTGGTTCTCCCAAGTTTGAGTGAGAACTAAAATAAATTTGGGCAATAATAGGAGTAAAAGTGAGACACAAGGATTTACAAGGTTCACCCAAGTTGAGCTACTTCCACAGATGACGATAAGCGAAAAAATTCACTTAAAGGTGACGAGTACAAATTAAATCCTCTAAGCACAACAAGGATATAAATTCTTGTATATAATCTTACAAAATAAAACTCTCTCCTAAAATAAAAGTGAACATAAATTTGAGTTAATATTGGTGAAAATAAACTCTCAAATTTAGCTAAGTGTCTTGGCTTTCATACATAAAAATAGAGGGGCTTAAGATGTATTTATAATGCTCAAAATTACCTTTACCTTGCACAATAAAGCAATTTATCTTCAAAAGTTAACAAAAATGGTGTCCACCCAAAAACATTGCATTGATTTGAGCATTAAATGCTTGACTTGAGAAGTTTGACCTTAGATTTCTTAGTAAATAAGTCAACATTTGTAGCCACAAATTTATTGTTGATGTGGAAGAATTTGTGCTATAAACTCAACACAATGCTAGTTTAGCTTTAGCCTTCAAGATTAGTTTTTGAATAATGAAATTAGTAGTTGTATCCAAAATCACCATTTCTTGCTCACTGCTCTTTGGTATTAGAAGATAGCCAAATTTTGTTGACCATCTTTGGTTCTAATTTCTTGATTATATTAATAACAACTTTTATTGGTTTTGGAAAATTCATTTGGGCATCAATAATTGGGCAATATGTCAAAAAAATAAATAACAAATTTGTAACATAATCTTGTAGATACAAACTACAGAGAAAGTTGAGGAAATGCTTTATTTTAGCATAATATTATTTGCAACAAGTGACGGAGTTAGGAATTTAAGATAAAAGAGCTCAAATATTTAATTTTTTTAAATTTTGGAGGGCCCAGTGTACTACTGACTTTCAAATAATTCCGTCCTTGTATATATATATATATATAATCTTTTTAAATTTTGGGGGCCCCAGTGGTGTACCTTCGTCAATGTTTGCAACTATTATGTATAAGAGAAGTAGAATAAGATCACATGGGTATAGTGATAAAACTAATTCAAAAAAATTATTTCCATCAAAGGGAAAAATAGATGGAATCATTCTCTAAATTAAATCAACTTCACAAAAAAAGTTGATAATGAACAAAAATTTAACATATCAAATAGTTTAGCTTTGAAACAAACTCGTTCATGATTCTCCATACAAAACCAACTTCAAAGACAAGTTAAAGATGAATAGAACTTCTAAATACCAAAGAAGTTAGCTTTTGGAACAAACTCTTCTAGTTTAGTTGTAATATGAACAGAAATTGTACATATTAAAGAATTTAACTTTAAAACAAACTCTGTGAGTCTAGTTTTCAAACCAGAAGCTTAAATTGAGCAATCATCGAACTTCCATAAGCTCCATGTTTGCTTTTCTAGTCTGACTCCGTCTATGTTCCTATTAGGTTTAAAAACCAGGAATTAAGAAAGAAGACAATGGAGGTAATGCAAGAGGCAATTTATTGACGGGTAACATTTATATTTACGTTAAATGCCTAAATATATAGGCAATGAAATAACAAACTTAGCTACTATCCCTGTAAAGATTAACCAAACAAATCAAAAGTTTAAATACCTAAGATACAGAAATAATCTAAACAAACTTGGATAACTAAAAAAAATATGACCATTGTTTAAACAACTTTGAATCATTCTCCAACATTCCCTCTTGATTCAAAGTTGTAAGATTTCTTGAACTTAATGATGTATTGCCCATCACCCTTTAATGGTTGGAGCACTTCTCTCTAAAAACTGGTTTTTAATGCACTTCTCACTAATATTAAAATAAAATTTCTTCTTCTTTAGCAACATGTGCCGAATTGACACTTTCTTCAGTCTTATTTTTCCAATTCCTTTGTATATGCCCAAACTTCTTACACTTAAAATACTGAGGCTTTCCTTTGGGCCAACAATTGTCTTCATCATGACTAAGTTTCTTATAAGTGCCAAATTGAGATTGAGCATTTCCTTTTGAAGATGAGGTCTTTGCTAAATAAGCCCCCTTAAACACCTATTGAGTTCCTTCTTTTCTCAACATTCTTCTTTGCTCCTGAGAATGCAGGGCATTGATTAATTCAGGCAAGGTAATTTGATTGATACCTCTTAAACATTCTATAGATGAAATTTTTGCCTCAATGGCAAGCTTACAGGCACTTTCTCTACGATATTGCTATTAGGTAGCTCTTCTCCCATCAATTTAATTTTGTTTACCACCATCATAGCCTGTTAGAAAACTCTTGTAGGGTCTCCTTTTTTTCCATCCTTAAAGTCTCAATTTTTTTTAAGATTAACATTTGCATCCCCCTTTTTCAATCATTGCCATGATAGAGTTCTTTTAGTGTCTCCTAAGCTTCTTTGGCTATTTCACAACCTATAATTCTTTGGAAAATTGATTTAGAGACTACAACATGAATTTGAGATCATGCTCTTGGAGCTTTGGCTTCTTCATCTTTATAAACATAATTTGATTAAGCGTTGGGTTATTTCTTAGACGTGCTAACCCACTGCCACAAGCTAATACCTCTCAATTGAGCTTTCATTTTGATTGCCTAAACTCGATAATTCTCAACACCAAAAATTGGAGGTGAAAGAGTTGATGTACTGTTGGACATCATATTGCTACTATCTCTCGAACACTCACAGATCCTTTAAGATCATAAGAAGCTCTAATACCATGTTAGGTTTTAGAACCAGAAATTATAACAAAAATAGAGTAGAAAAGAGATAATGTAAGAGGCAATTTATTGATGGGTACTATTTACATTAACATTAAAGGCCTAAATATATAGGCAATGACATAACAAACTTAGCTAATATCTCAATAAAGATTAACCAAACAAATCAAAAGTTTAAAAGTTTAAATACCTAAGAGAAAGGAAACAATCCAAACAAATTTGGATAACTCAGAAAAAATATAACCACATTTTAAACAACTTTAAATCATTTTCCAACACTGCCAACTTTTTCTATCATTCATATGCCTTGAATTGTTTGAACAAAAGAACACATATTCTCCTCTTCCTTATATCCCAAAGCACACACAATAGATAACAGTCACAACTAACAAACTATATTCACTTACCAAAATGATACCTAATGTAATTATTTAGTATCATTGACATAAAATATGGTGTATAGAGTAAAACAATAAAGGAAAGTTAATTCAACTCTAAAAACTTTATGCTCACTTCACTACCACTAAACACGTCATGTATTTTTCGCTTACAAAATGAACTCAAATAAAAAATACATATTAGATTTTTTAAATAATAAATGAAAAAAGGTTATATTATGTCCTTAATTTTCAAATTTGAATATATCAACCTTGAACTACTTAATTACTAAAATGACCCTCTATTGATTTCTTGTAAAAGCCCCCACCAGAAGCAAGTTTAATTACTTATATGATAACTTCAACATTTTATTAAAAAAATAAAAAGGGACATTTAAATATACATCTTCAAATATTCCAATATAGGTCATTTTATAATTCTAACTGTACATTGTCTATAAAGGACTTGTTTTAAAGCGACACGAATTTATTTAATTGTTGTGTCTTCTAATTAAACCCTTAAATATAAATCATTAGTACAAGTTGATATTCATTAGGAACCAATACGTATGAATGGGATCCATTAGCACTATAAGTTACCAAAAATTTGTTTAGGTTAGAAAGAAACCATATTTTATATAATGTTAAAGCTCCGGTCTTAACTTTGTATCAGTATCTTCAAAGAATCTTATTCTTGTTTCTAATTCCTCCAAGATATAAGAATCAAAAAATAGCTTTAATCCACTTTTCACCAATTTTAGGAATGTTGTATTAAATTTGGTTCTAGTACGATACAGAACAAGTATCAATTAATATTGAGTAATTTACATCATATAGTTAAGAAAAATTATATCAAAATATCATATAGTGAGAATAATATAGGTTTATAAGTATTACAACAAGAGTTCGTGCTGAAGAACAAAATAAAGTAAAAGTAGAACCTGAAATAAAAACATTTACAACCAAAAGTTTTATATTTATATTGCATACATAGAATTTAACATATCCATTAAATACAAGTGAAATTCAAAGAAAAGAGAAAAATGGAAAATCTAGAACTTCATTCAATAGTATATATGCTTAAATTGTTTTGACTCTAATTTTCATTTAGTACAAAATCATCATCACTGTGAGGAGTCTTATTATCCATATTATTCAAATTCATTGCACTAAATGACATGTAATACTTTCTCTTTTAAGATTATCTTCCATGTCTCTCTCATTTATAAAACTTAATTTCTCAAAAACTCAATTCATTAAAAGATTGATATGATCAAGGCAAATTAGATCTATAAAACTATACTAGTTTGAACTATAGAATAAAGAGATTCTCTTTATATACATTGTTTATATATAATAGATCAATAAGTCAATTATACTCATTGAGGCTTATAATAAGCTTAGGATGTCCACACATCATTACTTAGTTATGAGATTGATCATATAAAAATACTTAAAAAATAAAATTAACAAAGTAATGTATTGGAAATTTTTATTAACATATTCATAACATGTTACGAGTTATGGCAATAACATGAACGAATAAATTCTTTACTTATATAAAGGAAACAATTTGAATGTGAACATGTTAAAAAGTTAAAAGAAACTTGAAAAAAATCGTCTATAGGTATATTAAATGTTAGAGTAGTGCTCTAAAGGCAATCACCTTTAGGAGTTTTGTTCAAACTTTATTTTGATTAATAAATTGATTAACAAAATTTATTTATGAATTGATGTCTATCTTAAATCGAATTATTAAAGTCTATGGTACAAAACATAGCATGAAAGAAATCATGATGAGATCATGATAATGAGATTCGTATAATGTTCAATTATGTTAGTATCTAAATTATCCCTAGTTATAGGATTAATAAGATAGGACATTGTTAATTTGGATAGACTGACACATATTATATTCCTTGATTTGATCAAGCAATAGATATCATAAACTGTAAGCATGTGATGTTTAAAGTTAATATGTGGATGCTTATTAAGAGTAGTAAGTGTATCGGATGACCCGCTATGAGATTATCATATGGATGATCTATCAAATGTTAGTGATTAATCTCATTATAGCAATGGTGCAAATATCCTTATACTTGAGGTACTCAATGATATCTTGGATACTGATCTTGTGCTTTGACACCATTTCTTGTTGCCTCAAAATGTAGTCGCTTATAAGGTGGTGATTAGGTACAGCTATTGGTATTCGAAGGTAATTGGGTAGCCAATAAAGGATTCACCACTCCTAATAGAAGGAGATGATACTCATGGCCTCTTGTTGGGGTCATTATTCGGGAGTCTCTGGCAAGAGCAATTTTGTTTCATGAAGAGAGTCTTCAATGATACATAGAGTAATGAGATTCCCAGGTTAAGAACTATTATCACTTGGACTAGATCTGACATAGTTAGTTTAGTGGGAGTTGATACATAGCCCGTACTCTGAACTAAATAGGGTATAGGATGGCGAAGGGATAAATTGCATGGTAATTAACCATAGAAAGGTTCGTAGGTCAGATAATTAACTATCGAAGAGTTTGAATGTTAATCCACTTACATTATGGTAAATTGGCATCATGAAACCCTTCATGATTTACTTGGATAAAGAGATAATTCAAATGAAAATAAATAAATAGGAACTTAAGAGTCACATACATAAAAGATCGGATAAAAAACAAAGTATGCATGACTGTCATTTAAGCAAGCCACGATCATGATTGACTTAATGACAGGTCGTATATAAGTGATTTCTTCACTTATGTACACACAAAGTTTTTAGCCAAAAACACACTAAATAGAGAGGCTAAGGGTCCAAAAAGAGTTTTGAAAGTTGAGAGCAGTGATCTTAAGATTTGTTCATGCAATTTTAAGAAATTGTTGCATGAGATTAATTGCATAAAACTTAGTCTTGATCTAACTCTCACTAGAGCATCTACTTGAACTCATCTTCTTTGGTTCTCTAACCACCCCTAGACATTGATTTTTCTTCATCTTTACGTGCTCTCTAGAGGCCAATGAAGGTGATTGGTGTTTTATACAACCCAAACAAGGAGAAGATTTAAGAAAGGAGGAGTATTTGCAAGGTACATATGCTATAATTTCATGTTCTTATAATCTATTTATACATGCACATAGATTTTAGATTTCCTGGGGATGTCGTGGGGTTAGAATTTTGATTCCAACACTTCCATTGCCTTTTCATGTATGTGATGCATAGATCCATGCCTTCCTAAAGTGGTATCAGGTTGGTTATGCATGTATAAGATGATCTATTGAATATGTGCAAACTGCTTGCTAGGTTGTGACTAGCATGCATGTTGATTTCAAAAAATTAGTATAAATTGTATAAAAATGATTTTTTCGATTTTCGTTCATAAAAATGTTTATAATATGTTATATTATGTTTTTCAAATAAAATTGAATTCGGTTTGTTATTTTATTACGAATGTATACGTTGATTTTGAAATTTTCTTAATAATTCTAAAAAAACATTTTCTAATTTTTTTCACATAAATGTTTATAAGGTGTTACATTATGTTTCTGTCAAAGGAAAATGCAAATTGAATGTCATTTGCTATTTTATTATGATTTTAGTTTCAGCCTGATGTATGTATGAAGTTTTAGGAAATTATGGAAATCTAATGAACATGCGTGCTAGTAAATTCTAGAATAATTTTATAAAAGTTGATTTTATGAATTTTCTTCATGAACATGCATATATGATGTTGCCACATGTATGAGATGCATGACACCTATTTTTGAAATGATAAATTATTTATTATTGATTTTACATGAATGCTGGTGGTGTACGATAAGTGTTAGTGTACATATGATATACTAGTAAATTCCACTTAGTTCATAAAGAATTCATAGGAATTAGTTACTAGAATTTTTTATTAGGAACTTATAGAATATGTATAAGACTCTGGATTTTTTCTGGAATTAATTGAACTTGATTCAATTAATAGATCAAGGCAAAGTCAACATTGGTCAACTTTTTAAAAGCTAATGGGGCTGACTAGTTTGATGACTTATGTGTATGTGTTTTGGTTATAAGACCTTGAAATTTTTTATGAGATAAGAAATATATTATTTTGATGCTAGTAGCTTGCTAAGTGAACGTGCTTGAAATTAGGTTTTTGGAAAAATTTCTTGACATTGAATCGATCTCTTTAGTGTCTAGTAAGTTAACTCATTTATCTTGATAATTTTAGCAATCAAGATATTTTTGGCTTGTGTCAAAATTGCCTTGATAAATTTGAGATGACATAAGGATGTTTTAGATGACTAATTGATGTTTGGGAATTTTGGAAACCTTAAGGATTAATTTAGAATTAATTCAAGTAGAGCATAACATTTCTGGTGTGATTAGAAGGCATATGTACTAGAATTAAAGTGCTTAATTTGGACATCAAAATAATTGAATTTTTGGGCTCCTAATCAAATCACATTCATAATTTGAATTAGCCGAGAATAATACTAGTACCTGATTCGGTTCAAAAGTTGAATCAAATCACAAACTTTATATGCATAGTCAAAGTCATAACTTAAATTAAACCTCCTTTGTGTGTTACATACATTAGATGCATTTTAAGGGTGGTTATGAACATAAGTCCAATTTAATTGAGTTGTCCATAATCTGAATATATATATGTGTATATATATATATATACCATCCAAGTATTGATGAGACCTAAAAATAAATACCTTAACTAAAATATTTGGACTTACGCCTTCTACTGATATGGCAAGAACCAGAATTCCTTTAGTTTTGGGTTGTTAGGCAAACCCAAGCCCACTCTACACGAATATGTTCAATCTGTGGATATTAGATTTATAAATTAATAGGTTAGTCTTAACTAGAAGGGTTCATTTGTTGGTCAAACCCAAGGTCAATGTGGATAAAGGAGAAGTTGGGTAGTATATATGGGATGTATACGCATCAAGAGTTGATAACCCAATAAGTGTGCTAAATCAACAGTTGATGGCATAAGTCGATAGTTGCAAAATATAATGCAATTGGTATGAATGATTCCTATCGATTGACCTAAGGTAACTTGTTGGGCAAACCCAATGTCATTCTTAGTGATATTGGATATCGACCTATTAGGAAAATTATAATTTTTCTCAAATTCGGAGAGAGGGATATAGATTCAGATAAAATATTGGAACCTATAATGCATATGATTAAAGTCCTTATTGATATGCATTTATGTACATTCTAACACTTTCTCTTATTCTACTAGGTCATTGAATCCCCACGATGTATTCATCCAATGTGAACTTATACTCTCTACTTGACTCCAACAAACTCATAAGACCAAACTTCTTATATTGGCTATGGAATTTGTGAATTGTTCTCAAATATGAGAAACTAGGATATGTCCTAGATGAGCCACTTCCTAATGCCTCTGATGAGGATCAGAAAGCTTACAAGAAGCTACTGGATTTTAGTGAGCTAGATAGCTATATTATGCTGGCCTCTATGTCATTAGAACTGTTGACCACTAGATTTTCTTTCTCTAGTTAATCATGATTTGAATGAATTATAAGATCTTTATGGGATTATTTTATGGAGTTAATTATTATAGTCGTAGGGCCAGACAAGATCCCTATAAACATGGTTTTAAAAACTGGACCGGACCGGACCGGCTGGTCCGACCGGTGACCGGTCGGTGGTCCGGTCCGGTTTATACCTTAAAACCGGTACTCAATTGACCCGGTGTGAACCGGTCAAAACCGGTCAATTGACCGGTTTTTGACCGGTCGGATCGGTCCGGTTGGACCGGTTTGATAATTTTTTTTATTTTTTATTTTTTATTTTATTTTTGAATTTTTTTAAATATTTTTAATATTATATATAATTAAATATAATTATTGCATAATTATTACATCATACCGATTCGATCGGTAGTCGAACAGGTCAAACTAATAACCAGTAAAACCACCAATTCGATGACTGGTCCGAATTTTAAAACATTGATTGACGTGGAAAGGCGGTGGTGCGGGAATACTGAAGACACCGGCGGCTGGATCTTGAACAAGAAATAATAATAATACATTGAAAATTTTAAAAGCTATTGCACTAATTTCAAAAAATTCCAAAAAGGTGTACAATTTATAATCTATTTTCTCCGACTAAAACTCTTTTTTCAATAAACTATAATAATTGTATCTCGGATCCAAAAATTAAAAAATAAGTGAACCTTGACTTTTTGGAAACGTGAGCCCTTCATCTCCTGATTTTGTCCGTCTCTCCTAAAAATGCAACTTATTAGTAATTATCCTGCAAAGGGAACAGAGTTGTGTTGCCAATCACCCACGGCACGTGACCAATAACAATTTGTTTTGAAAAACATCGCCACGTTTTCCTTTATAATTTCTCTCATCAGTATGAAAAGGTAAATAAGAGGACAACTTGAGTGAGGGTTTTCTTGTAATTAAATAATTTTTTTATAGCTACATGTGTGCTAATATATAAAGAATATAATCCTAATAACACATACATTAAATAATTTTATTAATTATAATTTATCTAAATCTTTTAGATGTATATATCATCTTAATTTGATTTATGTATATTAATTAGTTTTAAATTTAGTGTAGAATTACGTTTATAAATAAGAGCTATCATCATTGTTTAGAGAATATACACATATCCGATGAAAATAATGTAAATTTAGACTTTTAAATCCAAACCACATAAAGGTAACTTCTTTCAACTAAGTGTGTTGTAGATATGCTATTTTAAACTGGTGTTATCAACATTCTTATAGGTTGAAGTCGTTTAGTTAATAGTCATACAAATTAAGTTATTTGCCTATGTCTATTACAATCACAGTCGTTATACCAACATTCATATATAGGCTGAAGTTGTCTCTCATCGAATCAACATTCATGCAAACTAAAGTTATTTGTCACATCAGTGATTCACATGCGATGATACAGTATCAATCAGTACATTAATTGTTTTCTTTTTTGCAAACAAGATACTACTTCATGCTTATTTGTTCTACTATCAATTATCTGTTCTTCTTTTACAAATTAGGTGATCACTATATACTCCCTCTTATTCAAAATAAGTGTCATTTTAGATGGATGCACACTTATTAAGAAAGCTAGTGAAATGTTTGATATACCTTTATTAATTACATGTTGAATTATCTTGAAAATGTAATCTGTATAATTAACATGTGAGATAAATTAAAGGGTAATTTTGGAAATAAAATTATAAACATGCATGAAAAATCGTGAACGACACTTATTTTGAATAATTAAAATCTCTGTAAAACGACACTTATTTTGAATAGGAGGGAGTAGGAAATTTTGACTAAACTTGTATATTTTGAAGTAGTATGAATTTAAGGTGAATGAAATGGAGTAGAAAAGAAACAAAATAAAAATTTGAAGTGTTCGATTTTAGAGAATGAAGTTTGGAAATTTCTAGGAATGAATAGTAACAGTGTTGAATTTTCAAGCTAAAACTTTCATGAATTTTTCTGTATTTATCTAGGCAGATTTTGACAAAATTGTCTTCATGAAAATTGTAGATATTTCTTTTAGCTTTCTATTGATATAAACTATGAAATTTTTGGACTTTGGAGTTGAGAGATATGATATTTAAAAGTCTATGATATTACATGGGATGGGCATTCGGTACAGCTGCATTGATTTGAAATTTTAACCCTTATAGAGGCAAAATTTGTTTTTAAGGTCTTCATGAAAATTATAGGTCTAGAAGTCTTCTTCAAATTATTTTTGAATCACCTTAATCCGATATTTGTAGCGAAAGTTATGCTTATTTTACCAAACAGGTGTGTAGGAGAGAAAAGGGAGAAAGAGGGCGAAAGTCACGGTCACAAAGTAATTCCATTTATTAGTTGAGCATGTCTTGGACTTTTGCTTAGTAATATATCTGCAAAGTAATTCCATTCCTTTTTCAATTTAGTAATATATCCATCATCTGTTAATCCTTCATTCATTTTCATTATGTCGTGTAAAAGATATCAACTTGTTTTTGCATTTTTTTCTTAACATATCACTCTATAGAAATAAATGTAAATTTTTTATTTGGACTTTTAAGCATATCTTCAGCTTCCCTCCTAATGCATATTAAAACAATCCTATCCTTAGCAACTCCTAAAATCAAAGAATCACATAATAAAATCCTTTGGAATGTGGGATATAAATAAATGAATAATGGAGAAAACACAGATATATTTTTGTTGTGTTAGTGGTTTCTTACTTTTACTTGGTTTATGTTGTTATATATATATATATGTATATATAATAAAATTTAAAGTCACGGTGTCAAAAAAGAATAGTTACATAAATATATAAATATATATAATAAAGTTTAAATCAATTTATTAATTATAATGTAATTAGTAAATTAATTATAAATAAATTAAAATTAATTAAAAATGGAAAAAATATATGGGCTAATTAGTCAATAATACTAAATATTAATTAATCTATTAATTATATTAATTTTTAAATTAATTATAATTTAATTAATTAATTAATTATATTATATTATAATTATTAACAGTTAAATCAAAATTAACTAATTAGTTAATATATTAT
>JANTPM010000005.1:23875302-23887150 GCA_025434745.1 Erythroxylum divaricatum | reverse complement strand
ATTTCATATTAATTGTCATTATTATTTACTATTAAGATTTTTGAAAGCATGGTTGATGTAAACAGTAAACTAGTAAAATATACAGTACAACTGTACAATATACTAATATGGACTATTTTGCAATTTTTAAAAGTTTCAGGAATTATTTTATAAATTTAAAAAATTTCCTGAAATAGTACTCGGTACTGACCGATACCGGTACAATTCCGTTCAAGAACCCAATTCGGTACCAAGTCTGGTATAGTATTCATAACATTGGTATTCATTATATATCTGAACTTATTTATCTAGGCTTAATTATAGAATCGGAATTTATTTCCTAATGGCTTTACTTTTGTTAGACATTTATCTTGCTTGCCCGTTTGAGGCATTAATATTAATCCGTTGTATTTTATAAAAACTCAAATTATGATTATGTATTTATTAAACAATTTATATAAAATTAATTAAAATGAATGCCACACACAGACATACAAACACATACATTATTTATATATGAATGTTTCCAATGCTAATAATGCTTGTTAATTGGATTATATGTTCTAGAGGTCACACATATTGAGTTATTTACCATCCAACTTAGTTTGAAGATTAGGCAATATTAATTGCTAGAGAAAAATAACGTCATTATATTATCCAAATTTCCAATAATTATAATTTGTACGCTTTGATTAGAAGAAATAAGTTTCACAAAGTTTAAGGTAAAAATAAAAAAATTGAAAAGAGAACTCCATAAGATTTTATAAAAGTGACAATATAATGCCAAATCATACAATCATAAATTTGTCATTGTTTATTATTATCCTTTTGTATTCATTTAATTTTCTATTGAGTTATTCTTTAATAAAAATAAAAATATGAATATTTTCTTAACATTTAATTAGTATTAAAGATTTGGACCTTTTCTTGTATTTTTATATTTATAAAATGTGTTTTTATGTATTTTAAAATTATAAAAATTGAAAATTAAAATTTTATTTCATTTCCGTCAAATTATTTAAAAATAAATTATTGAATATATGATATAGTTTATAAAATTACTTAACCTAATTTTATTAACAATTTTTACTATAATAATGTTTCAAAAATAGTAAAAAATTTTGTTTAACATTTTTAATACTACAAACTGTTTTAAAAAATTTTTAAGATAAGAGAGTACATTTTCAAAAAGCCCAAACTATAAGGAAGATTCAAAATAAAAATACAAAAATAAAAAGGAGAAAGAAAGAGGAGAACGGGTCGGATGTGGCGACTATTCGAACGAGCAACGTAGCAGAGAAAGTGAGTGCATGAGGTATGAGCTGTCGTCAGTCAGTGTCTTCTAAGTTTATTCTTCTTCTCCAATATGATCTGATCTGGGGTTTTATTCTCCCTTAATTGCTAGATTGATTCCTGAGAGTATTGATCTCCTACGATTCGTTTCCTACACCCTACGCTCTGGTCAAGTTATACTGGTGGTTATTTTAGGGAGAATTGATATCTTGGTTGCCCACTCGTGGCCGGAGGTATTGCAATTCATTTTGTTTGTGTACTCTTGACTTGTTGATTTGCGGTTGTGCTTTGTTGTTGTATTTTGCTTAGTTCATTCAGTGTTTAAGTTTTTGTGATTCAATCAGCAACTTGCTTGCTGTAGAGCAATCTGAAGTTATTGATGGACTTGTTATAATGTATTCTCAATTGGAAGGTAGATAGCTGGATTTACGTAACTGCTTCACCCCCGAAACTTTACTTTGAATACGTAGGGGTTGTTGAATCGGTACCTTTACTACTCCTGCAATTGTTCTGCCATATTGTATTTGGCTGGTGTGAGTTTTTGTGTATTTCATCCTATGAAACTTTGTTCTGTCGGGGAATAATTATGACGTTATGATTACATTCAAGTTCTATCTAATAGAAAACCATAATTGTGTTAAAATATTGCTGCTGACTTGCTCTGATGTATTGGATAGGAAAGAAGAAGTTTATATAGGTTATTGCTGTCTATACTCTTGGGATACTCGAGAGAAACAGAAAATTCCATGGGACTAGATCATACACTTTATTTGTATGTCTTTATCTTCAAAGGTTTATTCTAGATTTTGATGATTGAAAAGAAGATTGTGTACTGTTGAATGGTGGGAGTTGAGCTTGAAAAGGCCATGTTGGTACCTTTCAAATTACTTTTGTTGTGGGCCATTTCTTTAACCTTCTATGGGTCTTAGAGGTGCTGAAACAACTTTCAATAGTCTATAACATTTTTTTTTTTGCTTATATCTTGAGAATACATTTATAAGGAATTATAGCTATTCTTGTAAAATAACCACTCTTAATCTTTTGATATAAAAGCTGCAAAAAACATTTTGTTCTGGTGCTAAGGAAATATATGATATAAACCTTATCTGCTAATCCTAAGGTACTCTGCTAGTTCTAACAATTGCTATTGTTTTCATCCTTGTTTTGGCATGTTAAGCTATGGAAACATAGTTGTACCACTTAGAAAAAGTCGTTTTCAAAGCCATGGGGACTGAAAATCCTGGCCGTCCAAGTTTTCCCATAACAGCTTCTAACACACCCTTTGCTACAACACCTCAAACAGTAACACCATTTTCAGCCTCTGGTCCTGTCGTTGGATCAGAAGCCTCTGGATTTAGACCTACTTTGTTAGCTCCTGACCCAACTGTCGCACCTTCTTTAGTGTCCCGACCTGCCCTTGGATCAGAAGCCCCTGCATTTAGACCCATCCAGCCTCTCAGGTTTCATGATCCATCTTCATCTTCTCCACTACCATCCAATGTGCCACCCACTATTGGAGTCTACCGAAATTTCCCAATGCCAGAGTATTCCTCTACACCTCAAGCTCCACCATTTCGAGCTCCACCAGTTGGGCAACTACCATTTCAACCACCTGTGGGCCAAGTAGCTTCCACACCCTCTTTCCGTCAAAGCCAGGTTCCTTCAGTGCCAATGGGATCTCCACCAACAAGTGCAAATGTTCCTCAGCCTTCATCAGATTCATCATTTTTTCAACCAAGGCCTAATTTTCAGCCATCTGTTCCTCCAACAGTGTCATCTTATCCCACTTCTATGGTTACATCTCAACCACCTTTACTTGGATATGCAAAGCAATTCAACGCTGTTTCTCAAACAACCCCCTTGCAATCCCCTTTTCAAGCCCAACAAGGAAGTAATGTCCCTGGTGCAGCCATGGCATCTACTCCATCTGTTTTATACCAAGGAGGCTATGATCAAGCTCCACCCATGGCTGCCCGTTTTGGCTCAACAGATCAACTCCAACATCCAGGTTATATGCGTCCTGCTGGTGGCTTCCATAGTTTGGCAGAAGATTTCAACTCCTTATCTATTGGGTCTGTTCCTGGATCAATAGATCCTGGAATTGATGCAAAGGCGTTACCAAGGCCATTGGATGGTGATATGGAGTCAACGTCATTGGGTGAGGCATACTCCATGAATTGTAATGCTAGATATTTGCGGCTGACCACTAGTGCCATGCCGAATTCCCAGTCCTTGGCTTCAAGGTGGCATTTGCCTCTTGGAGCAATTGTTTGTCCCCTTGCTGAAGCTCCTGATGGGGTTAGTGTCTGCAAATTCAAGTTGAATTTCAATTTAGACTTGCTAGAATTTCAGTTTATAAGAACTCTTATTATCTTCCTTCTATATTGCCATTCTTTTTTCTGTTCAGGATGAGGTTCCAGTAATTAATTTTGGTAAATGTGGCATCATCCGTTGTAGAAGATGTCGCACTTATGTGAATCCATATATAGCCTTTACTGATGCTGGAAGAAAGTGGCGGTGCAATATCTGCTCTCTTCTTAATGATGGTACTTAAAAAGACTCTCTTCTCTCTATTGCTATCATTACTTATAGAACTTCCTTTTGATTGGGAATTGTGTTGATTTTCTCCTAGCTCAATTTGACTTACAATAATTGTTGTCTAATGAATTGAAAACTAAAGCTTGGAAAGGCACATTTGTAGAGAAAGTATTTGGAGCATTAGGCTTTTAATCCAATAATTTTTAATTTAATTCTTATGTTTTCTGGATGAGCAGCTCTTTGAAGGTTCTTTTGGCTGCTGCATTTGCTGTTATTGCCTTCGAATGGTTTGACAAGATACTGTTTAACTTAATTGTATGTAATAGTTAACAGCTCTTTGGATTCATACTTTATTGGTTTTATGTCTTTCTAATTGCTTTTGATTGGTTATGCAATTGGAGGTTTTGTATGTTGGTCCTTTGTGCCTGGAATAATACAACTATTTATGCAATAGTTGGCAGCTCTTTGAAGTCATCATTTATTGTTTTTATGTCTATATAATTTCTTTTAATTGGTTATACATAGATAAGGTAGAACTCCTGTCCTCGTAATTCAGAATAGATATTGGTCATTTGTATCTTAGAGAATGCAATTATTATGTATTCTTACCTCATCACTCATGTCTCTTGTTTGATGTCTGGTATTCTTTGATTTTGGGAGTGCCTGCAATTTAGGACAAGTATGTGTTTTTGGCTGATGCATAACTCCTTATTTGTTTACTATGTGATGACATATGATCTGTGCTAGCTTCATACTTAATGTTTTCTCTCTTTGTGGGCATATGACTTTGTTCTCAAAATTTATATTTTTGGTGCAGCTATATTTCTACGTTTTGCAGTGTTTTCATTGTTTTACATTATGTATCTGCCAGCTTACATGATATTAATATTGTACATGTTATTATTCTCATTTTCAGTTCCAGGTGAATATTTTTCTGATTTAGACGCAACTGGCAGAAGAGTTGACTTGGACCAGAGACCTGAGCTCACACAGGGTAGTGTGGAGTTTGTTGCTCCAACTGAGTACATGATGCGGCCACCTATGCCACCACTGTATTTCTTCCTCATTGATGTTTCGATGTCTGCAGTTCAGAGTGGTATGGTTGAGGTATGCCTTTCCAGATTAGCAATGCCTTGTCTCCTATGAATTGACTTATGGAACTTTAATACATGTTGAAAAGATATCTCAACCATGAGACGTGTACGGTGTTGTGTCGGGTGCATACTCATGTATTTACTTGAATAGAAAGTTCGGAGATATGTTATGCAATCAATTTTGGGATCAGCTGCCAGAATGCAAATGTACTTACCGTTCACAAATTCTTTATTTTTATGAAATAAATTATATGATCATTCTCAATGACTGCTGGTTTTTTGTTTTGACATGTTCTGTTGATCAAATGAAGGATTTATGTTAACTAATATTTGCTTTAGGCCTTGCTCAGGTGCTGAACACATATTTCCAAGATGTTCAGGTGTAATTATGATTATTTGAAACAGAGTGAATAAAGAAATGAGTATTAGTAAGATTTTTGTGCAATTAGATAAGACAAGATTGTGTTTTTAAAGTGACTTTTTGGTTGTTAAAGCTTAGCATTTAGATTGTGATCTTCATTAAAAAATCAGAAGTGTGATTGCTTTACACCTTTTTTTTTGCACCTTATTCTTGGTAATTCAAGTATGGAGCTTATCACTACTGCATGGGAGCATGAGTGCCTGATTTTGTTTAGAACTATATCAACTTCTAAGTTCTTCATTTAGGTTTTGGTTTGAGTTAATGCATGCATAAGCACAATCTGTTTTTTCTTGACATTTTCCATTTTGCAGATTGTAGCTCAAACTGTTAAATCTTGCTTGGATGACTTGCCTGGCTTCCCAAGAACACAGATTGGGTTTATCACTTATGACAGTACAATCCACTTTTACAACATGAAGGTAAGTGATTTGCAATTACAGTGAGTGTTGATGCACTTTGTTATTTGTCCAACTAATCTGGCAACCAGCTGATAAATGTTAAATTTCTCGTGGTGACAGTCATCTTTAATGCAGCCTCAAATGATGGTTGTTTCAGATCTAGATGATATATTTATTCCATTGCCTGACGATCTTCTCATCAACTTGTCTGACTCGAGAACTGTGGTCGATACCTTTTTGGACAGTTTACCCTCTATGTTTCAGCAAAATATGAATGTAGAATCTGCTTTTGGTCCTGCTCTAAAATCAGCATTCATGGTTGTGGTTGGTATTCCTTGCACCTACTGCTTTAATATCAAAACTGTTGAAATGTAGTTCCTTCTGAAAAGGTAGTTTGTTTTACTGAGGAACTACGTTGATGGTGAGAACAATTTGATCCACAATAGTTGAAGATGAGCATTGTATTCGATATCTATATGTTCTCTTTAAGGAAAATTTTTAGTCTTTTAATAAGTCTTGCAAATAACTTAGTTGTTGTTTCTGTGGTCCTCTAGAGTACCTTGTTCATTGAATTACTATGCCCTCTTTGCACTTTCTTGGATTTCCACCTTGCAGAGCCAACTTGGTGGAAAGTTGCTGATATTTCAGAACACAATGCCATCTCTTGGTGTTGGCCGCTTAAAGTTGCGTGGTGATGATGGTCGTGTTTATGGAACAGATAAAGAACATGCTCTGAGAGTACCAGAAGACCCATTTTATAAGCAAATGGCTGCAGATTTTACCAAGTACCAGATAGGAGTTAACGTGTATGCATTTAGTGACAAATACATTGATATAGCCTCCTTAGGTATGACTATGCTTTAGCTTTCCATTTTATTCCGATCACACATTGGAACATAGTCATTTTAAAATTGTGGGGTCCATGCAACCAAGGTGGTGTCTGGTTTTCTACTTGCTCTATTCTTCCACAATTTCAACTGTTATGGAGAACATTAAATTTTAAGATGAGCTTTTGGAAGTTGGGTTTTCACTCATGCTTTAAAAAGTTTTACATGGCTAATGTGTATTATTTGCATAAGATAACATGATACATTCTTTTGTTTGTTGATATGAACATTTTCTGGGATACAAATTGTGGTTCTTTCCTGTTACCTTTTTTTTTGTGGGGTCTCTTAAAATTTTTTTGGGTTATTTAAAGTCTTCAATTTTCCTCTGATATCCCTTATTTCCTGTGCCTTAGCCACCTCTAAGATGTTTTACTCCTAACAAGTTGTTGCTTTTTTTCTTGTCTTTTGAGATTTTCCAAATGGTTCTTGTTACATGATTACGAAGTATTTTTTTGTTTCTCCTCCTCCTCCTCCTCCTCCTATTCATTTATATGATCTTCTCTGTTTGGATGCTTAAGGTAACATTTCCCAAAATCTCCATGAAATGAATGCTGAGTAATTGTTAATTGATTTAGCTTATTGCTATCTATTTTGCAGGAACTCTGGCAAAGTATACCGGAGGACAGGTGTACTGCTATCCTGGTTTCCAATCAACTAATCATGGAGAGAAGTTGAGACATGAGTTAACCAGAGATCTTACTAGGGAAACTGCCTGGGAAGCTGTCATGCGTATAAGATGCGGAAAAGGTCCTTTCTTAATGGATTATAAGCTTCATGTTTACAGCCACACATGACTGTCTATTGTTTTAGTTATTTGTCAATGAAAAGAGGTAGCTAATGCTTTCCTGTTGATTTTGTCCTGTATATGCAGGAATTCGGTTTACATCGTATCACGGGAACTTCATGCTAAGATCCACTGATTTATTAGCTCTTCCAGTTGCTGATTGTGATAAAGCATATGCAATGCAATTATCACTTGAGACTTTACTGACTAATCAGACAGTATATTTCCAAGTTGCTTTGCTGTATCCTTTGAGTCCAAAATTTTTTCTTTTTGAAAATAAGTCCAAAATATTTTGGTAGATCTTTCTTAGTTACATGTGCAATAGTCTTTCATATATCAGCAAGACATTTAGATGGCTGCAATAGTCACAGAAATTCAATGGCCAGCTTAAAGACGATTTGCTGTCAAACAGTATTTATCACCTCTTTCACCTTTGCTGTTTCTTCTGTTGTTACAGATGGTGCCTTCGATCTCCATTCATTTGTTTGTGTTTCTGAGTTAAAATTGGTAGTGCTGCCTTTGGACTGAAAGTGAGATTCTTTATATTCATGATTTTCTTAACCATTTAAAGGTATACCGCGTCTTGTGGAGAGAGACGTATTAGAGTACACACAGCAGCAGCTCCAGTGGTTTCAGATTTGGGGGAGATGTATCGCCATGCTGACACTGGTGCTATTGTTTCTTTGTTTTCTCGGTTAGGTAGGTCTCAGCTTATTCTAGCATTAATACTAGATCTTGATTTTGAGTATAGTTTGCTGAGGATATTCAATATTTGCAGCAATTGAGAAAACTTTATCTCACAAATTGGAAGATGCAAGGAATTCTTTACAACTAAGGATTGTAAAAGCTCTAAGAGAATATAGGAATCTTCATGCTTCGGTGCATCGCTTGGGAGGCAGGATGATATATCCAGAGTCTCTGAAGTTCTTACCTTTGTATGGATTAGCTCTTTGTAAGTCAGTGCCTCTCCGAGGAGGGTATCCTGATGTTCAGTTGGATGAACGTTGTGCGGCAGGATTCACTATGATGGCATTACCGGTTAAAAAATTATTGAAGCTGTTATATCCTAGCTTGATTAGATTAGATGATAATGTTTTGAAGGTAAAACTATTACCTGCACTTGACAGGTACTACATAGATTAACCATAATGGTAAAGATGCAGTTTCGTCTTATTTCTGCAGGCATCTGTCATGTCTGATGAATTCAAAAGCATAATGAAGAGGCTACCACTAACAGCAGACAGCCTGGATTCTAGAGGCCTTTATATATATGATAATGGTTTCCATTTTGTTGTTTGGTTTGGTAGAATGCTCGTACCTGATATAGCCATGAATCTACTCGGACCAGATGCTGCAGCAGACCTATCAAGAGTATGCACCGTCAGTAATCCTGCCGTTGGATTCGTACTTATTGTAAATCACATGATTTATGCTTCCCAATCGGCTAGGGTCATGTTGTCTAAAGAGGACAGTTGTGTGGGTATTGACCGTCAATATTACTGGACTAATGTGACCTTTGTTTCTGTGGATTTTGTCTTGGGTATCTATCGTAATAGTTTTTTCCCAAGCGTTGAACTAAAACTAGATATATCCATTAGAGAAAAAAATAATGATGGTAACAGGCTGAATTGAGGTTTTCATTGAACTAGGGTATTTACTGGAAACTGTTTTATTGTTGTAGTACCTTGTGCTTCACCTTGTTCCTTTCAAGTTGGCGGTAAACCGCTGCTAATTGTATTGTGACTAAGATCCAGTGAAACAAGGTTAACTTTTCATTCTTTGTAGTTCAGGTTACACTTTGTGAGCGGGATACTGAAATGTCAAGAAATTTAATGGGGATACTCAAGAAGTTGAGAAAGAGTGATCCTTCTTATTATCAGCTGTGCCATCTTGTAAGACAAGGTCAACAACCCAGAGAAGGCTTTCTTCTCCTTATGAATCTTTTGGAGGACCAAATTAGTGGTACCAATGGTTATATTGATTGGATGCTGCATCTACATCGACAAGTCCAGCAAAATGCCTGAAACAAAGGTAATGAGAACAATTTACTTATAAGAAAAAAACTATTGACAAAAGTTTGACCAAAATTAGATGAGGATAGACCAAATTTAGATGGATGTTATCTTTTCAAAAATTTACATGGTGGATTTTGATTTAACTACCCCAAGTTGTATGCATACAGATGGAAAAAATAGTCATATGAAACACCTCGATTGAATACAAGTTAAAGCTAGACATGATTGTTAGTTTCTATTAGCATCATTATAGAGTCACGATTTTAATCCTGTTCGTAACTTGGTTGATGGAACTGTGTCAAACCTATATTTTATTCAAGGTGGAAGTGTGATGCAAAGCAAGCGATTCTCAGTTTTTCTCTGAGTTGCTTGTTCAAAAATTGGAAATATTTCGAGTGTTAACGCACTTTCCAATGGTGACATATATGCAGGTTTAGGATTTGTTTCTGTGAGCAAAACCACGTGTAGAGTGATGAAGTGTTTCTTCAATGTTATAATAAGTGGGGACCCATCCTTGGGATCACCTAGAAAATATGGATGCTCGAGTCTAAACGATTCCACATGGATGATTTTGGGACATCAATTTATTTGGATCACCAGGGGATTCAATGAGGAAAGATGCATGTTTGTAGAGATTAGTATGGTGCTTCAATTGAGAAGTAAAAAATGCAGTTTAGATTTTCATGTTCCTTCACAATTATTTTTCAACAATTTTTTGTTGTTCATATACTCGAATTTTCTTATTTCCCAAATATAGTGGTGGGTGGCGTTAAAAACTCTGGGCACTTGTTTCTTGCCTTTTTGTTTTGTTTTATTTTTTGAAATCTTGAGAGGTTGCCTAGTGGATAAACTATTGCATATTTTCTTTATTATTATAATGATATTGAAAACAAGTCTTTTTCTTGTAATTGTTGGCTGTTAATGGTTTCCCCAAGTGTATAATGGTTCTTTTGCCACAAATATGCCCTACTTGAATCTAAAAGCTGGAATGTGTACAAAGTCATCCAGATACCAAAATTTTCAATAGCATTTTCTGGTTTGGCCTCTCAACTAAGTACAAACTGTCTTTAGGTCAAACAACATCGAAAAATTTTCAAAATATGGCCAAGTTGACTCCTTGTTACGGTAATGGTTTAGCATCATTTCGGTCCATTGCAGGATAACTGATGGCTTCTTTTTTTTTTTTTTTGGAAATTTAATAGGAAATATATTATCAACACATCCTTTTCGAGGATCTTACAAGCAGTAAAATAAGCTACGCTACATAGAATGTATACCAATTACAAATAAAATGTCAGAAATGTCAGATTAATCATAACGATCTAACTTCTTAGCTAATGTGGTCTTGCCTCCTTTTTACTATCATAGTTTCTCTAATCAAATTGGCAATTGTCTTAGTAAGTTTATACTTGTGCTGCTTCTAATTATTTTAGATTCTCTTATTTCTTTCTTTCTTGCCAGATATAATAGATCACCATCTAGAAAGAAGTCTTGATAATTAATCCGTCCCTCTAACTTGAGTTGGGAGTACTGAATGACAGATTTTAATGTTTCATTCCAATCAAAAGGTAACCTTGGAAGTTGAATTATGATCAAAATTCTGCTTCACAAATTTGCTATAACTGCACTCAAAGAACATATGATTTTCTCTCGTTTACTTGTTTATATAAGAAATATAACTTATCGTAACTCTCAAAGCATCGGTTTTTAGTTCTTAATATGTTCTTTATAACTAACAACAATAGGATTCAAAACTTGCTTCCATACAGTTTTTACCTACGAGATTGACTCCATTGGTGCCTCCAGTAGATTATGAGCAGATTAATTAACAACCTAGATACGATCGTAGGTTCAATTGAATGATAGCTTTAAGAACAAAGAAACCAATGAACAAGATAATACATGTGCGACATGCAATTAATCTAGATGAGTATCTTCTTAAAATTTTCGACTCTAATGTAAAGAACAAAATCCTAATTGCTACTTGTGATTAACAAAACTGAACGTCATATTTTGTTAATCTATCTGTTAAACGAATCAATCCCTAGTTATACACCTAGAAATCAATCAATTCAATTAGAAGAAGTAATTCGGAAGATACTCAATGTTCATCAACAAAACAAACTTTATTGAAACATCTCACACATAATAAATGATAACATGGTTTTCCTAAACCAAGAAAAGAAGTTTAGCTACTCATAACGGAATTGAAAATAAAAGAAATAACAAAACACATAGTCTCCATCCCTGGTCTTTCTTATAAATCTGAAAAAATCCCTAAAGAAATACTGCATAAATTGAAAAACTAACTATGGTTGTCGATAAAAACCAGAAGAAGAAAAATGAAAAAAAACATAAACTACTCCTAAGGGCTCTCGTGAATAATAACACGTCTGACCTCTTTTAATGCCTCCCGATCCCTTTCTTTTCCTTCATCTT
>JANTPM010000005.1:23857712-23868048 GCA_025434745.1 Erythroxylum divaricatum | reverse complement strand
GGCGGGAGCGCGACAGAGGAGGGGCGGAAAGGAGGTGGCGAGCGTCGTAGCGGTCAATGGAGCGAGAGTTCCAGTCGACAAGAGCGACAACAGAATTGACAAACGCCGCCATGGTGTCGTCGTCAAAAAGTAGCGCGAGGCAGCCCACTACTTCCAGATCCATAACAATGCAGAGAGAGAGAGATAGGGAGAGATAGAAACCCTAGAGATTGGTGTCTGTTTACTGAGATAGGTAAAGAAAGGAGTCAAAACCACAAACCCAGCAAATTGAAATAAATGTAAATCTAAAACCCCTTAAGAGTTAAGAATATACCTCCTGAATATTAAAGAGAAACAAAAAAGTCACTAAAGCAGAAGAGGGAGATGATGATAGAGAAGAAACCTATGGGAGATGAACGCGTGAGAAAAAAACTTTTAGTATCGTTTTAAAAGACAAAGGCCATCAATGACGTTTTGTACAACAAAATGTCGCGCTTTTTATATTGTAACGTTTGAAGATAAAAATGTTACAAAAAATATTACAAATCGACGACATTTTTGTAAAACGTCGTAAATTATGAAGACTTTTCGTGACGTTTTTTAAACGTCACGAAATTTTTTTACAATCTGTGACGTTTTATTAATAAAACGTCATGAATTGTGTGTATTTCTTGTAGTGATAAGTCATTATGTTATATAAAATGAGGATTGCATTTAGTAATTTACTTTTAATTGTATAGTTAGATAGATAAAAGTTGGATGTCTCATCGAAAATAGTCCACTGAATACTTAGAAGAAGTTAAGAGTGCCATGCAATTTGTAAAAGATCACATACATGTTGAATGTTGTATTCGTTGTCCATGCATAGATTGCTTAAAAGTGAACATTTAAAGTCAAGGTGTGGTATATAATAACTTACTAATATGAGGCATAGATAAATTCTATACCTCATGGCTTTATCGTAGCGGAGGTTCAGAAGCAACCTATATATAGGAGAAGTGTTGGTACAAGTGTTGATGATAGTAACAATAATGATGTAGAAGATTGTGATATTAATAATGATGGTGATAATAGGGTTGGCGAGATGTTAGAGGATTATGGGAATTCTATGGAGACTATGAATGAAACTAGTTTGCCTAGCATAATTGGTAGTATTACAGAAGATAATTTTAGGAAGTTATTGAAAGTTTCTCAAAAAGAATTATATCTAGGGTACTCGAAATTGTCATAGTTATCTTTTGTTATAAAGTCGTTGCATTTGAAAGTCTATAATAAATGGAGCAATAAGTATTTTGATATGTTGATTGACTTGCTCAATAATGCATCACTTAACATATACTTGTAAGTATGATTATGCTATATTTTAGAAGGACGGTAACGATCTTGAAGACTATCCTATTTGTGGTACATCAATGTGGTGAGTGGATGATGGGAGAGGAAAAAATATAGCGCATAAAATCCTGAGATACATCAAGGTGGTGAGTGGATGATGGGAGAGGAAAAAAGATAGTGTATAAAATCTTGAGATACTTCCTTATTAAACCACGACTGTAAAGGCTTTTTATGTTAAAAACAACCACAGATATGAGGTGGTGTAAAGAGAAACACATTAATGACAACATTATGAATCATTCAGCAGACTCAATGGCATGGAAAGACTTTGATAGAAAGTTTCCATGGCTTGTGTAGGATTTTCGTAATGTTCAACTTGGTTTAGCCTCAGATGGATCCTTTTGGCAATATGAGTAATTCTTAAAGCAAGTGGTCGATAATTCTAATGCATACAATTTACCTTCATAGAAGTGTATGAAGGAGCCTTTTATATTATTGTCTTTACTTATTCCACGACCTAATGCTCCTAATAAGGATATCGATGTATACATGCAACAATTAAATGATGACTTAAACCATATATGGGAGGTTGGATTAGAAACTTTTGATGTTGTTGAAGGTTAAACATTTATAATGCTTACGACTGTTTATAGACTATAATTGATTTTCCATCTAATGGGAATTTGTATGGATGGACTACTAAAGGAGATATGGCATGTTCTGTGTGTAACCATCAAACTTATTTAGTGAGGCTACGAAGTAAAATATGTTATACGAAGCATCGTCGTTACTTAGAACATGAGTATAGATGGCAAAGAAGAAAATTGTTTAATGGCAAAGCAAATTGGATGAAGCTCCTTTTCACTTGTCCAGTCAGGATCTGGTTTACTAGCTATCACATTTGAGTGACATTAAATCTGGAAAACACTCAAGTAATAGAAAGCAAAAGCAAAGTATTGTTGAGCTCAATTGGAATAAAAAAAGCATATTTGTCAATTTTTCATACTAGAAGGAATTGTTATTAACGCATAATCTTGATTTGATGTATATTGAAAAAATATTTGTAAGAATATTTTAGGAACTGTGATGGGAATTGATGGCAAATAGAAAGACACAATTAAAGCTAGATTATACTTGAAAGATACGAATATAAGAAAAGATTTGTATTTGAAAAAAAGAGATGATGGGTCATACATTATTCCACCTGCTTGTTATAACATGTCAAAAAAGAAGAAACAAGTTTTTTGTCAATTTCTTAAATCAATCAAGTTTCCTGATGGGTATGCATTTAATATAGCCTATTGTGCGAATTTTAAAGAGGGAAAAGTATTGGGGTTGAAAAGGCACAATTTTTATATGCTTTTGGAACGATTCCTATTGGAATACATAGGTATTTGTCGAATGATGTGTCTATAACTTTGGGTCAATTGGGTGAGTTTTTTAAGTAATTATATTGTAAGACATTTCAAGTTGAAGAGTTTGAGAAAATGAAAAAATACATAACTTTGATTCTATGTAAGCTTGAACTAGTGTTCCCCTCGAAATTTTTTGTATGTTATAGTGCATTTGGAAATTCACTTACCATATGAAGAAAAACTTTGTAGACTAGTTCAATTTTGATGGATGTTCCCCATTAAAAAGATAATTTATATTAACTTCTACTTTTTTAAAAAAGTTATTAGTTGATAACAATAGTTAATGTTTTATATTTTGTTTAGTTTTTATGCTCTCTTAGGATCTATTATAGAGGCTTATATGATGAATGAATGCTCGAAATTTTGTTTGATGTACTTAAATGGCGTTGAGACAAGATTTAATAGACAAGAACGTAACTTTGATTTTGATCAAGATGGTGACTTGTCGAAAAATATGTGGAGTTAACTAAAGACAAAATTGAAATTGCTCGTTGGTACATTTTGAATAATTACGAGGAAGTCAATATATATTTAGAGTATGTACATTGCTTTTTATTCGAAATTTCATATTTAATTTTTGTGAGTTAATCTATATTTCCTAATATCTACTCAATTTTTTAAATAAAGAGCACAAAGATTTAATTCGAAGCAAATGGTTTCATAATGTTGAAGAAAGACATAAAATTAAGTTCCCATCATGGTTTAGGACTCGAGTAAGTTATATATTAATGGAATATTGTGAACTTATGACATTTTCTATCTCAGATTAACTTTTAATTATATTTTTTCCTACAGATTATGGTTACATAACCGTAACATACAAGAGGTGACAATAACATTATATTCTTTGGCATGTAGGCCTCATATATGTGGGAAAAAATATACAGGTTGCATTGTTAATAGAGTTAGATTTCACATACAAAATCGAGACAGTCGATTTAGAAGTCAAAATTGTGGGGTTGTTGTTGAGGGATGTCATGACAACGATTTTTTTGACTTCTATGGTGTCATCTCTGATATAATAGAGTTGCATTACATCAAGGATAAAAAGCTTGTCTTATTTAAATACAAATGGTTTAATCTTGGTGACATAAAAATTAATGGCAAAATTACTAGCATTAATGTTAGTAAGACGTGGTATAATAATGACCCTTTGGTTCTTAAGTAAGACATGACATGGTATGATAATGACCCTTTGGTCCTTACAAGTCAAGTGAAGCAAGTATTCTACCGCAATGATACTATATTGGGCAGCAATTAGAAGGTTGCTCAAAATTTTCCACATCGAAATCTCTTTGATTTTTGTGAAAGGGATAATGGTTATGAGTGAGGATGGTGATGAAGTGTATCAAGAGATTGAATCAAAGTTGAATAATGAAGCCATTCAAATAGAAGATGCAAATATATCATCATTCCATAGGAGAGATGTTGATCTTAATATAATATAAGCGGATGAAGTATAAACTACTCTGATTGTAGAAAGAGATGAAGACTATATTGAGGATGAATTATGTGACAATGATGATTGATAAGTGTAAATTGCATCATGTTTTAGGGAATAGTTTGATATGTATTTAACTGTTAATTCAATCATTTAGTATATGTTTAGGTTAGAATTGTGTTAGTTTGTTAAGTATTTATATTTTAAGTATTTTATGGGTTAGTACAAGTCTTTGAGCTTAAATATTTTTTTTTGAGGTACCTTAATGTGTTTGTTAGTATTTTAGGGTCAACATCGAAAAGCGAAGGAGTTTCGAAGACATTTGGATCGAAACAACGACCCATGTGGCCATAATCGTGACAGAAGCTCCAAATGTAGCCCATGATCGTGATAGAAGCCTAAGGAATGGCCAACGATCACGACCAGCATACTACGATCATGATAGAAGGTTCAGATGTGGGCAACGATTATGGCCTACATCAGGCAAACACGCAAACACTCAAGAATGTCAAGTTTTAAGAGATTTTTTGGACCTTTCAGACTTCGGAAAAATCCAAGGGTTACCTAAAACAAAAGAGGATATTTAAAGAATAAGAAAAGAGGCAGAAAGGGAGCTTTTGCATCAACCACCTTGAGAAACCCTAGAGAGAGATCATCGAGAGATAGAGGAAGAGAAGAAGGAAGAGAGAAGAGGAGAAGAGGAGAAGAAGCTGACTCAAAGTACATTTTGGATTAGGAAGTTTCTTAGCGTTGTTGCCTCCCATCATTAATTTTAAATTGTATTTCCTGTTATTTTCAGTTTTACTATTATATACAATTAGATTGAATAGTTAATGATAGGATCTAGATTGTCGAGGATGTTCTAAACTCACATTCAAATTTTTTTTTGAATTAATGAAAATTTGATTGTTTATGTTTTCATTAGATTTTGTTGTGGTTTGATCCTGCGATTACATAATTTGATAATAAACTGAGAGGGTGAATCAAATGAAAAACGATTAAATTGGACTAACGAGAGTTAGGTGATTTAATATAAATTAGAATTAAATCAAATCGGTAATTTATGCGAAGAGAGATCTTACATAGGGTTTCCAATAGTTTATTAGAGAATTCGAGAACTAATTAAGGTTTTTGATAGGTTGTGAATTGAGAGATAGTAACTTTCATAATCTGATTAGGATTTATAATTTAGGGTTAACAGTTATAACTTGACAGGGAGTAATCAACCCTAAGATAGTCTAGAAATAACAATCCAATGATCCATAATTAGTTAGGTTAACATTAAGGATAAGTAAAATTTCCTGTCTCTCAATTGGTAATTTCTTTCTGTTGATACTTAGGTGTGTTGCAATTGCTCAGTAATTAGTATTTTTGTGTTTGATTCTTAATTTGACCGAGTGAATTAAATTCTCGTTTTAGTTTCATTACATCTAGAATTTTTGTTATTTATTGTTGGCCTTAAATTTTAGGATTAGATTAGTTCCCTTCTCATGAGATTGACACCTTTAGTACTATGCTAACAAATTGTACTCATGTAGATTATCGAGGGTTAATAATTAAAACTTACACACAACCAAACCACCGATCAATGATACATTGGATGAATATAATAGTGATGAAGAGTCAAATCATAATGTAATTAATAATGACGACTTTCAAGAATTTGATTATAATGATTGAAGGTAATAAAAATATTGCTTATATTGTCTGAAATGTATTGTTTATGGTTGAGTTCTGTTAATACGTATTATTGATATTTCACTTATATTAATGTGTATTGATAATGTTTCATTTATGTTAATACGTATTGTTGATGTTTTCTTGATATCTACACATAATAATAATGCTAAAATAAGCAAACATAAACTATATTTTTGATACAAACACGTCTATATCATTTGGCCTCATTTCATTTAGTCAATACTAAAATAACTAAAGGCAAACTATGTTGATGATTGAGATATGTTTATGCGAAATATTGATGTTTGACTTATATTTATGCGAAATGTTGATTTTTGAGTTATGTTAATATGGAATGTTGGTATTTGAGTTATGATAATGCAGAATGTTGATGTTTGAGTTATGTTAATGCGGATTGTTGATGTTTGAGTTATGTATATGCGGATTGTTGATGTTTCAGTTATGTTTTTCTATATTGTTGTTATTTAAGTTATGTTAATGCGGAATATTCTTGTTTGAGAGATGTTTATGTGGAATGTTGACATTTAACTTATGTTTATACAGATTATTGATATTTGAGTTATATTTATAAGTATTGTTGAAGTTTGACTAATGTTTATGTGTAATGTTGATATTTGAGTTATAGATATTCAATATAATAGCACTTGACAAAGGAAAGAAGGTGAAAATTAGCCAAATTGTTCCTCCCCCACAATAACCAAATCAATCTAACCCTATCCAACATCAACAACTAATTTCATCCACCAATAAAGTCGATCAGCAACAACCTCTATTTACCTCAACTAGTGCTGAGGGATCTTTAGGTCTATTAATCTTTACCACCTATAATTAGACTTATACTTAAAAATATATTTAAATGTTTAGTGCATTTTTTCTTATCCTTATTCTTTTGTTGTCAGGTTCCAATATCAACATCAGAAAAAGAGGTAGAGGTTTCCCTGTGGTTCTGAGTTGCATGAGTTGCAATGTATGACTGTTGCAATAAATAGTAAGTTGTCAATACATATTGACACCTCGCAAGATCGTACTGTTGACAAAATCCAATCAGCAAAATTGTCCAGTAAGTTAGGGGTCATTATCAGGTTTAAATTGTCTTGTCTTCAGCATGCCAGGCAATTGAAGAAAAACAGCTTGCTATAAAATGCTCTGGAAAAAGTTTCAGTAACTTTTCAATTTGTTTAATTATATGCATTTTTTTACTCACTTAAAGATTAATTTCACTTTTACTTGTTGTTCACAAATGAAGGTCAATATGTCGATATCAACAACCTTGAAGTTTCAAGTTGTGTGACTTTACTATTGCAACAAAAGGCCAAGGATCATCGTTTTCGACTACATAAATACTACAAATCTTTTCCTTCTGATGAAGAAGTAAGAAGACATGTTCTTGAATGGATGTCTGTGAAAAATTGGAATCAAATGTGTGATTATTGAGCCTCTACCAACATTAAGGTTTGACTTCTTTCTCTTCACATGTAGATTTCATTAACCTTGTTTCACAATTTAATGAATATTTCTTTTCTTTATTTGAGAAAAGTGTGAGAAAGCCAAGGTTAATAGAAGAAAAATGAAAACTCCTCATAACCAAGGCTCCAAATCATTTGTTATCATATGAAAAGAATATGTAAGTTCTTTATTTAGAAGTTATAATTATATTAGTAATTATAATATTATTTATTGTGTGTTCAATTAATTTTTTGATAAAACAATGTGAGAAGGAATTATATGGACAAGAATGTGATAGGATAACTCTATACAAATTCACTCACTATATCAATATAAAAATTTGTTTAAATTTTAAGTTTATTTATTTATGTAGTACTAACTATTACTATTTGAATCCAATATTGATTTTTTTTTCTTAATTTTAGAATAAGATATAGGAGTTATTGCAAAGATCATTGTCAGACAAAACTGAATGTAGATGAAATTTACAACTTGCTTGGTATGAAATCAGGCTACATCAAAGGTCTTGAGTTTGGTCCTAAGCTAATTGCTTCATTCTCATTAAGACCATCATATGTTGACTGTCTTCAACAGGAGAACCAATTACTTAAGGCTAAATTAGATTGTAATGAACAAAAGTTAGAACACAATGAATGCAAGTTGGTTAAGCTTGAAAAGATGGTCGAACAAATACTTAGCCCGAATTATGTAATTACTAGTGACGATCAAAAGAATTCTTAGTTTATATATAACTATTTTTGTTAACATTTTTATTTAACATTTATTAATATTTTATTGTTTATATAACATGTTTCTAATTTCTAATTATTTTTAATTACATTTTTCATAATAAATTATAAAACAAAAATCTAAATATTACATAATATCTAGATTAAAAATGTCACCAACAATTATAGTTAACATGATAAAATTTTTAGTGATAATGTTTATTAAAAATTAAAATTGTAGCTAAAAAGATTTGCTTATATTTTTAAAATCGTCGCCAAATTAAACTTTTTAGCAACGCTTTTAAAAACGTACTCAATAACTTTTGACTGCGTTTTCAAAAATGCTGGAATTTTTTTTTTTTGCTATGTCTACTATATCATTGCCAATAATTTTGGGCGACGTTAAAAATTTGTCGCTAAATATTATAAGCTATGTTAAAAGTAACGTAGCTAATAACATTTAGCCACGAAAATTAAGCATGTTAGTGTATCGTCGCACACATACGGACAGTGGGTCGCCTCGAGTATATGGCGCATCTGACCCCAAATAGTTTTGCAAAAAATAAATGGTTCCTATTTTCCGGTACCATTCGACATAACACATAAATGGTTCCTTTCCTTTTTCTCTTCACAAGTCCTTTTAACTCTTTCACGGGACTGTAAAAATTTGAAAGGCGAAAGAAAGTGAAGAGAAGAGAGGTGTAGAGACCATCTTATGGAATTCATGTTCAGCAATTACAATGGAGTCCGACAAACTCCACTCAGGTCTCTTTTGGAAAGACTACTCATCAGAATCAATACCATCCGAGTCTTCACAACCGCTCCATTTTCTTTTAATCATTCTAGGAGTTAAATCAAGTAACTTCTTTAGTTTCCTACTTTTCACCATCATTATTTATACGCTCAGACTGGACAGGACTGACCTTTCTGGCATTTCCAACGAATATGTACATCCAAAACACATTTCTGGCATTTCCAGCTCAACTATATGCAGGTTTGATTGACCTGCATTTCTCTTGGAAATGCACATAATTTGAGAAAGAAAACTCCTATACGTTTCAATAGTTACGAGCTGCAAACCATGTCTCACTATTCAAGAAGTGTTTGAAAAAGCTGAAACAAAAAAGGGACAATTCAACTCACTGGAAGAAACCAGGACATTTTCAGGGGAAAACTATGTTTGTTAATAATTAATTGGAAATCTTAATATTATTTTCTTAAAGCAGTATATATAAAAGAACTTATATCTAATCATTAGAAATGATAGGTAACCTATATGCATTCTTTAGAAGGTTAGAAGCTAAAAGGAGTCGTAGAACCTCAATTAGGTATGTTCTAATTGTTAAAGTGGGCTGACCCACGAAGCCCACAAGATGACAACGCATCTGTTTCATTCACAATTTTCACCTTCAGCCCAAAACAGCTTGCAAGGAGAAAAAGTGTCAGAGGGATCATTTTATTCCCTGTTCTTTTTTTCTCACTGTATATAGCACACATAGCTCACCCTACCTACATAGAATCGTCGTAGCTGGCCACTCTAGTACAGCTCCTCCAACAGCCAATAGCAAATCACTAGCCTTTAGTGTAAATACCCCTCTCCTGTATAGCTCACACATGATGGAATGAAAACACATTTCCTCATCAGAATATTTTTCATGGTATCAGAGCCAAAGGTCTGATCCACAACACATAACCTACCTACCACAATGTCTCAAACAACCAACAGCAATACTAACCCAGACTTGGAACACTATTCCATTACAAATACAGAGAACCCTGGGGCTGTGTTAGTCATAACCCTATTCAATGGGAATAACTACTTAACCTGGAGCAAATCAATGTTGATTGCCCTATGTGTTAAAAGACAAGCTGTCATTTGTAGATGGGACTTGCACACAGCCAACAGAAGACGCGGCCCTTCTCACCAGATGGAGGAGGGCAGACTCCATGGTAAAATTGTGGATTCTCAACTCTATGGCCAAAGAACTCAGCGATGCTTTCCTATCATTCCCCACAGCCAGAGAACTTTGGGAGGAATTAAGAGAAAGGTTCGGAGAGCCAATGGGCCATTACTGTACTAAATAGAGAGAGAAATTAGCCTCTTTAAACAAGGTAACCTCACCATTTCTGCTTACTACACAGTTAAAGAAATTTTGGGATGATTTAGTTAGTCTAGACCCGATGCCTACATGTACATGCGATACTGCTAAAGCAATATACAACAAGGAGAATACACACAGGTTAGTGCAGTTCCTAATGGGTTTAAATGAGGACTATGAGCATGTAGTAAATCA
>JANTPM010000005.1:23737457-23750088 GCA_025434745.1 Erythroxylum divaricatum | reverse complement strand
TTAGCTATGCAAGAAGAGCTTAATCAATTCAAGCGGAATGATGTATGGGATTTGGTAGCTCCACCAAAGGACAAGACTATTATTGGAGTCAAGTGGGTAAATCGGATTAAATATGATGAGAATGGTGAAGCGATTAAAAATAAATCAAGGTTAGTAGCTCAAGGATTTTATCAAGAAAAAGGCCTTGATTACAATGAGACATATCCAACAAGATACAAGATCTAGAATCTAAAACTTGGTAAGCCAGGTGGGTTAGATGACAAAAGCTATAAACTGCCTAGAATCACAAAGCGAAAAGACGCAACCATCTCAACCTAAGGTGAATCCAAAGGATGTTAGTGTAAATACCTTACTGGTTAATAGAACCTTGAAATCTTGAGAGGACTATTTAAGGGATTGCTTGTGAAGAAGAAGTAAAAAAGAAGCTTTAAGAAGAAAGCTTATATCATTTAGCTAAAAGGTGAGCACGGAATCCCTAATTATTATTGAGACTAACCCTTCACCTTTAACTAACAAGTTAGAGACATTGAATAAGGAAAAAAAAGGTAAAGAGATATTGGAGATTTTTCAAGAATGTAGGGATTAAAAGTTTGAAGATAGGAAGACATTGAATGTGAGTTCTCATCAACTTAAGCCTTATCCTAAAAGACATCAAGTGGAAAAGATAGAAGTTATAACACCTAAAAATCATAATTTTGTCACATAATAAGGAAAATAAGGAGTCGAGTCAGCGACAATAAATAAAGGCATTGCTTAGGAGGCAAACTAAGGGAAGTTTTCTTTTTTTCCTTTACATTTTTGCATTTATTAGGATTATAATGTGTGCTTGTAAGTAGTTTGTTGCTTATGTTCATGTGTGTTTTTAAGTTTTTAACATGTTTTTAAGTTTTTCAAAAAAAAGAAATAGAAACAAGCAAACAAACAAAAAATTGTCTTTTGTTATTACTTTTAGGACTATATAGTTTATAATTAGAGAATGAATTGAATGGAAAAATTCATGGAAACTTGAGCATGTACTTTTACTTTTGTGATTAGTCAATATACATTATCTTTAGAAAAATAATGACTAGTAAGTAAACACAAGCTAGTTAGATTTTAAGCCTTTATAGACTGACATATCCATATTAGTCTCATTATTTTTTGTTTATGTGTGATCTTCATGATATGTACATTGTAACTTTGTTTTGATTTTCTATTCAAGAACACATTTTTATCACGAGTTAACATGAAAATGATATAGGCATTCTTGGTTTCACAAGTTACATTAGCCAAATAGTCTATCTTTCGATATCAATTTTCCCTTTGTTAAGCCCCCTGAGCTTTATTTGTCTTTTTTTTTTGTATTAACCACATTATAAGCCTTAAAGCTAATCAAATGTCTTATCCCAACCTTAAAGCTAGTAGAGCATTTATTGATTGTGGATGCATAAAAGTATATGTGTGGAGGTGTGAATATATATGGTTGGTTATATTTGTCGAAATGTCATTTTATGTCTTAAAAAAGAGCATCAATATTGATGTAGTTTCTTTCAAAAAAATAAATAAATAAAAGAAAAAGAGAAAAACAAATGAAAAATAAAATATATATGTTTAAATAAAAGTTTCAAGGAGGAAATGCAATTGTTTTGCAAAGTTATTTGTGATTAGTTTCTCCTTTTAAAGTTACATGGAACGGATGACTTAAGCATGATACATATGAGATAGATGTTGTTTTGAAGGATCACTCCTTATAGTTTGAATGTATTGTTATCATCGATTTTTATAAGTGATACATGTTAATTGGTTTTGATTTATCTGGTTGATGGTGTGAGGGCTTGAATCTAAGATATGGAATATAGTTTTTACATCCGTTATAGTTGATGGTACCCAGTTTTGAGTGAATGTTAGCTTTTGCGCTTAATATTTAATTGAGTGTTTTCTTGTTTCACTAGCTTTGATAGCTTTTGCACTGCACTATCCAAATATATCTCATCTTAACCCTTACCCAAATTATAACCTTAAAAAGGCCTTTGCTTCATGAATATGTTTGTGAATCCTAGTGGCAGAGAAATGAAATGATAAGCAAAGTCGTGGAATGTCTTGATTATGTATGGTATATGAATGTACCTATAGATCTATCTTATTTACACACATTTTTCCAAGTCTAACACTAGATTGCTTAGTTTCTAAAGGTAATGATTATTGATTGATCATGAGTAAAAGAATTTAATGTTCAATTCTGTCCATAGTTTTGAAAGTTATTCATCTTTTCTTATTTTTTCCAAAGGACAGTTAAAAGCTAAGAGTGGGGGAATTTGATGTATGCTTAATTGTATATACAGTCACTCCTTAACACTCAATGATTATTATTGCTAATTGCTTAAGGTGTTCATTTTAGTTCATATTTCGTATTAGGTACAATTTGGAAATTCAAGAGCTAAAATGAGTTAAAAGCTTTTTCCCTAAGATGCTTATCTTGATTCCAAACTTATTTGTCTTTGTGGAATAAGAAAAAAATGGATTAGAATGAAGATGGAGCAAGAAAATGAAAGAAATGAAGAATTCACCATGCATTGGAACATGCACGGCCTTCCACCCAATTGCCAAGTTGTGCACAATTTCAATGGTGATGCACGATTGGATGCACAACCGTGCACCCAAATGTGCATCTTCCTAAACCCAATTTTTTTCATATAAAGCAACGTTTGAGCAGCTAAAAAGGCGATGGATCAATTTTGGAACAAAAGGGCTGACAAAACTCCTACTTTTTGGTCATTTATTAAGGGCTAATCTTCCTTCTTCCAGTTCAAAGGGGAAAATTAAAGTTAAGGATCACATTTAGGCATATCTTTATTGTGTAATGTTGAATCATTCTCTTTTTAGGAATTGTTTATGTTATTCTATGTCTATTGATTTGGGTATTTGTATAACGATGATCTGAATGCATTCATTAGATTGTTTTTATCAAAATCCATTGCTAGAATCTTGAATACAATATGTAATCATCATGTTTTCGATTCATTTGTGGCAATTAATGGTGTTGAATCATTAGGAATATGCAGCCTTAGTTAAATGGTCTAAGTTTATGTGGTTGTTGTCTTGACTAATCTATTTTCCTAACCCACAATGCGACTATCCTATTAAATCTATAGAGCTTTTCCTAGCTTGTTTGATAGTTAGGTTTAGTTAAAGAGCTTGTTTTAACTAAATATAACCTAAGGGAAAACCGATGTTAACAAAGCTTATTGTTAATCCACGATTAATAGTTTTTAAGAGAGGTATGAGAATAAAAAGACAATGCAGTAGGCTTACTCATGTGTAAGCTGATATTGAATCGAGAACTAGATTCTAAATCCATTCATTACTTTTATCACGTTTTGATTGTTTACTTTAATTTTCTTTCGATAGTTTAATTTCACTTTATTTTCTTATTCAAAACCAAATCAAACCCCCTAACCTAAAAATTAATTTCTTTCATTGCAAAAGCTACACAAACACTCCTTGTGGATACAATCCTTACTCACTGCTACTATAAATCTTAGTGTGCAGAATTAGTTTTTATTTTCTAGTGAATTGCACAGATCAAGAATGAGTCATCACTTTAAAGGATATAAATTGCCCGCCGGTATAAGGAAGTTATAATAAATCAAGGAGGAGTTCAATGCTTTAAACATTAAAAGGTATAAGGACACTTAAGGTCCTCGTATATCAACTAAGGAAAAATTACTCAGTTACAGTTATTGCTATACTAGAATCTATTGAGCTCTTCAAAGCAAATGGAGGAGAAAAAAGGGCCATAAATGACTATATACAAGTAGTTAAGATCAACTGCTCCATTTTTAGGTAGAGATCAAGGCTTCGTTGGCTTTAGGGGATATGAAATAAATCAATGATTTTAAAAAGGAATTACAACATAATTTCATTGCTTTAAAAGTACAATGGAACTAAAGTCTCATCTTAAATTGAATTGTTAGAAAAAAAAACTTGCAATAGTTTTGATGGTCTTTTTGGATCCCCTCAAACTAATGTATCTTCCATAAAATTGATCTAATCTATTATTCATAATATAATCTCTCCAATTGATGTTAATTATCTATGAAGATCTACCCTTCCTATAAAAGTTGCTAACTAAGGACAAATTACCCTACCTATACACCCCCAATCACTATTCTCTATGCATCGATGCTAACGAATCCATAGACCACTTGTTCTTTGACTATCCATTCTCTAAAAAAATTTGGGACCAATGCCTCACCCACTTCCATTTGCCCATCCTTAACTAATCTACCCTTTCAACAATCCTCTCCTGGTATAGAAGTGACTCCAATACTGAACTTTCGGCCTTACCTTATTTCCCTCTCCTACTATCCACTACCATGTACCTAATCTGGACTGAACATAATGCAAGAACCTTCAAGAATGAAACCATGGATGTGGAGCGATTGTATCTCGGAGTAATCTCCTACGTTAGGGAACTTCTCAGCCTATTCACCGAGAGGAGGTAATTATATTATTATTGGTTTTCATTAACGTTACAGGTTGGGCTCCCAGTCTATCCGCGAACAAATTCGAAGGATCAACTCTGTCACTTCCTCGTGGCAACCTTCTTCATGGACATACTATCATCGGTTACTCCAGTCGTCTCCGATGACGGCCGGCCATGTGGGAAAAGGATGCTTTAAATTCCTTATCTCATTGGTTTGCCTCTTGTGGATTGAGTTTCAGCTAGCTTAGGCTTCCCCTATTAATTCCTCTTTGGTTCGATTCTAGTTGCATTTTGTATTCTGTTGCTGAGTAGTTGTGGGAGTTTCCCTATTTAGCTGCAGGAAGGTCTAGGAGTTGTGCTTGGTTTGTAGTGGGGCTTATTGCTATGTATAAGCTTATTGTGTCCTCCGAGGCACTTGTGTAAGAAATCATTGTATATATATTGGTTTCATTTATTAATTTTATCTTACTTACCAAAAAAAATATCTATGAAAAAGGTGGAGAAAGCCCTCTTTTCTCTTCATCCTAATAAGGCTCTAAGAGTAGATGGCCTTAATGCCATTTTCTTATAAAAATCTTCGCACTTTTGTTGAAGAATTTAGTGATTAAGGCTATCTTTTAATTCTTTGATAAAGAATGTTTGTTTAATGAAGTTAATAAAACTTATATCACCTTAACATCTAAGTAATTTATGAAAGAGGTGGAGAAAGCTCTCTTTTCTCTTCATCCTAATAAGGCTCTAAGAGTAGATGGCCTTAATGCCATTTTCTTATAAAAATCTTCGCACCTTTGTTGAAGAATTTAGTGATTGAGGCTATCTTTTAATTATTTGATAAAGAATGTTTGCTTAATGAAGTTAATAGAACTTATATCACCTTAACATCTAAGTAATCTAACCCAAGCTCATTCAAATATTTCAAACCTGTATCTTATAGCAATACCATCTACAAAATTATTACAAAGATTCTTATTTCAAAACTTTAAGTAATACTTTACTCATTAGTCTGGCAAGCATAGAATGCATTCATTTTAACAAAACATATTGGTGACAATGTGTTATTGGCTCAACAACTCTTTAAGAGTTACAATAAGAAGCATTATTTTAAGATTTGTGCCATTAAAGTGGATTTTAACAAGGCCTTTGATTCTATAGGTTCATCATATATACTTTTTATACTTTCAGTTTTTCCCTTTGATTTATTCATTGGATCACTTAATGCATCACAATTAATTTTTTTATTGTATGTTAGTTAATGATGAGCCTATTGAGTTCTATAATGGAGCTGAAGGACTAAGGCAAAGAGACCTACTATTCCTATATTTATTTAAACTTGCTATGGAGACACTCGATAAACTTACCAGTTAAGTGACAAGTAAAGAGTAGAGATTCAAGTACCATTTCAAATGCAAACAACTCAAGATTCAAACTCTTGTTTCTGCTAATGATATGTTAATGCTAACTAGCACAAATTATAGCTCCGTTTGTGCTCTAATGAATGCCAAACAATGTTTCAAAGATATGTTAATGTTATAAATGAATAAAAACAAAAATTTTTGTTACTTCATAGTCTTCAGGGATTATTAGCATTACTAGTTTGCAAATCAAGAAATTTCCTTTCACTTACCTTAGAGTAACTATATTATATAAAAATCCTTCTTATAGAGAATTCTTCCCACCAATAGAGAAAATTAAGAAGATAATGAATAGTTATTGTAGCAAAAGCCTTTCTTATACAAGTAAAGTTCAATTAATGAATGCTATTATGAATTTGACGCATTTTTATTAGTCCCCTTTTATTGTTTTTACTAAATATTTAGTGAAAACCATTGAAAGGATTTGCAAGATTTTTTTATGGTGTGATATCACATCAAGTAGTTATGAAGTAAAGGTGAAATGGATGTTGTATTCTTGCTTAGAAGGGAAGTCTTAAAGTTCTCTCTATCAATCCTAGTAATAGAATTCACATAGAAAGAAGATTATGGACGATATTAAAACTTAAGCAATAACTTTGGGTTAAATGGGTGTATTCCCATTACTTAAATACTAATAACTTTTGTTTAGTTGCTTCAAAGTGTAGCACCTTGTGGACTATGCCTAATATATTTAAGATGAGGGACTAGAAGATGTTATTAGTTCAAAAGAACTTATGCAACAATGCTTTTGCTAGTTTTTGGTAAGATAATTGGAGTTATTTAGAGCCTTTAGTTAATGATTCATAAATCTCACCTATTTATAGCACAATTCCACAATGGACAACTATGTTATACAATCATGTTTATAACCTCTCTCATGCTATTAGGGATGAGCTACTCGGGATTACCCCATTTTTAATCCCTCATCTAACATTATTGATAAGTATGTTTAGTTAAAACACTCTTCAAGAATTGTTACTAACAAGTCTTGTCGAGATTATATAAGGAATAAGGGTCCCATAATATAATGGTAAAAAATTGCTTAGTTTAAATAAGCTTCTGTGAGAAACTCCTGCTTCTTATAACTAACATTCACTGAAAAGCTTACTACCAAGGATAAGCTTCATGCTTCAACTACCACCGATTCCATTTACCCTCTATGTTAATAAGATCCTATGATACATTTATTCTTTTAATGTGATTTTATCAAAGCAATATGACAAATGATACTTGGACTAATCAATATTAATTGTCCAGTCACCACTTGACTTCTATTGTTAGATGGATAATAAGGATGTTGTGGATAAATAAGAATGACTTTATTAACTTGAAAAATTATCTTTAGTGCTATCATTTACTTGCTTTAGTGAGAGTTTTTAAGGCCAACGTATATCAAATCAAGGGATATTTCATGAGATAGTGATGCATAGTAAAGAATTTAATAAATTAGCTCATTCTCTAGCTAATCCTTGATGTATATTCAACTTAAAAGTAGGTTTTGAATTTTTGGAATTCTGTAGTAAAATATCAAATGTTTTGTGTTCATTTGTTAATTAAGATTGGGTTTTAAAATGCTTTGTTAAATATTGGTTTATACCTTATTGACATTAATTCATTACTTTCCTTTTAAAAAAACAAATATATTTTTTTGTCTAAATAAAATAGAAACCAAAAGCTATAACAAAAAAACAATGAAACCAAACCAAAAGTTGGTTTCTTTATTTTAATTGAAATGTTCTTAGTATAGTATGTCTGAGCATTAGTTTGAGGATTATAAAGCTACAGGGACAGTGGAGTCCCTATTAAGTGTTTATATGATTAAGAGTGTAAAATTATATTAGTACCAATAAATTTATTTTGAAAATTCTTTGTGACATATTATTGGTGATCATCTGTGGTCATTACTTACAAATTACAAAAAGGAGATAACGAGTGTTAAAAATAGTAAAGGCAATTTCTTTTCCTTCTATCTCTATAGAAGATTTTTTATTATTTTCAAAAAAAAATTTATAAAAGGTAATTCATTCAATGAAAGGGCAGTGTTACATAAGATCCATAAAATTAAGAAACTATCCTTAGGAGGCTAGCTCTATAAAGGATTCAATAGCTCAACCAATGTGTACCTCAAATTGGGAAATTAATTAACTATGTTTGCTACAATGATAGTTATGGAACATACTTGTTATAGTAGCTAAAGCCCTTCCATGTCCTTGTTAAAGCTTTGGCAATGGTTCAACTCAGGATAATTTCCACTCTAATGATGCTTTATGGCTGAATTTGTGCTTATGCTTATATGAAAAAATGGGCAATATGATTTGATCTAGAATGATCCTTGAGTTTTACTGTGGTGTGTTTGTGATGGACTTAAAAATTGTATTGTTCCTCTCAACCCAAATACCTACTACAAGGTAAGCTAAAACTGTGAATATTATCTATGTGTCTTGCTCTTGTGAACGTTTGAGATGAACATTCCACTCAATGATGTCAGACAAAGTTGTAGGTAGGTTATAAACTTCACATATAACTATTATATCCTTTCATATTTGTTTTGAGTAGGATGGAGAAGAAAATACGATTTTAGGATTCTACTTGAGTTTTACACATAGTGCACTAATTAAAAATCTATAGGAAACTTCCAATTATGTCTAATTTAGCAAGCTTTAGTCTAAATCCTTGTCAAAGAACATAATCATGTATAAGACTAAATTCTTTACCCCATACCATATGATACCATTGCACCTAGAGATGTTCCTCTCTATAGATAATTTTAGCTGAGGAAGTCGAGAATTGACCTAATCTCTCTAGCTTCTATAAGATTTTGTTTGCTTGCCTAGTTAAATTGAAGCTGGATAATAGTTGAATGTTATTGGAAGAGGAGTTTCTATTGGAGAAGTGATGCAATGTAGCTAAACCATGAGCAACATTGACAACTAGACTGATGGAGTTCTTAAACAAGTGATGTTCAGGGATGGCGTAAAGATGATCTTGATTAAACCATGGATCAAACTAAAAGTTAAAATTTTCTCCATTTCTAACTTAGTAGCTATATTATGACCTAAGCTTATCTATGATCTTGCCAATATACCTAATCAAAATAAATGCATTATTGGGAACTTTTAAATGACAAATGGATTTCTCTTTTATATAGCGCATTGACCCATTTCGCTCATAAGGATTACCTGTCTTGTATCAGTCTCCACAATTTTTGGTGAGAATAGTTAGGTTCATTAGTTTAGATGTTAAAAGTATGGACAGATTTTCCTGACTTATCTTCCTTAATTATCTCTAACCACTCCTCTACTTCCTCCTCTAGGATGGAGACTTCTTCTTCTTTTACGTCTGCCACGTCTGTTATATTTTCATCCTCCTTTATAATAACAGCAGTTACCTCCTCATTTTCTTGGAATGCTTCTTTATTTATGAAGCCAACCTTCATCTTTTCTTCACTCTATTATGTTAATAAGATCAAATAATATTTTGTGTTATACTCAAGACATTCAAGTGAAGAAATTCTTTCTTCAAATTCACATCGGCTAGCTTTAAGTGTGGCAAGGTATTTTATTAATTTATCTATGATATTTGCTTGCTCTTCCTCTTTTCTTATACTGGGAAATCTCTTTCTCTACTAAGGGTGATTGTCATTCCACATTCTATAAGGTTTATTTCAATAGCACTAAACAAACTCCCTTGGATCTCATCAAATAATATCTCCATTAGCTGGTTCATCTGATTCACCAAATTTTATATATGAGTCTCTATTTCTTGATGTTTCATGATTGATTCTAAATAAAATCAGCCATCATATCTTGCAGATTTAGCTTGCTAATTGAAGGCACTAGTGTTGTAAATATTCAGCTGGAGCATAATCTTTCTATCCATAAGTGTAAGTGCTACTCCATTCTAAATTTTAACTATTCCTGTATAATGCACCATGAGGTTGATTGTATATGTTCGGTCGCTCCTATATATAAGTTACTGCTTGACATTTATGATCGTAGTGATAACTCCCACCAATTTCACGATATAGCTTAGAAATCAGTGAAGCTTTCAAAAATATATGAGAACACCGCTCTCCTATATGGTGATATTAGAGATTATGAAGAAGTATTCTGGCTCCCATAAAAGAATTATCTGTTCCATCCTTCCATTCTAAGTTGTGACTACGAAAATGAATTTTAATTCCTCCCATAAATGCAAGATTAAGTAGAGAATTTCAAAAGATAATTAAATGAACAAACCCCAATTACAATAAAATACAATAACTTGAATTAGATCCACATGCCTAATAACAACTTGCTTGGACTTTTTTTAATTAATGCCTAGGGTTTATTAGTGTCTTCACCTTCCAAGTTGTAGATAAAATGCAAACATTATTAGCTTCAATAGTATCACTTAATTAATGTTTGGAAAGATGAGATAAACATTAAAAAATTGAAGTTGTATCACTTGCATTTAGCGTCTGCAACCTTGTCATTGGATTTGTGTATATCCCCACCCCTTCCATCTGTTTCTTAAACTTGATATTTGCTTCATTTTGAAGAGAAGATTATTTGACTGCGTTAGAACCTAATATTGATAATAGTGAAAAAGATAAAATTAGTATCAAATTTCCAGCAATATTAAAAAAATATTAATTATACCAAAGAAAAGAAAATTTAACTCTTTAAAGGGAAAAAAAAAGAGCAACCATGGCATTCAATGCCTGCAAGTTGATTAATTTCTCAAGTTCACGAGGAACAACTCTTTGCAAAAAATGACATACAAATCAGCAGCCAAAGGTACTGCGTATAGACTATAAATGTAAACTATCATTTCATCATCATCACCATCATCATCATCATCATCACCCAGTCTGAAATCCCGTAATTAAGCAGGGTCTAAGGATGTCCGATAGTAAGCAGCCTTACCCCTACATAGTAGAGAGGCTATTTTCGATGGATCCGCAAGCAAATGGTATACTAAAAACAATACATGAAGAAAGAAAAAAGATGGGAAATACCTGAAGGAGGACAGAAGCCGTGAGAACCTAGTAGTATACATAGTCCATCCCTCTTTGTCGCTCACTAAGTAAGGGGATTAGGTAACTGGAACAGTTAATCCTTTACCCTTATCCGATCCTGCCAAACTTTTCTATTCTGAGCAATCACCTCATTAAGGGCTAACTCTGACATATCCGCCTTGATCACTTCCCGCCAATTCTTGTATGACCTCCCTCTCCTCCTCTTATAGTCACTATGTATGATGCCCTCACAGCTTCGTACCGGAGCATCGGAGGGCCTTCTCCGCACATGCCCATACCACCTAAGCTTAGTCTCTCTCAACTTGTCTGCAAAGCTGGTTACTCGTAGTCTCACTCTCACCACCCAGTTCCTAACTTTATCTCTCCTGGAAAAACCATACATCCACCTAAGCATACGCATTTCTGCTACCAACAACTGTCTGATATGTCTACGGTTAGGAGGCCAACACTCCACCCCATATAACATGGTTGGATGAATTACCGGTTGGATGTTGTACACAAATTGTGGATGTAAACCACAATTTGTTTTCACTAAAAAATTCCAAAACAAAGCAGCACACTTCACCAACCAAATCATATATGAAGGATGAGGAAATTTTATAATTATTTATAAATTGGAGATTCTTGGGAAAAGTAATATTAGTTAAAAAAATATGAATGATTGAGTCTTCAATAATAGAAAAAAAGGGAAGAATTTGATTTTCAACAAAAATGAGATTATGCTTTTAACTTATACTAGTAGCAATGCCCTTCAGATTGAACTTTGATCGTAATTGAAGAATGAGCTGTGCAACTTGTGGAGCATAAAGACTTGTCAAGAAAACAAAAAGTTCAGCGACATGTGTTGAACTTTTGAGAAATTGTAGACTTCTTAAGTTTCCAACTAACATATATATGAAATTGTGTTGATTGAACTGGAGTGTACTTGCATAGCTTTCACCAGTGATGTAGAAATCTCTGCTCTTATATTTTGGATATCTGTCAAACCAGTTCTGTAAGAACACTAGATTGTCTTGGGCTGAAACGAAAGCCAATTTAGAGTATCTGTCAGATTTAAGGCGCCATGATTTTTTGATTAAAATTGATAAAGAAAGAGTGTCAGGTTGGGATTTGTTGAAACCTGTGATATAGGCAGACACATAGCTGTAGAACGATGTATTTTCTAAATTAGAGAAACGAACCCCTGTAGGTGAAATGAGAGGTGAAAGGATTAACTAATTGTGGAGTTTTGATTCTCTTAAAACCCGAACCGGAATTGTTAATATCACGTTTGTTCATGTCGTCGACGAGTCGTTTGTGCTTTACAATCTCACCGACGCAATTGACATTGTGTGTTCCATAAGTGGGGCTTGACAACGCCCAATGGAGCTCAGATTAAAAGATGGTGTGCATAGTTTTTGATCCACGTCATCAGTGGGCTGCAATTCTTGTCAATGTAATAGGGTTGATGATCATGATAGGAGTCTCAAGTACAATGATGTACCATATTTTGAATTGAGGATGATAAGAAAAGTTAAGATGAAATAGAATCAATCAATAGGATTACTCGAAACATATCAATGCTTGATTCTGATCCTAAAGGAAACCCAATTTATTCAATTTGATCTATATCGTAACTATGTTTTCTTTCTCTAAAAATTCTTAAATAAGTGATAAGTGTTATAAAAGATAGAAATAATATGGTGTGCCACTAATTGTTAATACACCACTTAATTGTTAATGCACCACTTAATT
>JANTPM010000005.1:23656302-23667792 GCA_025434745.1 Erythroxylum divaricatum | reverse complement strand
TTATTAAGATTTTTGAAAGCATGGTTGATGTAAACAGTAAACTAGTAAAGTATACAGTATAACTGTATAATATATCAGTATGGACTATTTTGTAATTTTTAAAAAATTTAGGGACTATTTTATAAATTTAAAAAATATCTCAAAACGATACCCAATACCGACCGATACCGGTACAGTTCTGTTTTAGAGCTTAATCTGATACCGAATCCGGTACGATATTCATAACATTTATTTCAATACATCTACTGTCTGCTTCAGAGACCAATGCGATTTATAATTTTGAGTACACAAATGTTGCAATTCTAGTGACCGGAAGACCTTCATGGCCCAAGGTGGCCTTAGACACTGTTATGCCTCTGTACCCATAATTCTCTGTATCCTACACATAATTTAACTATTTAACTATATTTCGGTCAATTAAAAAGGAAATCAAACTCTCATAAGGAATTAATATCACGCTTAGCCCCGTTTAAGCCTAACAAACTTTTGTCCAAATTCCCATCGACAAAGACTACATAGATTAAGAAAGAAGCTAGTACGTTACAAGCCAGTCCACTGACAATAACTTCATTTGAACCAATTGTTGGATAGATATTGCACATTCCACCACAACAGCAGACTACCTTAATTTTATTCAGAGTTAAGAAGCATGGACAACGGAGAAAGATAAATCCAGCACAAACAGCAGTAAAGTTGGAAATAACTATGCCAAGACTAGTAGAAATGGGAGTAAGGTCAGGAAATAGCTGAGAACAACATGTTTCATTATTGGTAGCGTATCTTCCAGGCAATATATACCGCCGCTGGAAAATCAAAAGTAGGAGAACTTGGATTTCTCATCGACCTGTTCCTGTATCTAAATAACATAATCAGACCAATCACAGATATGTGAAGTGTGGTCCATGGTAAAACTAGGAATTTTTTCAAGCCTTACTGGATTTTTCTTGCCACCAATCAACCTAGCTGGGTTGCCAACGGCAGTGGTCCTCGGTGGGACTTCATTTAACACGAGTGAACCAGCACCAATTTTGGCACCGTCACCAATCTTAATATTACCCAAGATACAAGTCCCAGCTCCAATCAACACACCATCACCGATCTTTGGATGCCTATCACCACAAACCTTGCCAGTGCCCCCTAATGTGACATTGTGCAAAATTGACACATTGTTCCCAATCACCGCTGTTTCTCCTACAACTACTCCCGTTGCGTGATCAAGCAAAATCCCTCTTCCAATCTTTGCTCCTGGATGAATATCAACTGCAAACACTTCCGAAACTCTGTTCTGTATTAGCAAAGCCAACAATTTTCTTCCTTGATTCCACAATTTGTGAGCTATTCTATGCGCTTCACATGCTAAAAACCCTTTAAAATTCAAGAAACAGTGCACGTAGCTTATACATGCTGGATCTCTCTGCTTTACAGCTCTTAAATCCTCCTTCACAGTCCTGATGATCTCTTCGCTCTCTTCAAGAACTCCAACAAAAATATCAAACAGAGAACTACTGGGAAGGCTAGAATTACTCAGCTTTATCGAAAGATGATTCGCCAACGCCCGTTCCAGGGATTTCTGAGACAAAATCGATGCGTAGTAATAACCCGACAATATTGGCTCCTGCTCAACATCTGACTTGGCTTCTTCTTGCATTTTGAGCCATGGGTCAGCTTTCTCTTCCTTTTCTCGATCAAGACCATCAACGAACGCGCACGTCTGCTTGATTTTGGATTGATTCTTGGTAAAGGGTACGCAAGAAACACGGTCAGAGCAGCTGGGTCGGCAAAAATTGACGTAGTTCAAGGCATGATCATCGGGTTGAGACCTTTTTGTATCCCGAGAAAGTTGGGAGGTGTCTGATATAGAAGTGTCAACACAGGTAGCCATGAAAGAAATAGAATTAGGACGTTTGGAGGATGGAGAGAAGATAACAAGTCGTGGTTGAGAGAAGAGATGTCTGTTGAGTAAGAAAGGAGGAGAAAATGATTTATATAGAGGAGGAGCTGCGCCTGGTACTTTCATGGGAAATGAGAGATTTCTTGGAGAGGTGATTTAGAGGATAAGAAAACTGATTTTCTTTAGTATATGATTTCTCAAATAACTGTCAGGTGCTTTAAATTTCCAAGAAAAAGAAGATAAATGAATAAAAGGACTACCAGTACCATACATTAAAAATTCATATAAACACGGAAACTTGATTTCCAAGTTACACTGGCTGGAGAGAAATGGAATAATGAGTGAGGGTAAAGTTAAAATAATTGACACACGGACAGAGCAGTGACGTTCGCGATGACGCGTCTGGTGGCTTGTGACTTTGGTTTTTCACCGTTACGCCATTTCATTGACTGACTTCAATGATTGTGGTTGTGGAAGAGGTTATGTAATCAGTTACGTAAGGAACAGCGCCCCGCCCCAAAACGCCTGCGTTTTCACCACGCAACCATCCATTTCAATAGGATCCACTTTGACCTTCCACACTTGCTTCCTGGGCAGAGCTACACGTCCGTCTTCCCTTGACAGAACGTGCTTTGCTTCTGGACATCATATAATATTGTATTCTCGTACCAAGACCTTGACTGCTGTGATTTACAAAGTTATACAACAGATTTTTGCCTCAACACTCTTCGTGATTACGTTGCTGCATATGTTCTTACACTGACAGATAAAAACAAAACCAAAGTTACATTATCCATGGCACCAGTTATCGGATGCTGAACTCATTTGCTGGATGGACAGCAGTAATAACAAGGATGAGCATACAGTGGAGTTTACCTTTAGAGGAAAACTTTGACTCAATGACTTCTTTCTGTAAAGAAACGAAAACAGAAACTAAATCATTTTGTATAGAGAAAGAAGCTCACTTCTGACCTCACAAAGTGCTAATTAAAAAGAGGAACAAAGATTCTGAGAAAAGAAGTGAGCTTTACTTGAGGTAGATCCTAACTTTGTTAGGGAACCACTCAAAGTGAGCGTCCACTATGGTCGGAATTGATAGGTCTCCACTACTCCAATGTTGCTTTTGATTTTTGTCTCTACCACCAGCCAATAGCTGCCTCTTCAAAATTCCAATAATTAGTAAGCTCTTTCATTGTATTCGCTAATTTTAAGAAACTTGGCTTTCGTACAACATAATTTTTAATAATTAATATTATCATATATTTCTTTGAGTATATTCTTATTCAACTTTTTTTATTTAATAGGACATTCCTTCATTGCAAAAAGTATATGAATAATTCAATTGTAACTCAAAAGTGTGTTTTATATTTTATTATTTTTATCATAATACAATTTTTACTTTAACACATCAAAAATTTTAATTTAAATCTTAAAAGTTTTTAAAACATCCAAAATAGATTTGAACCAGACAAAAGATTAACCCAAGTTAAAATTTTCATCATTTATGTGTCGATGTTATCACTAATGTTTATTTTAAATTATTTCTAAAATTAATTAAAATATTAATTTAATTATTTTTATCTTAATTATATTAATTAAAATTTTAACTAAAATCCCTAATATAATTTATTTCAATTTAGGAAATTATTTTCAAGATTATTGTGAAACTCAACCTTACACAAAATCCCTAATTAAGCTATGTCTCAATAATTAAGTAGTTTTCAAACTTACATAGAACCACTAAAGTGATAATAAAGTAGTTATAATTGTTGAGTTGTTTGCTAATGTTGCTACGAATGTGATAAATCAAATATATGCAAGAGAGGATGAATTATGTGTGATTTATAAAAATTTTGCAATTTTTTCCAATTTGTATAATAAATAGATCCTAGTTAATAAATAAAAACAATAGAAACATGTCAGATGATAAAGTCTTTTAAACGACAAGAGCCTCTTAAAAGATACAAACCTTTTGTAGGATAGGACCCTACTTAAATGAAAAGAACTTATTGAATAATGAATCCTGTTAAAACAGTTTTAAAACAAAATGTGCCTATTAAAACTGAAAGGAATCATCAACAAGTTGAAAACAGAAGGGATCTATTATAAAAGTGAAGGAGCTTCTTGTTGAAATGAACACACACAATATAATGCAGAAATATAAAAGATAATGAAAGAGAGAGATTTACTTGCATCTTTAGTCAACTGGATAGACTTAAATCTGAGTAATTTCGATGTTATCTTTGCCAAAAATCTTCCAGTAATCACATGGCTAATATGCGACTTTCATAATTAGTAGCATCCTTTCAGATAAACCATTTCTAATAAGGTAAGTTCATAATGAAGGTTCCTGCAAGAAAAAAAATGTATTTCTTATGATATTATTTCATTTGGAGAATTAGATTTTAATTATACAAGCAAATAAATCCAATTTAAATTTTGAAATATTGTATAGTTATCATCAAAATAGTTAATCATAAACCTTAAGCTAGCAATCTTCCTTTTATAAGAAAGGAACCTATCATTTATATATCACAAATTTTCACAATTTTAACATCAGAATCAATCACATATATAATTAAGGCAGCATTGAGAAATATGCAAAAAATATATCCACATAAACTCTCTCCCTTTGTCGTTATAAATAATAATAAAGTATAGAGAGGAAGTGAAATAAAAAGAATGAAATAGACAAAAAGAGTAAATATTACATCAAACAAAATCATTAGTATAAATAAGCCAATTAGAAAGCAAATAGCAATAAAGTTATTTAAGAGATTCAAGGATTCTTCTATGCAAAATCTGCATGTCAAGAAGTTTATTCTAAATGCTATATATTTGTTATCTCAATTGTTCTTGATTGACTTAAATATCCTTCAGTTGTTGTTCAAGATTTGCACTATTTTCATCTTAAGAAGTGACAGGAGTTTGTTAATCTGGAGCAAGTTCTAAGTTTTCTGCTACTCTTTCAGATCTTTTGTCTACCCAAATATTTGTTTTTCAATCTATTTCATCAAACATCATGGGAGGCACGATCCGCCCAGCAACCACCTTTCTTTTCTTGTACTGGATTTTACAACGAACTTCAGCTTTCACTAACTAAAACATTTTTTGAGGTATTGATGTCTTTCCTTTTTGTGTAGCTATTTTTATCTTCTTTGCCCTTTTTTCTTTAGAAATCATCTCTTTACGAAACAACTTATCAATAGTTTCTTCAGTCATATGCACTTTCCCTTCTTTATTTCTTACCTTTTTCCTTTTATGGATTCTTCTTCCTCTTACTTTTCAGCATCACGGTTTTCCTTTTTCTAGAAATGTTCTCGGCTTGCTTTGCAAGACTTCCTTTGGTTCATGCTTGTCTAATTAACCGAGAGTGTTCTTTATCTGAATTATCATCATTTATAACCTAGTGCACTTTTGATACTTGGAGCTTAGAGGAGATAGGTTCAGGAATATGAGCTTCACCATGATTATGAGTAAAAGTTAGAGTTTTCTTTTGTCCTTTTAATCTAGTTCATGCCATAGTAAGAGAGATGGATTAGTTATAGAATATTTGATATGAAAACAAAGAGTTAGAATGCAGAAAGCCAAGAGCAGTGCTTTAAATGACAATGAGGGTGAGTAGAGGAGAGAATTTTGTTTCTGGTATATTAGGCATTTCTTGAGCATTGATCTAATGTGAAGATGAACGAACGGTCATATGCTAATATAAGAAGTGTGATCGTTTGTGTATCTTCTGAAAAATCCATACAGCCGCTTATAAGAACTTCGTGCGTGTCTTTAAATGCAAGCTCTTTTCTTAACATGCAAAATCTATCTTTAGTGAGTGACTTGTTGACAATGTCAACTACTTGATTCGTAGTAGTAACATGCAAAAGATCAATGATTCCTTCTAAAATATGATCTCTAAGAAAATAATGTTTGATTTCTAAATGCTTAATCTTAGAATGATGCATAGGATTTTAAAAAATATATATAACACTCATATTTTCACATAATATAAGAATATGAGAAAAGTTTAGAGAAAAATTATGTAGTTGGTGGTTCATTAAAGATTTGAGCACAACAGCTAGCAGCTACTATGTATTCCGCTTCAGTCTTCGAAAGCGTTGTGTAATTTTGCTTCTATAACTAAGATACTAGACATCCTTTAAGAAATTGACAGTGACCACTTGTGTTTTTTCGATTGACCTTTTCACCTGCATAATCTGCATCATAATAGCCCACTATCTCAAATGAATCAATTTTTGATACCATAGTCCAAAATTCGTAGTTCCGTTAAGACATCGAAAGATTCATTTGATTACTTAAAGATGCCTTTCTTATGGATTTGATTAAAAGTGTGTGCAAAGACACATACTAAGCATAATGTTTGGTCTTGAGCTTGTACGATATAGTAGTGATCCAATCACCCTTTATATTTTGTCTTATCAGTAACTTTGCCTTCTTTGTCTTTATGAAGTTTAGTTCTGGTGTACATGGGAGTACCCATCGGTTTGACATGCTCAAAATGATATTTCTTGATGAGTTCCTTTGTGTATTTATCTTGGCTAATAAAGATTCCTTTTTCTATTTTCCTTATTTGTAATTCGAGAAAATTTGATAATTATCCCATCATGCTCATTTCAAACTCCCCCTGCATTAATTTTGAGAATTCTTCACAGAAGGATGGATTAGTAGCACCAAACATTATGTCATCAAAATATAGTTGCACTATGAGTAAATTATTCTCCTTTATTTTAATAGATAAGGTTTCATCAATCTTTGCTCCTTTAAAGTTATTCTCTAACAAAAAGTTGCTTAACCTATCTTACTATGCTCAAGGAGCCTGCTTTAAACCATATAGAGCTTTGGATAACTTCATCACATAATCCAGATGGTTTTCATCTTTAAAACCTATGGGTTGCTTAACAAATACTTCTTCATTAATGTAACCATTTAAGAATGCACTTTTAACATCCATTTGGATCAACTTGAAGTTTCTATAGAATACAAAGACAAGTAAAATTCTAATCAATTCCAATCTAACAACAGATGCATAAGTTTTATTAAAATCAATACCTTCCTGTTGATTGTAACTGTAAGTTACAAGTCTAGCTTTATTTCTTACCACTTTATCATTTTCGTTAAGTTTGTTTTGAAATACCAACCGAGTCCCAATGATTGACTTGTTTTAAGGATGAGGTACTAGATTCTAGACTTTGTTTTTATCAGATTGATTTTGTTCGCCTTTCATGGTTGAAACCCTATTTTCGTTAATAAGGGCCTCTTAAATGGTCTTTGATAGCCACAAAGTCTTTCTTAAATGATGATCTCAATCTTAGACTTTAGAGGGATCTCCCAGAATATATTAATGTGTATCAATACCTCTCCATTCTTTTAGTATTTTTCGTTACATAGGCTCCTGCTGAGATAAAAGAACCTGCTATGCTCTAGCTTTAAAGGGACTTTCTTGATTTTATAATTATGAAGGTATTATAGGTTAGATGTTCGTCATTATCTGAGTCAGTTGCTGTTGTCGAAGGTAGTGCTTCATCAAATACCACATGTATCAATTCTTCTATCTTCTTTGTTCTTTTGTTGTAAACTTTGAATCCTTACTATTGATACTATAGCCCATAAAAATAGCTTCATCTGATCTCTTATCAAACTTTCCAAGGTTTTCTTTTCCATTGTTTAGCACGAAACACTTACAGCCAAATGCTCGAAGGTAAGCAACATTTGGTTTTCTTTCTTTCCATAGCTCAAAGGGGGTCTTTTTCAAAATAAGTCTTATAAGACATCTGTTAAATACATAACATATCGTGGATACTGCTTTTACCTATATCTATGAGGTAATCAACTTTCACTTAACATAGTCCTAGCCATATCCAGTAAAGTTATGTTCTTTATCTCTACCACTCCATTTTGTTGAGGCATCTTTAAATAAGAGAAGTTGTGAGTTATACTACTGTTGTCACAGAATTCTTCAAACTTTTTGTTATCAAATTCTCCTTCATGATCATTTCAAATTAAAGTGATGCAGTGCCCTTCTTCTATTTGACTGTTTCTGCAAAACTTCTCAAACTCTTCAAAAGCATCATCCTTTTAACGAAAACCTTCTGTTCTAATCCCTTAGAATCTCTCTCTTAGTTTAGTAGTCCTCTTCTAGTTTAGAAGGCCCTTTATTTTTAGAAGGCTCCTCTCAGTGTAAAAGAGCAAGATTACATAAGTCCTAGAAAATAGGGAGTCATTAATGTAAACGTCTCAGTTTTTTCGAAAGTGCATGCGTAGATTAACAAATCTAAGTACGTGTCTGTCAGGGGATACGTAACCAATTAAATTTCCTCTTTTGGTCTATATGTCTACTCATCTTCTTACTTAGTATATCTAAGAAAACTTCCTTTGTTTTCTCATCTTTATCATTCTCATTCTCTTTGCGCCCTAACTCTCTACATTACCTCCTATTTTCTCTCTCAAACTTCACAAAGCTTACCTAAAATGGCAAGAACAAAATCAAAAGAACAGAAGAAATTTTTTGTCTTAAGTTCTTGCCATAACAAAACACCTTGTCATGAACAAACTTTTACTTCTGATTCTTCATCTTTGTCTTCTATTATAGGTTCTCTGGATATTACTATTGAACCTGCTTATCTCCTCAAACATCCAAACTTCAGAAATACTCAATTGAGAGACCTCAAAAGATAGGAAAAGAAAGATTGTTGCTCTGTTACCTCTAGATTATCCTGATTCCTTTTCAAATGACAAAGAAGAAAAATCGAAAAAGAATATACTTCTAATTCTGAAGAAGAAAAAGAAGAAGAAGAAAGAGGATAAGAAAAGAAAGAAGAAAATAAAGAAGAAGAAGAGACTTTTAGTAAGTGAGAGCCAATGAAAAATGTGAGATTCGACTTACCTATTCTCTCCCTACTTACTTTTACTCCAAAAACCTCTGAAATTCCTAAAAATGGTCCCAAAGAGAAGAAAGTGCCTGAAGAGCACTGGGTAATAAATGACGATGGTTCTGATATAGAAACTTCCAAGTTAGAAAGAAGACCACAGACCAACGGAATTGTTACAACACAAGTTCCACAAAAAGAAACTGTTGAAGCAAAAGAAACTGAAAAAGATGAGTCAAGAAAAAAAAAAGAGGAAAGAAAAGGCAAAGAGCCTATGGTTTAAGAAAACATTGAGGAAGCCATCATCAACGATGAGTTATTTATAGAACATGACCTGTTTGAAGAAATCCTTAGAGCAAAACAATCCAAGAAACTAATGGTCCATAAGAAAGGAAATTTGTCATCACAAATAAAATCTTTTCAATCAATGGAAGCTGAAACTCGTTATAGAATGGGGTACAAAAAGATAAAAGTGGTTGCTGGACACATTATGCCTCCTCACATGTTCAATAATATTGGTATTCCCCTCTCTACTTTCTTTGTGTTTATTGGGTGGGAAAATTTTTTAAAGTTGGATGATACAGTGTGTGATGAATTAGTCAGATGTTTTTACACACACATGTGAAAAGAAGAAATTGATGGAAAGATAGCCATCATATCTTAGGTGCAATAATGTGAGGGATTGATAACAGAGGATATATTGGGGAACATTTTGAACATAGCTCCTATAGGTAGGACTAACCTCCATTGCCATAAGTGGGACATTGTTGATCTTGATTTGGGAAAGGTTGTGAACTTCATATGTCTGCCTACTAAGAATGCCCATGAAGGGAGACCTATGTGTAGAAATTTGGACCTACTACCTAGATGCGTTGCATCAATATCGGCTACATCAATTTTTCTAAGAAGTAGCTCAGTAAAAAGATGTAGTCTCCTAGATACCTATGTGGTGTACAATCTACTAACAAAATGGATCTCCCAACAATGATTCTAAAGTTTATGGTGGAAAAGGGCAGCCATAGGAACACTACTAGAGGTCTGCCTTATGCAATGTTGTTAACCAAGATCTTCACATATTTTGACATTCCTTTTGACAATCTAACATGGTATAAGCCTAGTAAGTTTCATTTCTCTATCCCTTCCCAGTTCAGGTACAATCTCAAAGAAATAATTAGGCGGAGAAGAAAACAAAAAGAGTAGCAGACTCCTTGAGTCCTGCTTAAGAGTAAAGCTCTGAAAGGATACCAAAAATTATAGGTCCTTCTCCTGTCCAACATGCTCCTATCCCTCCTCAGGACATAAACTGTATGGATATTTTACAATTGCTGAGGGGCATTCTCACAAATCAGGATCAAATACATGAACAAATAGACAACCTTTAAAACCAAGTCCAGGATTTGCAAATTCTCCTTAAGAAATCTCCTCACTAATTGTGTCAATTTTTTTCGTTCTTTTTCTGACTTCCTCCCTATATACTCCTTTATTTTTATAATGACAAAGGGGTAGAGTTTAAATGAAATTTTTTTTCATATATGATGATATATTTCTAATGCATATTTCTCAATGTTGCTCAAATATATATGTGATTGATGATTGAAAATTGTGAAAATCTATGATATATAAACAATAAGTTCCTTTCTTAAGAGACAGACTCCTGCTAATTATGAGTAAACATATAAAAATCACAGGTATCTTTCAAAATCATTTATTATGTCTTTGAAATTTGAAAATATATCTACTATTGCTTATCATCATCAAAAAAGGGGAAATTGTTAGCTCAAAGTGTATATTTAACGATTTTGATGATAACTATATAATATTTCAAATTTTTAATTTGGATTTATTTACCTGTAAAATTAACAGTCTAATTCTCAAAAAGTAAATAAAATCATAAGAAATACGTTTTCTTTCTTGCGGGAACTTTCTTTAGGAGCTTACCTTGTTATAAATGATTTATTCGAAGGGATCCTACTAATTATGAAGGTCATATATTAGCTCCATGATTACTGGAAGATTTTTGGAAAAGATGATATTGAAGTTATTCAAGGTTAAATCCATCTAGTTGATTGAAGATGCGAGTAAAGCAATGATTAGTTGAAGAATTGACTATTTAAGGAAGAACAACAACACTTATAAAGCAGAAGGAACATATTCAAACTGTTGAAATATGTTAAACAACATCTATAATCTTGAAAATCCTATCATTAATATTGTGCTTTGAAAAGTGAAATCACTCTATCAAAAGAGAAATTGTTTTTTTTTTGTGAGTTTTTAGAAAATTGTTATACACTTTGAGTGTGAAAAGCTGAAGAACCTTGAAAAGTATGTACTTGTAAGCTTGGGGAGGCCCATCAAATTTAATACTTGGATTTTATAGTGAAACATTCAAGTTAGATACTTGAGGACTGGACGTAGGCTTAGGTTTTAAGTCGAACCAGTATAAATCTATTGCATCTTTCTTCTCTCTCTTCTCTTAACTTTTATATTTCCACATTATATTGTGTGTGTGTGTGTGTGTGTGTGTGTTCATTTTAGCAAGAGGCTCCTTCGCTGTTATAATAGGCTCCTTATGTTTTCAACTTATAAGAGGTTCCTTTCAGTTTTAACAAGGGCTTTTTGTTTTTAAATTATTTTAACAGGATCTATTTGTAAGTGATAAGTCGACTTACACATGTTCGGTACCGATAAGTCGACTTGTTCATTGGATAAGTCGACTTGTTC
>JANTPM010000005.1:23624237-23651634 GCA_025434745.1 Erythroxylum divaricatum | reverse complement strand
ACCTTACTTAAAAAAATTTCTGGATCCGCCCCTGAGTGGTGTCATCAAAGGGGTTGTAGTGTCCATAAGTATACAGTAGAGTTTTTGAGGTTAGTAGCTCGCAACCAATTGTCCGAATCTCAATCTCAACAAGCCTCATGCTACTTGAAAGGGTTCATATTGAATATAAGGGAGAAGATAGGAATCCAGATGGTGCTTACAGTGCAAGATATGAGAAATTTAGCTATGAAAGCTGAATCTGAATGAGAAGCAACGAGAGTTTAAGCGCTATACAGGTGAAAAAAGTCTAGGCAATAAAAGAAAAAAGGTGGTTGCTGCAACCCTACAAGGAGTAATGTTGGCAAGGGAAGCACTAATGGCAGAAGCTTAAACAAAGTAGCTCCAACAACTTCTAAACCTACCAATCTGTATACCAAACTAGCTCTATCAAAGTGTTTCAGGTGCAGCGAGCCATGACACAAATCTAATGAGTATCTAAAAAGGAGAGCAGTAAACATGGTGGAACAATAAGAAGAAGATGATGAAGAGGAAGCATGTGGGCTCGAAGGTGATGGTTGGGAATATCAAGGAGAAGAGGATGAGGAAACATATGTGTGGGTCTTCAGAAGACTAATGATATCCTGCAAGGATCTTGATGATTTGCAAAGACGTAAGGTCTTTTGTACGAGATGTTTAGTGTTAGGAAATTCATGTGAGTTGATCATTGATGGAAAGAATCAGGAAAATATTATAAGTGTAGCTACTGTGAAGAAGTAAAAGTTGACTACCGAGCTACATCCAGATCCTTATAGCATTGGGTGAATCAAGGAGGTTAGATAGATTCTGATTAAAGAATGGTGTAAAGTGATTTTTTCTATTGGAAAGTATCAGGATGAGAACTACTGTGACATAGTAGAGATGGATGCATGTCAGATTCTATTGAGAAGATCATGGCAGTTTGATATAGATGTGATGCATTCGGGAAGGAAAAATACATACCATTTTGTAAAAGATGACATAAAGTATACTTTAGTACCTATTAGTGGTATGAAGTCTCAAAGAAAGATCTAGAAGCCTTTGTTACAGGTAGAGAATAATCGAGACAAATTTATTAGTAAGATGAAGGTAGCAAAAGAGGTGCATCTGTTAATAGTTAAAGGGGAAAAACTAGTAACAAGCAAGATCGAGCCTATGGTACCTTAATTAGTGCAATCTATATTGGAGGAGTTTGTAGATGTGACTTCAGAGGACTTACCAAAGGGATTATCACCTATGCGTGATATCTAGCACTATATTATCTTAGTTCTAAGAGCCAGTTTGCCTAATCTGCCTCATTATAGGATAAGCCTAAAAGAGAATGAGATTCTACGGGAGAAAGTAGAGGAGTTGATAAGTAAAGGCCTTATTTGGGAGAGTATGAGTCCATGTGCAATGTCAGCATTACTTACACCGAAGAAAGACGGGAGTTAGAGGATGTGCATTAACAGTAGAGCAATCAATAAAATCATTATTGGCTATAAATTTCCTATTCCAAGACTTGATGATATGTTGGATCAGCTGAGTGGAGCTATTATTTTCTCTAAAATTGATCTTCGAAGTGGATACGATCAAATAAGAATAGGGGATGGAGATGAGTGGAAGACAACCTTCAAGATAAGTGATGACTTATATGAGTGATTGGTTATGCCTTTTAGATTATCCAACATACCTAGCACTTTTATGTGTTTTATGAACCAGGTGTTGCGACCTTTCATTGGTAAGTTTGTGATCATTTATTTTGATGATATTCTTATCTATAATAGATCTATTGAAGAGCATGTAGGACATTTAAGGCATGTCTTCGCGGCCTTAAGAGAAAATCAATCATATTCCAACTTGAAGAAATGCCTATTTATGTTGGAGAATTTGCTATTCCTTGGATATGTTGGGGGAAAAGATGGCATCCAAGTGGATGAAGATAAGTTGAAGGCCATTAGAAATTGGCCTACATCGAGAACCGTTGGAGAAGTGAGGAGGTTTCATGGTTTGGCAACGTTCTATAGGAGGTTTATTAATAATTTTAGAAACATTGTAGCTCCTATTACAAACTGTCTGAAGGAAGGAAAGTTTAGATGGGAAGAAGAGCAAGAACAAAGCTTCACTCTTATCAAGAAGAAACTATGTACACCACCAGTCTTAGCCTTACCAGAGTTTGAAAAGTTTTTTGAAGTGGAGTGCGATGCAAGTGGGATCGGTATCGGGGCAATATTATCCTAAGAAAAAAAAAGCCTATGGCATACTTCAGTGAGAAACTAAGCGAGGTAAGGAAAAAATGGGATACCTATGATAAGGAATTCTACACTATTGTGAGGGCTTTGAAGACATAGGAGCATTACTTAATTAGAAAGGAGTTTATTCTTTATACCAATCACTAAGCATTAAATTATTTGTGAAGTCAGAAGCAGTTGAGGACCAAGATGCATGCTAGATGGTCAGCTTAAATTGACAAGCTCCCCTATAAACTTGTCTATAAAGCTGGGAGAAATAATGTAGTTGTAGACGCGTTGAGTCAATGAGTAGCCATAATCAGAACGCTAACAGTTTAGATTGAAGGTTTCGAATACTTGAAAGACTTATATGTTGACGATGAAGACTTCAAAGGAATATGACAAACTTGTCAAGGAGGGAAGCCATATAAAGACTACCACATTCATGATGGGTTCTTTATGAGAAGTAACCAATTATGCCTCCCGCAGACATCAATAAGGGAGAAGGTAATTAGAGACTTACACGGAGAAGGGTTAGTTGAACACTTGGGCATAAACAAGACACTTGAGGAAGTACATAAAAGTCTTTTTTTTAGCCTAAATTGAGGAGAGACGTTGTTTCTATTGTTTCTAGGTGTCATATTTTCCAAACTTATAAAGGTTATGCATCAAACGTGAGTTTATTCATGTCATTACCTATGCCTGACAATATTTGGGAAGACCTTTACATGGACTTTGTACTAGGTTTACTAAGAACACAAAGGGGCATGGATTCAGAGTTCATGGTGGTTGACAGATTCTCTAAGATGGTGCACTTTTTACCATGTAAGAAGACAACATATGCAAAAAGCATTGCTAAACTGTTCTTCCGAGAGGTGGTGAGGCTCCATGGGGTTCCAAAATCAATTACATATGATAGAGACACTAAATTTTTGAGTCATTTCTTGAGAACTTTGTGGGTATGTTTAATTCATCCTTGAAGTATAGTAGCACAACTCACCCACAAATCGATGGATAGACTGAAGCGGTGAATAGGACTCTGGGTAATTTAGTGCGATATATTTGTCATGACAAGCTGAAGAATTAGGATTTTCTTATTGCATAAGCTGAGTTTGCCTACAACAATGTTATCCATAATTCTATCGGTCAATCTCCATTCTCCGTGGTTTACACTAAGATACCAAATCATGCACTAGACCTTATTCAGTTACCTAAACATGTTAACATCCATGTGAGTGCAACCAAGTTTGCTAAAGAAACCTAACAAGTACAAGTCAAAGTGAAGGAACGACTTCAAAAAGCTAATGCAATGTATAAGGCTAATGTGGACCCACATAGAAAGAATCAAGTGTTTGAGGTGAGAGATGTAGTAATGATGTTTTTGAACAAAAAACGGATTACTGAACATCACCATAAGTTGAAGGCCAAGAAGTATGGTCCATTCAAGATCGTAAAGAAAATTAATGGCAATGCATATGTCATTAAGTTACCTTCGTGGATGGGTATCAACCCAACATTTAATGTCACGGATATTTACCTGAAGTGCAAGTTAGGTTATCTAGAGCATAACTCGAGGTTGAGTTCTTTACAAGTGGAGGGGACTGGCGTGGAGCTTTAGATTAGGAAGTCTATTTATTTATTTATTTATTGTGTTCTACTTTTATTAGGTCTACAAGGACATTTTTATCCTTGTTATTAGGTTCTAAGTCATTATAACTCATATAAATACTTTTATTGTATTGCAGAAGAACCTTTTACCTATTTTCAATCAAAATACTCTATTTCTCTTAAGATTTTCGTCCACCTTTTGAGTTCTTTGTAGATCTTGGATTAGATCTACGTTTTCTATACTCTTAGATTAAAGTACTGTGTTTCTGCACTGCGTCAATTTCTTCATTCAAGAGATGTTGGTACTTGTCCCTACAACATGATAGTTACAATTCCATGGCACCTCTAAAAGGCCTTCATATATATTTTCACACAAAATAGAAAATGAAGTAGCAAATAGTATTCGGATTTGGGTGAGTTCAAAAAGAAAATTTGGAGCAAGAATCTGACAATTGATGAATGAGTTTTAGAGTGAATACAAATTCTAGTTGTTACTTCTTTAGAGTTCAAGTTTGTTCGGCTATGTTATTCAAGTTCTAAATATGTTAAAAGATAAAATAAGGATATCAACCATAGAAGTACTTCAGACATATTTGCTTAGTGAATTAGGACAATGCTCAAGAGTTTAAATTTTTTAGGTTTATAGTTGTCATAGTTTGATACCTTGTCAAGTTGGATCAATTTTGAAAAAACTTAGTTATACTTTTTCATCATGTGCTTCCATCTATACATACAATTCCTTTCACAACATACAAGATTAGTGTCTGATAAGAAAGAATAGCTGAAAATATACAAGATAATATCAACAATATATACCTAAGTTTCAAAATGAATATTCTAACATAAAAGTTATAGTTTAAATGAGTTCATATAGGCTAAGACATTCTTTTAAGAATAATTAATTGGTGAGAAATGATTTTAATTAAAAGTTAATAGAGTTTGTTAATTAAAAATGGGCAATTTAATTTAATATTGGATCTGACAAAGATTATTTGTTTTAAGTATATAAAACATTTTCTTAATTTGCTAAGTAAATATCTAATAAAAACTAAAAAAAGATTTTAAAAACTTAGACATAAAATTTATAAAAAGATGATGTTTGAAATAAAAATTTTAACTATTATTTATTTTTCATACCAAATATGCTAGGAATGTCACTTAAAAGCTAACCATTTATAAGTTCACTAACCTTTAAAATCAAAAGAAAAAAAAAAGTTTGTCAGTTTAAGAAATCGTAGTTAACATTATTAGCCATTTCACTTCCTAGTTCTCCATAACTACCCATCAACCACCCACCTTCTCCCAACACTAAGGTATAACTTTTAAACCTCAGATCATGGATTGAAACCCTTTTTTCTGGCCAACAAGCCTATATTCCTATGCAGCAGAAAACTTTCATGACAATAGAAAAAAGGCTATTCTTTTTCCAACACAATCCGTTACTTCCATTTCTTTACTTTCTCAAACTCAACCCACATCTTCTGAAATTGTTTAGTCACCTACTGACCTTTTATTCTCCAACACTATTCACTACTGCAGTCCATTTTCTCCCACGCTCCAGTATTTATTACACTCATTTCTTTCACAGTCTTTCAACTCCATATATTCCAACTCATGGCTTCCATTGTTTTACCTACAGGAAGTTATTACAAACCATAGACTTCTGGAGAACTTTGCATTCTTCTCCTATTAACTGTTGTACAGTTTGTCATTCTCTGTGTTTGTGACACACGTAAAGGGACACCCCACCAACGAACTCTCATGAACAGGAGAGGAGTGATCAGGGAAACTCGTGTTCTTTGTGGCTTTGCTCTGGTCTTCATGTTGTTCTCGAGTTCTTTTCAGTTGAGTTCGTCTCAAAATCAGACACACGGGAAGGATTTTATTAGTTGGGATGATATCAAGGTGGATGATCATGGAGCGAGACTGAGTGTTAGAGATGATATTAATGGAAACAGAGTAATTATAGTAGACCAAAATGGTCGAGGAGATTCATTAACAGTTCAAGGTGCAGTAGACATGGTAACAGATTATAACACACAAAGGGTGAAAATTTTTATCCTCCCTGGGATTTACAGGTTTGTAACGTGCATGTCTAAAACAGACTTCGATATTTTCACTGTCTGCTTCTCTCTATCTTTCTCTTAATTCGTGTATTTATTTGTTTCGTGTGTGTAAAATCATTACAGCAGAAGTGGAAAATAAATGTAGTTATGAAGTGTTGAGTAGTTGAGCTATATTATCGGGGTTAATGGGTTACAAATGATTACTACGTGGTTACTGTATGCAGTTATATGCTTAGGTCTGTGTCCTTTATGTAATCCTCATTTACCTTACCTCAAGGGAATATAACTTACTTGGACCCTATGTTATTATGTATTCTGTTAGCCCAAAGCTGCTTAAGTCGATGATTCATTTGCTGCTTATGTGACCAAGTTCCATGGAAATTAGGGAGAAGTTGATTGTGCCAATAACCAAGCCATATGTCTCATTAATTGGGAACGAAAGCCAAACTTCTCATACCGTAATTTCTTGGAGCAATAAAGCTTCTGATACGGATGACAAAGGGGTTCCACTTGGAACCTTCAGATCCGCATCAGTCACTATAGAATCTGATTACTTCTGCGCAAGTGGTATCACATTTGAGGTCAGATAGTAGTGGTGTTTGCTGCACAATTCAATTCGATACTATCCTTTACTGATTGGTAAGTTATGGGGTGATAACAGAATACAGTAGTAGCACATTCTGGAGGGATTGGAATGCAAGCAGTAGCGCTGAGAGTTTCTAGCAACAAGGCATTTTTCTATAAAGTAAGGGTCTTGGGATCGCAGGACACACTCCTAGATGAAAAAGGATCACACTACTTCTATCAGTGCCACATTCAGGGTAATGTGGATTTCATATTTGGCACAGCAAGGTCACTTTTTCAGGTAACACAAATCTATGCATTAAGTAAACGGGTATGAAATGGTCTCTCACGTTAATCAAATTCTGTGGCTCTTTAAACAGGATTGCAGCCTTCAATCAACTGCCAAAAGGGCAGGCGCAATCGCAGCTCACCACAGGGATTCACCAGATGATGACACAGGTTTCTCTTTTGTAGGTTGTGTGGTGAAAGGAACTGGCAAAATTCTTCTTGGAAGAGCTTGGGGAAACTATTCCAGAGTTATATATTCGTTCTGTGAAATTGGTGACATTATAACACCTACAGGATGGAGTGACTGGAACCGGCCTTACAGACAGAAGTAAGACATTCCTTTCGCTGACTTTGATAAACTAGATATATATAGAAAGAACTGAGAAAGATGAATGTAAGTACAGGACTGCAGTTTTTGCGGAGTATTCGTGCACCGGAAGAGGAGCTGATACAAGTCATCGCGTTCCATGGTTGAAGGCATTCACTTACGAGGAAGTTAGGCCATTTCTAGGCATGGAATTCATAGGGGGGCAGAAATGGCTCAGATTATAGTTTCTTCTTCATCATTTAAACATTTTTCATATTGCATCTTGTTTTTCTTTCTAACTTCATCATTTACGACCCTTTTAGAATCACTAGTGTATAGAGACCTAAGAACTTCCACTCTTTTCGCCAGGACTTGTCACAGCCTGATTGCAGAAACCAATTCAAACTGTCCTGGCTTAAATTAAAGACACGGAAGGCAATAGGGGCATGATTTTTTTATATTGTCCTCCAGAATTTACAGAAATATAATCTTTTTACATCAGCAAGAACAGTTGAAGCATATAATTGTCATGCAAAATATCAGTTGCAATACTTGGAACTACCAATATCAACACATACCTTTATGTAAACAATAAAAAGAGCTTTAAATTCCTTTGTCAAGAATCTATCTACAGTACAGATTCACACCTTAAGCTTTCTAATGCCCTTTTACGGATTCGCCATTAAAAGGGATACAGAAAAAAGAGTAATCTAGAGGAACCACTGAGGTTGACCAAGTTAAAAAAGAAACCTGGGAAAAGTTGCACAAAGCATGTTCATCTACCCGATGCCACCCAGTAGAGTTGGAAAACAATAAGAATTCCGACGTCTCGTGTTACTATATACAAACCATCTTCACCACATAATAAGACCTATGCCTATAAACTACAACTACTCACAAGGTAACCAATCCATGAGATTACGTCAAATAGGGCAGTGCAAGCATCTTAATTTGTCACTTCCCTGAGTTCTATAACTTTACAATTACTCACGGAACTGCCAATCATTTCCGGGTCTGACCTTCCTCCCTCTTCTTTGACATGTTCATCAGCTTCACATTCGTTATTATTTTCAACATCATCCACCTTATCACGATCAATGTTAGTAGCATTAACATTATCTTCATGACTTTTGTCATTTGAAGAGGAAGGGCCAGTACCCTCGTCACAGTCCATGTTTTCTAAAGGGAAGCCTGAACTGGTTTGCAGAGCAATATCAGGTCTAAGCTCTTCAACAGTGTCAAGTTTACATTTAGAATGAACATCAACGTTAGAGGTATCAAAACCATGAAAACTCATGTCCTCAAAAAATTTTGATGATGGAGGCATTTTGGCTTCCGGGCAAGGAGTTGTGGATATGATGGACAGCACATTTTCATCTTTTGCCTGAATATCGATCCACTGGTCTCCTACCCAATCTCTAGAAATCCTTAAATCCTTTTGTTGTACATTCAATATGAAGTTTTCACCTAATAAATGGTTGCCGATTGAACAAATTAGGAAGAAGATGAGAGAGTTAAAGAGACATCACAAACATGGAAAAATAATTAAAAGTGGATCAAAGAACACGCCAACCTGGAGAATAAACTTGCAGATTATGGTTGATGCTGTTACTAATGCCAACAACAATCCCCTCCCACCAGCCATCACTCCACCAAGCATCAACTGCTGATCCAATCTCAAAAGAAAGTTCTGATTCTACACTCAAGGGAGGGGCTGGTCGTATAGTTGAACGACCTAAGCATCTCATTCCAAGTTTATCTGGCACAGCTAATTTGAAAACCGGGACCCATTCCTAAAAATGATTTAGAAGTTATGATGGATAATTTGACAATGAGAAGTTTCATTTCAATTCCATCCTCTGACATGCTTCTACAAGTCTTGAAGGTCAGAGGGAAAGGTATTTTAATACAATATTTCATAAAGCCTGAGCATACCTCAAGATTGTTGCACTCATCTTCATCCTGCACATCATCATAACGGACCTTTATGTGTTTCTTGGACATTTGCAGGACAGTACACCTGAACCAGCAGCCTCGTATACCACTATCTTGGCACAGCAACTCAATTTTTTCATCAATCTTGAACGAGTTGTACCACCTTTCAGGCTTGACATGCTTGAGTGGAAGAAGTCTATTGCCTGAAAAACCATACCTCAGACTCCTGAATGAAGGCCCATTAGTTATCATCTGACCACCGGCAACCTGAATTCCAGCATGCTCAGTTAAAAATATTTCACGTCCTCTATCACTTCTAGCTCTCTTTGCACCTAACTTTACACATTCGGTTGGACTCGATTCTTCTTTATCTTCCACAGAAAAGCTATAGCTCATGGAATCAACTCCTGTAGAGGGTTTGTAAGACAAACAGCGAAGAATTGGCTGCTCAAAGTAGCCACATAATTTACGAACATCAAAGGGCTTCACTTTATTGCTTCTGAACTGCCTAGAACAAAAATGCAATTTGGTTGTGAAAGCATCACTGAAAGCAGCCAAACATTCATCATAATGTTCACGAGTTAGGACCGTGGCAGGGCCATCAACACATTCAGCACTGATGACCTGTGAATAAGGTGTGATGAAAACTTCTTTTGGATGTGGATTTCTTAAATGAATTGTACCCTTAACTTCTCGGTTGTCGTGAAACCACCGAACTTTGACTTTCTTCTGTCCCCTCTTGTCTTCATACATATCTTCCAAGTAAGCAACATAATGATTTTCTCCCTTAGCCATGACAAAGACAAAAGATTGGATCTGTATGAAAAAAGTTAGAAGGATAAATGACCATGATTATAGGGCCCATGAAATTGACATAACAGAAAATCCTCCACAATGCATCATTTTAAGTCAGACAACATCGTGGACATATGAATGGAGCCGTCTGTCAAGGTTGTAAAGGACATAAAGCAATTGGTCAATCTGAATATTGGTACTATTATTTTTGCCATAATAGCATTCAGCAAAAGATTGCATTCTTCCTTTTCTTTCTTTCTTTTCTCCAATCAAACAATATCTCATTTCCCCAAATGAAATTATAAGAATTGAATAAACAAATATGGACTACAACCAAGGAAACAATGTGTTTGACTGAGTTTGACTGAATTCATCAGTGTAATCCCTCAATCCTGTCTTTCATTCATAGTTTAATAACGAATTCTTACCATAATCTTAGTCCCATTCCGGCAGAATGCTGGGTAATGCTTGAGCTGTTTCCCAGATGTCCATGAATTGCCTGCCCATACAATGTCTGCACTGTATCCACTCAAGTCTTTTGGACAGTGATTCTGCAATGCAAATTTCATATACGAGTCAAATGGCACTAACCTTAGAATGATATGAGCAAACAACAAGAAATGAGTGTCATATCTCTGGTACCTGCATCTGTTGGCCACCATACCCAATCATCGGACCTTCTAGAAACTTTGAAGCTTCTGCTAAATCATGTTTCGGTTCTGTAATGGCAAAGACTCACTTATTAGTTTGAAAGGAAAGCAAAGAATTGTGGCTAATAAGATTAAAATATACACTGTCTTGGCAAGTGGTGGACGGGATAACAATTTGCAAACAAAATTTGAAACAAGCACGGCAGAGATAATCTATAATAAGATTGAGTTCAGTAGATGCCTGCAAAGTCAAATATACAAGGATGAAACAACATAATGCTTCCAAACGTGTAAACATTGCTCAGAGGGTTAATGAGATGTTAAACAATTCTTTCAGTTTGAAATATAAATCAGATATATATATATATATCTTTCCTTTTTAAGGAACTGAAAATTTGGAGGAAGCAGAAAAACTCACAAGTAAGTTTGACTGAAATAAGAGTATATGTCACTAATCAAGAAATTAAGTAGCTATTCCTATCATAAAAGGATCGGTCTGACAGCAGGAATTATGTTTTAAGCTATTACTATCATAAAAGGAGCAGTCTGATATCTGGAATTAATCTTAAGTTATGAGGCATGATGACTAATTTAAATTCTTACAAATCTACCAAGCATTCTTAGTGAAACTTGTGGACAAGCCAACATTTATAAAGTCAAAAGCTATCACCGATAGTGTTCTGTGACAAAAAAAAAAAAAAGAAAAGAAAGAAAGAAAAAGAGAGAGAGAGCGTCTAAATGAAGTCAAATGGGCTACAAAAGTGCAAAGGCTTGGCAACAAGAGCTAAGCAGTGGCAGATCACCTTGTAGATGTTGCTTTGAAAGCATAGAAGTAAGCCAATCCACTACCTCCCTTCTGGACCTCCATTTGAAACCAGCATGAATGGAATTTTCAGGGCCGTGTAGCCGTACAAATTCCTCGGCGACAATATAAAACATGTGCCTAACACTTCTCTCAGTCCCCACAACTGCGAGCACAGATTCTCCAGCAGAATCTTTCAGGAAATAGTGAACAACACGGCGTCCACGCTCTTGTGAAACAAACTGCTCTTTCCACTCCACAAAACATCTCGTACTTCCAGTCATTTCAATCGTAAAGTACCGAAAACAGCTATTCTAAATGTGGTTAACACTAGCAACACCGCCTCTACCCAGAAAATTGGAATAACAAGAACAAAATACAGTTAAGTACAACACAAACTCAATTAAATTCCAAAAACAAAAAGCTTAGGTTAGATCCCAAACCCTAATAACATAATTATGACATCCCAAGATATCCCTCACAATCAGATCCCCAGCAGCAACGAATTCAACGGGGTTTCCACTAGGACGTCTAATCAACGAAAAGCTTGTCTAATCATTCACCTGATTCAATAAACCTACAACCCACGTGGAGCTAGAGCTCAAACTTGAAGAACTCTGCCGAATAAGAAATAAGTACTAGAGAAAACTAACCAGAAAGCTTAAAACTCTATTCATTGAAAATCTGCAATCAGATTAGTAAGCAAGTCAAGAAAACTATAATCGAAGCTTGACACCACAAAGAGGAACCAAGATAAGGCTTTGACCGATTTAACTAACAAAATCGTTAGAGACTATGACGTGGGCATCCCAGTTTACAATATAATCAAAATCCCAAGCACACAGATTGAATTCTCTAAGGTTTGTAAGATAGACCAAGCCCTCCGATGGATGGGTAAGAAAGGTTCAAGATGTAGGTGAAAGCAGGAAATTTTGGAGCTCTTTCGGCGTGCAGTGAAAAAGAGAACAGAGGAAGGAGGCTTGATTAGGAGAAGAGATGAGAACGGAACAAGGAGTCCAAAAGAAGGCCATTTTTAGGAGAGTTTTAAGAGCGATACAGGGGTTTGGCAATGGAGATGACGGTAAGTAGTGGAAGAAGAGGTTGGTTGGGAGCAGCTGGGGACGTGTTTTTAGGAATAGGGAAATAAAGTTAAAAGGAGTTTGGTGCAATGCAATGAATAATTAGGTGATGGATTTGACGACGTACTTTGGTAGCTGAATCCATTTTACTCTGTACATGGAATGCATAGGCCTTTATTTAGCGACACGGCCCGTAAAGTTCCAATCTTTTCGCCGTCATGATTCTTACGGCTTTATGCATACCAGTACATAAAACATTTCATGTTTACACTGAAAGAGACGCGAAGCCCATGTTACTTATAACTTAGGCTTCGAAAAGTCTGTTTGGTTGAAGTTTTGCTAATGGATTATTATTTATTATAATAGAATGTAATAAAATAAAATATAATGTAATATTATTTTATTATTTAAGATGAGGATTTATAATAGAATAGAATATAATGAAATATAAAAAAAGAGAGTTTTATATTACGTATCATTTTATCCTAAACAATAAAAATGAAAATTTTTCAATTTGAGGAGTTTACGATAGAACGTAAACTGATATATTATATTACATTATAAACTATTTATCCAAACAGCATTTCATTATATTACATTATAAACCATTCTATTTATCTCAAACAATTTTCTAATATTACATCTATTTATTTTTGTTCCATTATATTATAAATCGTTCCATTCCATTATATTCTATTTCATTCCATTAAAAACTTTACGTCTAATCAACCATAAACTTAGTCTTTAGAAGTCAAATTGAGACCCTAACAAGATATGGTCAAATTATATTTAGAAATTTCACAAATTCAATCAAAATTATTATGTTAGGTCTCTGAACTACTCTTAAATTATATGCAGGAACAAAAACTACTTGTTCTACTGTAACTTATTATCTTTGTTATGTGCTCTTTAATTTCATATATTGTCTTAAATTAGAAATACTCATAAAGAATGATTTAAATTTGAATTAGATTACGGCATAGTTGATATTTTACTTTTGCTATTATAAAATTTTAATATTATATCTTTCAGAAAAAAAAATATTATAGATTTCATGCTTGAAGATTTTAAAACGAGGAACCAGATCCTCTGTTCCTATAAATCAATTTCTATCATGTTTTATTAAATTTTATCCGCACATTTATGTAAGGTTCACACAAATATGTGGACAAAATTAATTTAAACTTGGTTGAAACAATGTTTATGGTATATAAGATTTCATGTGTTATAATGAAATAGGTTGCCATGACTTCAAGTGGGTCTATTTTAGTAGGGTGTTAAAGAGACCATTTCATCACAATAGCTTAAGCTGTTGTGTGAGGTCAACTCAATTGGTTTTATATATTCTCTAACACACCCCTTCAAGTGAAAGCCCTTTGAGCTTGAAACTTGCACAGGTCTACTTTACCTTGTGCTTAATTTTAATTAGAATAGGTGGGTGGTAGGATTCGAACTCATGACCGTTTGGCTCTGATATCATGTTAAAGAGACCATTTCATCACAATAGCTTAAGCTATTGTGTGAGGTCAACTCAATTGGTTTTATATACTCTCTAATATAGGGCTTATATTTTGGTGAAGACCAAATTTACCTTTACAAATAGGACTAGATCATTTATGAGTTTACCATATTCTAATAAATATAAAATTAGTTAGGACAGTTATGTAATTTTATATTATAATGGGTAATAGAGTAATTTTTATACAAAGTTGTGTTAAAAAGGTTACAAATTACTTCTCTCGTTCATTTGAATATAGTCTACGATATCTTCTTCTATTTTGTATTATCAAATAAAACTTAGAAATAAACGATTCAAATATCTCTTAATTGTGTTCTGAATGCCTATATAGTAAGATAATTATTGTATCCACATACTAATCAAACAACTTAACTGTATACATAGTAAGCAGGCAACGGTTTTCCCATCTCTTTATGGAGTTTATGTATTTATATTTTGTCTTTATAATATATTTGCTTAGACATGTATTTAAAACAAGATTTTTAAGGTGTTAAGTATGTTAAAAATGACTTAGTTGTCGAGGTCAAGAGTAAGGGCAATAAAGTGTTATTGATTTTTGTTTTTTGTGGTATGAGTAAGAATATGTAGCTTGTAGCCTGGTTTAGTGTAGATTTATTAATAGATATGCTTGGTATGATTGACATTTATGTTTTTATTGTCATAGTCCATAAAAAAAAAAGAAAAAAATTATAATAATTACTACCTCCTCCATAAGGTAAAGAAGATCATAAAGGAGAAAAGGAAAATATTAAGTAAGCATTTTATTTAAATTAATATGATGATGATGTAAAGTTATTTTGATTTAAAACTTTAAATTCTAGGTTGGGGATGATGTTGTGGCATACTAGACAAGTCAACAAAGTGAGAGCATGCAGAGCAAGGTGTGATACTTGCACCAAATTAAACTAAATTACAATGATTTGATCATTAAATGTCATTGTTATTTGATTATGACTATATTGTATGGGTATTTATGTAGTTGTCAAATGCACCATTATTTGGAGGTGGTCTTCGAACAAATATAGAGCGCTACTCCAGAGTAACTGAAGTGGGTCACTGATATAAGATTCCATGAAATTTAAGAGAAAGAGGGGTTTAGGGCGAGGAGGAGGAGTGTTTAATATAAGCTATGTGAACATGGGCCTTGGTTCGGTTACTTCTAGTGCAAGTGATGGAGGTGACAATGGTTCAATTGATGACGAGCTTGAGGAAGAAGATGTTAATCTAATCCTAATGCTCCAGGTCTTGTTGAGGCCTTTTGGGACTTGCAAATGTGTGATTTTCGAGGGCCAAAGTCCTGGTGTTCGTTCGGTTGAGAAGGCCAACTTTTGCTGCACTCTTTGATGATCTTCAAGCAATCAAGCCTAATTTGAAGCCTAATAGCTCAGCTCAAGTTCTGGTCAAAATGCGGCTGAGTTGTGAGATCAATAAATATTTATTTACCTTTTTATGCTGGTTTTATGATAGTTTTAATTCAGATTTATTTAACTTTAATTATTGTTGTGTAACTTTCCTATTTAGGAGAGTTAAATGTGTGTTTATGACTTGTTGAGAGGTCAATTCATGTAGCCATCCAACAGACCTTTCATTTTCGTTTTTCCCATATATATGTGTGTAAGCTCTTAAAAGAAAGGGAAGATTATCAAATTAAAATCGTGAGAGAGATTTGCTTTTGCAAGTTATTATCTTTATTTGGGTTTTGTTAGTTTCCAAAAACTATCAATTAGGTTTTGTGTGTACTCTAAAAACACTCAATTATCTTTTCTTATTCACCTGATCTTTCCCTTTCATTCAACTAAACTTCCATTTCAGTCAATTCTTCACATCAACCCCTTTTGCATCATTTCCTGAAAATCTACCCAGATTCCTAATGCCGAACGTCCAACACAAGAAAAATCATATCTTTTTTCCTGCTCATCATTTCGACAAAATTCATTCTTCAATGTTGTAGTTCACTTCTTGAACTTCAATTTAGCCTCAAGAACCACCTGAAAATGCCCAGCTGTTTGCCCAGAAACACACTTTGAAATCGTCTAACTATTGAGCCCATAGCTTAAGCACTTTCCTAATCTAGAACCTGTCTATCAAGAAAATTCATAACTTTTTTTCTAGACATCAGATTGTCACCATTCCTTCACCAAAATTGTAGCCCACATCCTATTCTACAATTTTGTTTCAAAAATCATCTCCAAATTTCAAGCCATTTTTCCAGAATTCACCTTACATTCTGTCTGTTTGTTTATTCTCGGGAAAGTCCAATTTTTACAAAACTTCAATCATCATCCCTAAACATTATAACCTTCACTTCCAGCCACCTTAGACCACCACACGCTATCATTATGTCATCATCATCATACTCAGTCTGAAGTCCCACAATAAATCGAAATTTGGGGAGGTCCAATAATATGTAGCCTTATCCCTACATTGTAGAGAGACTGTTTTCGGTAGATTCACATGCAAATGTGACAATAAAAAAGTGATGCAGGTTAAAGAGTTAATAAGTAAAACTGGCATGCTAAATTATTATGTAAATAAAATTACAATAAATATATAAATAAATATAATATAATATAACTAAAGGATATACTTGAAAACAAAATATAACATGAAGATAAATAATAATAATAATAATAATAATAATAATAATAATAATAATAATAATAATAATAATAATAATAATAATAATAATAAAGTATAGTGTAATTGATATAAGGTGAGAAAAAAAAGATATTAAAAAATAATTCGGCAAATATACTTGATAAGCTATCAAATTTGGCTTATACTTGATATGCTATAAACGTTTGTTCACTATTTCTAGAGTTGTGCTTGTCAACCTTACAGCTCTATATCATTCTAATTTTGTCATGAGGAATCGATATTCAAATACAACAAGATATATATATACAAAGAACACTATATTACATATTGTTGAGAGTTTGAAGAATTAAAAGTTTGTAAGATTTCATGTTGAAGCAAAGAAAGAAGACTCGTAGGAACATTTTACCTAAAATTGCAAAGAGCCTCAGAAGAAGTTCAAGAAGAGATCCATAAGAGAAAAGATAGGTTTATTTATACACAAGAGGATATCCACAAAACCAATCACCTTACTGTGCGGGCTAGTTAGTAATCTTCCTAGATAGTTAGTACTACTAGAGACCTCCAAAATACTAGAAGATCAAAGATTTACATGTATAGAGAGCCATGAAATAACTTTATGTTCTCTTTTCCTTATTGTGTCTTCCAAAATTTAAATTGTCAATTAATATGTTGACTTATACATATTTTATAATTAATTAAAATTGACTTTATTTTTAATTTGTTTATAGATATTTTATCTTGAAAGGCTACGTGTGAATCGACTTTTCAAATAAAGGAAGATGATAAAGATTGGTTCAGTCGGATTCTGGCCGAATGGTATATTGCCGTTTTGCTCCATGATTCTGCTACTCACTGTGATGAATCAGACGTGATTTATCCTGCAAAACAAGAAAGACTTATCGGGATTGTGCTCCGATTAGCCCCTCCGACGCTCAAGTAAGTCTTTTGGTGAAGGTAAGTATGATCAAATCAGAGAGAGAATTAGGTTATGAGTTTTTGTACCTGAATTACGGGAGAATGTTACCTTATATATGGTTTTTCTGTCAGATTTAGGTTTGAACGTCTCTTTACGTGTTTGCATGGAGGGCGTTCTCTTACTATTGGGCCATGGGTATGTGGACCAGGCCCAAACTAGCCAATAGGTGTAAGGCTGATCGATCGTTTGTGGGTTGTTATGATTGGATTCGGGCCCAGTGAAGCCGACCCAACCATATGTAAATAAAAATTTGGTAAAATAATTTTTAATATTATAATAAAATTTCAAAACATCTCTTTTATTGTTAAAACCCATGATCGGATAAGTTTGTATCTTTAAAAATTAAAAAGGAAATGGTCAACCAAAACTTAGGTCGATAATGGTAGCAACCAATCATATGTAATCACGAATAACCAGGATTTGGTCATTCTGGGTAAGTTAAAGGTGGACAAGTGCATGCATTAAAGTGTCACCTGGTCATGACGAAGGTGTTGTGACCTCATAACCAAATTGCCTTCTAGACTTAAATTAACGTAAGCAATGTTGTAAGAAAAATATAAGCAATAGATTGAATTCAATCCTATCCTAAAAAATTTTAAATTGTTAAATTTTCAGTTTAATTTTAAACTTTTCACTTTAATTTATTTTAATATTTATTATTGTTAAAATTTGATTAATTAATTAGTTAATTATTATAAATTAATAATTTTTTTATAAACTAAAATAAATTAATTACTTTTCATCCAGCAATCTTTTTAATTAAAACTTTCAATTATTTAATAGATAAGAATAATCTCTTTCAATTATATTTCAAAATTTTTAATTTTGTTTCAAATTTCAGCCAATTTTATGATAATTTAATACCAATAAATCTTAAACTTCTCGTATTATTTATTTAACTTCTTACTTGTTTTTTAAAACATTAGTTATAATAGATTAACGGTCAATGATTTTATATGTTTTGCTTGACACGAGATCCTCTGTCTAACTTTATTTTATCTAACTGCTTAAATTTTAAATGACCACCCACTCGTAACTCACATAAGTCACGGCCCCGTGGCTTTTTATTTTTATTTTTTATCATTTCAATTTTAATTATACCACTATTAATTTAATAAAAATAAAATAAATTTTAATTTTATTTATGCTATTATTAATTTTATAAAAATTAAAATTAAAATAAAAAAACAAAAACAAAAACAAAAAGTTAGTTTGAAGTTGTGTCACATGTGTGACATTTATGTCATGTATTTTGACACATATTTTCTTTTTTATTATTTTAATTTTAAGTTTTAAATAAAATTTATAAGATAAAAATTTAAATTTTGAAAATTGATTAAAATTATTTAATTAATAAATAAATTATAGAAAGTATTAAATTAAGTTTAAAAAATTGATTTATACATGAACTAAATTTAGCAAATATCTTTAATAAACAACCGATGTTTCAAATTAGTTGATATAATTAACTATCAGTTAATTGCTGATAGAATCCGCTAAGAGCTAATGCAATAAACTAATTGCCAAACATGGCCTTTATCAAACACAAACACACAGATTCTGTCACCAAAAACATTACATTCTGTAAATGAAGAGGCACTTCTTTTAAGCTAAGATTAACTAAAGAAATAGTTAAGAGCTGGCATGACAAATAGGTTAATAATGAATATATCGTAACTAATCAAAATATTGGATCGGACACAAATCGAATGAACCAAGTTTAAATGTGTTTTAGAATATTTTCTTCTTGTGGTATCTTGTTAAGGATGACTAATAGATAGTAGCAACTAAGTAAAAAGCTAAACTTTAAACGTTTAGACCCTATTTGACAATTAGTTTATTGGATTAGTTGATAACTGATTCTATCAGTGGTTAGCTAATAGCTGATTATATCAGCTGATTTGATCAACGAATAATATCAATTATTTATTAAAAGATATTTGGTAAAATTAGTTTATTTATAAATCAATTTTTTAAATTTAAATTTAATATTTTAAATAATTTATAAATTAATTAAACAATTTTAATAAATTAATCAATTTTTAAAATTTAAAATTTATCCTATAAATTCTATTTAAAAAATTAAAATTATAATAATAAAAAAGAAAAAAGAAAAAAGAAAAAATTGGTCACGCCATGAAACAAATTCAAACTATTTTTTATTTTTATTTTTATCATTTCGTGGGGATCAACAAATAAGATTCTAGGAATGCAAATTCACCGAGATAGAAATATTAGGAAGATTTGGTTTTCTCAGAAGAATTATTTGAAGAAGATCTTGCGGCTATTCAACATGCAAGATTGTAAACCAATTATACCCCTGTTTTTATTAATTTCAAGTTATCTTCAAGTATGAGTCTTAGCAATGAAGAAGAGATGATAGAGATGTCTAGAATATCGTATGTATCAATAGTGGGAACCTTAATGTTCGCTATGATTTGTACAAGACCAAATATTGCAAATGCAGTGAAAGTAGTTAGTAGATATATAGTGAATCCTGGTCGAGAGCATTGAAATACTGTTAAGAGGAATCTCAGATGTATCAAAGGAATCTCAGATGTTGCATTATGTTATGGAAGATCATATTTTACTGTCAAATGATATGTTGATGCTGATTATGCAGGTGATCTTATGCAGGTGATCTTGATAAAAGTAAATTCACTACAGGATATATGTTTATACTAACTGAAAAAGCTGTGAGCTGAGTTTCAAAACTACAATTAGTTGTGGCTACGTCAACAACAGAAGCAGAATATGTAACGGTTACATAAGTTAGTAAAGAAGCAGTGTAGTTAAAGTTATTGTTGGAAGAACTTGAAAATAAACAAGAGAATATTACTCTGTTTTGTGATAGTCAGAGTGCTTTTCATTTTGCAAAGAATCCAGCATTTCATTCAAAGACAAAACACATCTGAGTTTAATATCATTTCATTCGTGAGAGAGTGGAAGAAAGAATAGTGGACATGCAAAAAATTCATATATTGGATAACTTGACATATTTTATGATAAAAATAATAAATGGTGACAAGTTTATGTGATGTCGATCCTTATGTGGCCTGACAGAGACGTAAACAATATGAAACGCAAGGTAGAAAGAATAGTGTGCAGATCTGATTGACTCTCAATCAAATCTTCAAGTGAAAGAATTGACAAAATTAATAGGCATCGTTTTTGGTGCCTACCAAAGTTGAAATAAAGAAAATGATAGCTACCAGCTATCCCACTCATGAAGAGAGCAAATACAAAGCAAAAAAAAAAAGGAGAGAGAGACGTGAGGTGAGAGAAAAAAGAAAGAGGAAGAGAGACAAAAATATTAAGTATATTTTTTGGTCTAATTTTTTCTTGTAATTATGTAATTTTTTCATTAATAAAATTCTTTTGTCCTTATCCGTACTTCTCATCCTAATTTGAAGTTTTTTTTATATAAAATATGTTTGTTCGTTACTATTCTTTTAGTTCTATTTAGCTACAAATTTGTTTTAATCCAATCGATTGGAACTGTTACCAACTGTTACCCTCAATTATGCATCATTCCTGATATTTTGGTTAGTCAATATATTTTGGTGTTTCTTTTCAACCGAAAGACCTACGTCTGCGGCAGACAAATAAATCGTCACCCACTTGAAGCCTCCTCCATGCGAAGAATTCAATTTTTGTCCAAAGTTCATTAAAAAAAATGCCTTGCTAGTTTAACAGAAGATATTTTATACTCAATTCCCCTTTTTGATTACCCTTAGTTCGTGTTCTCATTCTTTTGGAATGATAAATGAACAAAGATGTGAGATTTTTTCCAGAAAAGATTGGAGTGCGAGAATTGGGCATAGTTATCAGGACAATGGGCCAAAAGTTGAGGAGTGTCCTTTGTATGCAAAGAATAACAAGTCATTTCCACCCATTGTTCTACTATTTTCGAATTGTTCTCACAACTCTTAAAATTCTTCCACATCCTCCTTGTTTTGATACAAAATCTCTTATCGTTTCTACTTATTTTTTATAATATATATTAATTTTAAAGTGTCGTTTAAAAGAAAAAGGTCTTCAAAATTAGAGAAGTTTCATCCAATCTTATATTAGTATTTTAATCTGTAAATTAATCGAAGAACAGGTCTAGACTTCTAGATTGTGATGATCAAGGTGATTGGGTCTCGGCCAACTGCGTGCAAGTTGATCTTGAGCGTTTATGTTGACGACGGATAGTTGTTTGACTTGTTTCATATAAAAAAACAAAAATAAGTTAATAATATTTAACTTATTCGATGCAGATAAGAAGAAAAAGCAAAATTTAAGTGAAAAACAAGTTTATATAAACCCACCCCACCTGGCAAATTGATATACCAGAAAGCACAGACAAACTCAATTACAAAGCATTTTGAATGGGCGCTAATTCCAAGGCATTTGTTGCAGACCTCGCCTCTAGTGTGAGTCACGTTCCGGCAAAGTACATCCGACCCACACCTGATCGACCTAATCTTAGCGAGTTCTGGTCGACCTTGGATGATAGTTCTATTCCTGTCATTGATCTACAAGACCTCCGTGGTCCTAGTCGCCCCATCGTTATCAAAGAGATTGGCCAAGCTTGTAAAGATTATGGTTTCTTCCAGGTAATCTAGCTCCATACTTACTGCTGCTTTTTTTTTGGGGATTATTTTCAGTTCTCTTTTACAGAGCTGTGATCCTGATGTCCGTGAACACTTTCTGAAGGCTAAAAACCATGGAGTTTCTTCGACGGTGATTGATGCTATGTTTCGTGTATCGAGGGAGTTTTTTCAGTTGCCAGAGAGTGAAAGGTTAAAGATTCACTCAAATGATCCTATGAAGGAGGTGAGACTCGCTTCCAGCTTCAACGTGAACACAGAACAAGTTTCGAACTGGAGAGATTACCTAAGGCTTTTTTGCCACCCTTTAGAGGACTATATACACCAGTGGCCTAGCAACCCTCCGTCTTTCAGGTAATTAACCATTTTCATGCACCGGGAAATCAACTTTTCCGATGTGATAATATTTTTTAAACCAAAAGCATACTGTAAATTTGCAAAATTTCGAGGAGCAGAGAGGCTGCGGCTGAGTACTGCAGGAATGCTAGAGAATTAGCTCTGACACTGCTTGACGCAATATCAGAGAGTCTGGGCCTAGAAAGGGATTACATAAATACAGTGCTGGGAAAGCATGGACAACACATGGCTGTCAACTACTACCCTCCATGTCCACAGCCTGAGCTCACTTATGGATTAACAGGGCACACCGATCCTAATGCAATTACGCTACTGCTTCAGGATGATGTCCCAGGTTTGCAGGTGCTCAACAACGACAAATGGCTTCCTGTCAAACCTATTCCTTATGCATTCTTTGTGAACATTGGAGATCAAATACAGGTTTGATTATTCTACATCTCAAGTCCTTGACTGCGCATGTCTTCGTTCGTAAGATGAGGTCTTGATTGTTTTTTTTTTAAAGAGAACTGCGTGAATTATGTAAATTCTAGCCTAATCAGCCTTCGGTGACAAAAGATTACTATAATCTTCGAACCATCAACTGAATTTGGTCTAAAAGAAGAGTTTTTAACCGGACAATAATGGAGACAGAGGCCTAGTAACGGCGACCTTATTGAAGGTGTGAGGTCAAGTTTGATGACGCTAAGGAAAATGGAAGGCATGTATTAGGACAGCCAGTGAGGGGGAGCATGCATGACTCTACGTGGCAAAGGATAGAGACGCTGACAGTTACAGTACTCAAATGTCATAACGTGAAGTCATCCATTTCCATGAATGATACTCATAGTCCACGGGGTCAAATTCTCTATAATCTTATCTATATATATATTTTTTAGATTCTGCGTATTTTTATGGATGAAATCAGTGACTAAGTTAGAAATTTATAATAGGAGGGTCTAAATATTTATTTTTTTTAAAATTTTAGAGAGCTCAATACATTACTAGCCCCTCAAATAACTTAATCCTCATATATGTATATATATATAATATTTAATTTTTTAAAATTTTGGGAGCCAAGTGCATCACTAGGCCCCATATAACTACGTCCCTGGATAAAATCTTATAGAATAAGGTTACTATAAGATTATAGGTACAAAATATCTTATCCCCTTACTAACAGACTTCGCAATGTTTGTGACATACGACTCTACTCATGATGCATGTAGAATTGGGATCATTTCTCTGTTTTAATAAATCTGTTTTAATCCTATTTCGTGTTTAATATAACATTTTTTTGTTAATTTTTGCACATAATATAATTTAATTTTTTTAAATAAAATAATATCATATCAAGCGTGAAATAAGGTTGAAACAGAATAATAGGAACCGAAAATTTGAATCTTATCGACTAATACTGAAAACACTTACCATTAACAAGATTTTATTCATTGAATTGATAAAGTTACAATGCATAATAAGTCATCCTCATAAATTTTGGTTCCGGACCCTAAATAAAGAATAATTAATTCATGTTGGGTAGCTTTTAGGAATATTGATACAGTTGCTAGTTATTGAAGCATACTCATTCATGTTTGAGTCTTTACGATTATACGAGTTAGCAACCCCAACTCATCCTACATTGTTTAGATCTTCCTTTGTCTCTTTTGTGTTTTTCAAATAGTTAGAACTAATGTTTTAAAAATCCAATAGATTTAACCATTTTAGTATTGAAAAATTTGAATCAATTACTTTTATTATAGTTTAGTTTTTAACCTTCTGATTTGATTTAGTTTAATAATTTTTGTTGTTAAAAACTGACCAATTTATTAATTAATTAGTCAATTATCTTTCGTAAACTAAAATAAACAAATAAATTTTTATTTAAAAATCTTCTTTTTCAATTAAATGTTAAATTTTGGATAGACAAGGATAATTTTCTTCAATCATTGATCAGTTTTATAACAGTCTAATATAAGTTAAACCTTAAATTTTTTATCTTATTAGTTTAATTTTTGATATAGTTTTTAAAACATTGGTTAGAACCTTTTTAAGAACTTTTTTAAATATTGAAAATTTAGGTTAAACTTGTAGATATCCTTGATCCTCTATTAGTTAGAATTCATTAATTCTTTGAGCTTAAATTCTTAAAACAATTATTTGAATTTATTTATTTTAATTTTAAATGTGAAGTCACTAAATAATTTACTTAATTATATCATTTACAGATTATTACATGTCACCAGTATTTATTTATTCCATGTTTAAAAGAAAATAATTTAGAGACTTCAGTAATTATAAAAACACCAAATCACCCTACCTAAGTATCCCATTTTGTTCAGTATTTACTATTTACAATGATAGACGACATTATCGTGATCCTCCTCTTATTGGTTTTCAAGTAATTGAATGTACCCAATGCAAGGTTGATGTGTTTTGCACAGGTGATAAGCAACGACCGTTACAAAAGTGTACGCCACAGAGCCCTCGTGAACAGCGAGAAAGAGAGGATCTCTATTCCAACATTCTACTGCCCATCGGCTGACGCTGTGATTGGACCAGCCCCGCCGTTGACAGATGATGATAATCATCAACCTGCTTTCTACCGGAGATTTGCATATAGCGAGTTCTATCGGAAGTTCTGGAGCCGAGGGCTTGCCGAGGAGAACTGCTTGGACATGTTTAAGATTAAATGAACGTTCGCATACCCTTTGAATCGTCATTCACCCTTGGGAGCTTTGATTAATTACTGCCCCATGATAACGTGTGAAGTCGAGCGCTTCATTTTGTTGAAGAAATAAACTCCTAGACGGAACTATAAATATAAATTTGAATAATTTAACCAACTTAATTGTAAGTGTGTTGGACCGCCTCTTCCAGTGTAACATAATATTAAATAAATCATTTACTATTAAAATCAAAGAAAGAATTCAACTCCTGAAACGGTGCGTGTCTTTAGTCCATCTGCGTGAAATCGCGGGTGAGTATGAAACAAGTAGTTCAACATGATAGCTACTTAATTGGAGTTGTTCAAAATTTTGTTCGACGATGAGGCAAAAGTCTTAATCGCATCGTTTTCCTTGTTTGAAACTAGTATTATCGGATAAGGATAGTCTACCTCATTATTCATATTCAAATTTATATAAGAATCTATGCTTTAAATTTAGAATAGTTCAAAATGTAAAATGTATATATTTTGTTTGTTAAATCATTATACAGTGTATGTATACATACAATACGAAATCAATCCTTTTCTTTTTAGTTCACTTCCTCTTTCTCTTAAGATACACCCACTCCAAATCCAGTATATCAAACCTGAATTCAAAAAGACTAGATGCTACTGTGTTAAATTTTGTTTTCTCTAACTGAAGGAGTTTCTGCATATGTCTTTGGTCTACAAAGCTCTCTAAGAGTTTGTTCAGCTCTTGCCAGTACTTTTGGCTCCATCTTTCAACACAGACAATTACAACCACATATTGATCTACATGAGTTGAAGAAAATGATAGTGAGTGTTACCCAACTGTACCAAATTCAAGAAGAGTTGTTACTTACTTCCCAAAGTCAAAAAGGGAAGGGAGAAGAAAAACTCTGCATGCTGAAAGAAGTTGTCCACACCCTTCCTAAATCAGTTTTCAATCATCCTAAAATCTTCTTTTCTTCGGTTTAATTTCTACAGATAGTGAAGTTTCTTCGTCTTATTCGTAATTTTTACAAAAAGAGAAGGGAGAAGAAAAACTCTGCATGTGGAAAGAAATTGTCCACAGCCTTCCCAAATCAGTTTTCAATCATCCCAAAATCTACATGATTCGTGCATGCATCTCTGATATGATTCACCCTAATGAGTTCATGTTATATATATATGAGTACTTTTGTCTGATGATGAAGAGAAGAAACTCTCAAAATTCATATTGGACTCAACGAAATAACCACGACAAAAGCTGAATTCAATGCCATTATTTACAGAAATTTAGGTCCTCAGTATCATAGTATCATCACTGTACTAAACCTCAGATCTGAACCTATTGCTTTCAATGAACTTCATTCACATCTAATTGCCCATGAAATCCTCCTTTAAAGCCATCACAATATCCCTGTTGCCAATTTTGCTTGCAAAAATTAACCTAATCCGCAAGTTGGCATCCACCCTATGTAAGAACATTTATGGATCAAATGATTTATGTACCTATATCCATTATTGTTTTGTTTTGTCAAATGTTGATTTATTCCCTTTCTACTTCCTTCCTTTAATTTGGTTTTTCAATGGTTCAGAATTATTGAGATTCACCTTAATAAGTTTGTGTTTTAAACATTTAAATACTCAACCACCAACCATCATGTTGGTTCACATTGTTGGAAGAGAAAGGGAAAGGGTCTTTAACCCATTTGAGATCCATTCTATAATACCCAATAACCATTATCTTGGGTACTTTTCATAGGACTCAAATCTATAAGTTACATGGGACATAAAATAGTCTAACAATCTCCCACTTGGCCCATGTTACGACTTGGTGATCTAATAATAAAACTTTAAGTCCACACAATACATGGAATCGATCAAGTTATCCTTAATTGAATTAAGCTGATGGGATCATGACGATCACAAATTATGTAACCTAATTCCTTCCATGTATCACATAATCAACTTAACTTAACAAACTTTAAGTTGACACTTCGGTAATTATTATCTCACAAATGATAATTATTGTACACAACATAATATGGATAACTAGTAAGTGAACAAAAACATATGATTGTAATTGAATTCATAAGTGCCATAACAATTCGAGCTATATGTATTGTCATAATACTATGCTAACCAGGACTTATCTACAAGGCCCATCCATTTAACATGACCAATAATGTTTTGGGCAGTAAGCCTTTTGTTAACGGATCCGTTATCATGAGATCGGTAACAATATGCTCAATTGACACTTTATGTTTTTGCACTTCTTCTTTCACAGACAAATACTTCAAATCCATATATTTTGCACCTTTTGAAGATTTGTCATTCTTAGAGAAGAATACTGCTGTGGAATTATCACAATAAATTTTTAACA